>WOVY01013703.1:20000-214211 GCA_013436015.1 Rhipicephalus annulatus
TATATAAAGTCACCAAAAAAGCACCACCATTCCGGAGGCTCAGGAAAACCGAGCCTTATGAAGGCCTACAAAAAAAAATCGTTACCCAAGCATTCTGTACAAATACGTGCGACTCCGGTGTTTAGCAGTGGGTTCAACCTCACGTGGCACTGAATCGTGTCACAATTACTGGTTACATGTTCGTGCTTCTTCTTCGTGTGATTAGACACACCTTTCGCTCGGGTCTACCACAGTGTTTACTTGACATGCCGCACATTGTGCCTCGCATAATCTCGGTCATGGCGGAGTGTAATGAGCGGTTAAATGCGTTTCGCAATGCCTCAATGACAGCGGTTGTTCTCGAACTACAGGCGGTCACAGACGATCACAGCCGAAGTCAAAGTGCCGCTTGAAAGCGGCATTCGTCCCAACTATGGTGATAATGATATTCTAGTTCACTATAGCCCCGGCAAACACGCTCCCGCAATCATCACATCGACGCCGTAACGCCGCATTCTTGCAAGCGTCTCACATCGCGAGCCAACTCGGTGGGGAGGTCTCAGGATAAACTGAAGCGCGCGGGCTCGGCCAACACCCTCGCTCGGCGCCACGGCTGTGACTACGTCACTCACAATGCAGCCAATGGCGCGCGTGTTTGCGAATGACGTAGTCTAAACACAGCCAATGGAGACCGCTCATGACACAGTTGCCGAATGGGTTTTCATTTCTCCTGGCCATACACAGCTTTTGCAGTAAAAAGCTAACAACACCCCCCCCCCCAATATCCCCCTTTTTGCAGTATTCAGCAATGAAAAAAAAAAGGAAAATGAGAACTAGAGCACAAACTTCTCGAATGACTGCATCGACAACTGCAAGTTCAACCACTCTCGTTCACACGCAGTTATCTTAAAGTGGCACTAAATATCAAAACGATTTTTCGCGTGTTAGTAAAGTACAATTTCACAATCCCGAAAACACCAATTTTACCCCCGACATGGCACCTGGTAAGCGAGAAAACACGTCAAAAAAAAAACGCGGGTGGCGACGTTTTAGATACCTTGATACTCCCCCACCAAAAACCGTCACGTGAGAAATTTCGAAGGCGTGTGCAGGGTACTTCGTAGCTTTCAATTGATCAAAATGAACAACATTGTAATGTATGGACATAGCATAAAGAGTTTCAGAAAACTTAATCGAGCCAATGCCACGAAAATGACGAAAATGCTTTTTAAAGCTTCTTACGTCACGAACAAAGATTTTGGCGCGAAATTCAAAATAAATCTTCAAGTTTGATTTTCTCTATCATAATTAACTTATCATAATGAAACATAATGGCATTAGACCTTTCAGAGTTCAGTTTGTCAATCTAAACAGAATCATTGTTCCTCTTTAGTGTGCCTTTAAAGCGCGGCGCGAGCAATAAGTATTAGAAAATCTTCGCGAGAAACAAAATGAAGAGAGAGAAGGAGGGAAGAGACTAAGAGAGAAGCATGCGTACAAATACACAAACCCATCGTCGCATACCAAGAGTCTCCCAGTGACGTCAGAGTTCGTTGCCGTATCAAGTATATACATACACACATACGGCTCTGTCGAGAGCGGTTATTTCGGGAGTCGTATAACGCCGCATAGAGGTGCTTATAGATGGAAAGGCACGTTTGACTCTCATGTATACGTATCTGTTGCCTGCCGATCTCTCTCGTACCAATGCAAACTGCCCTGCCGAGACGGCGGACGCCGAAGTGGTGCTTATTAAATCTGTCGGCCAAACAGGCTGCTTACGAAATGGCACTGCAACCTTCCTTCTGAATGCGCCTGAGTGATATGCTTGATACGATGACGTCATACGCCCACGTGAAGCAAAGAAAGCACGAAGAAAAGGAGAACGGTTTTGCGTTTCATCGCAATAGGCAAAGCTGTTTCATGTGTACAAATGCTGTAGGATCATGTTCATGCTTTCAAAGCAACGCTTACACAACGTGTAAGTCTCGGCACGAGTTGTTTTTTTAAGTACAGAAGGGATCCGAGGAAGGCGAATAGAATATACGAACATACCTTATCAAAAGAGACGAACCCACTTGGGAGTGCGTGTACATGCATGGCTCGTCCCAAAATATCGCACGTGACCAGCACTCGATGCACTGCTTCGCGGGTTCCATATTCACCGCAATTGAACCATGTTGAGACTTATTACGCAATACACGAAAGCTAGGTTTCCCTCAAGCCATTCATGTGGTTTCAGCCACCTAACCTACTTCACTATTTTTTTTTTATGGAAGCAAAGAATTAGATATGTGTCCGAGTTGTTGCTCGATGCTGATTGGAACAGCGACGAAGTTCTTCACAAAACGTATAGGGTGCGTATTGTGCAAGCTTCGAAGCGTTAATCTAGGAAATGCTAAACTTACAACAGGCGCGAAGCTTAGAACCCATCAGCACAAGTTCTTTGCATAAACCCCCAAATTTCATTAAAAAAGAACTCAGCATAAGCAAAATCAAATAAATGTGTTTATTGATTTGTGGGGTTTAACGTCCCAAAACCACCATTTGATTATGAGAGACGCCGTAGTGGAGGGCTCCGGAAATTTTGACCACTAGGCGTTCTTTAACGTGCACCCAAATATAAATGTGTTTAGAAAATGTGGGTAACAATTTAATGTGCTAGGTACTCTACTAAGAGAAAGCATAAAGCCGCCCCGTGAAATTACGTAAGTTCGCATTCTTCGTTTATTAAATGAATTTTCAAAACCAGTATATACCCTATAACGACAAAGAACTTTTAACGCAATGATATCAACAATAAAGGTGCAGCTTTTTCATACAATATATGCCTCGTTATATTGTGAAATTTTACAACTACATATTATGACTATACGTTACTAACGCTATTTCATTGCGTTCCTTGTCCTTTTATTTACACCTTGTTGCAAAATAATGCATCCATTCTCATTTTGACATTCTAGTACCTTGTACTTGGTACGTATATCTATAAATCCTACGCGTATCTTGTTATGGGTGCACTGAAAACTTATATTCTGTGTAAGACTTCAGAATGCGACTGCCAACTTCCCGCCATGCAAGTACACGGAAGGTTTCAGCCGAACTCGCATATACGTCGAATGTTCTTAATATCATTACGAACACGAAATAAATTATCGCAACTTTATTATAACTAGCGACACCAGCGGTGGAATTTTATTAGCTCATTGTCATGGTAGATACTATACACGTTACACGTACGTTACAAACAGCTCAGCTGCTACCTTCCAAGTAAAGAAAAAAATCAGAGCATATATCCACGAGGGGAATCATGACGAGTGGGGCGAAGTGGGACGCACGGACGGAAGCACGAACGGACGTACGGACGGACGGATATAAGGACGGAAGCACGGTTGGATGGACAGACGCTTCGCCGCACTCACCATAATTCACTGCGTGTACATGCTGTGACACCGCCTTTATTGACATGCAATGCAACGAAACTGGCTACTACGACGACACGGGTCGTACAACCCACGGCGTAAGGAGCTTCGCCCCTAAAAAAAAATCTTCCTCCCACGAAGTTGTGCCCGTGACGCATTACGTAAACACTAACGCACACACACACCGCATTTTCTTTACGAGCGCCGACGCAGGTCAAACGTTAGTTTTGCCCGTGACGAATATCTCGGCGAGACCGATATGCACGCAATAAAACCGTCCACTTTTTGGCAGCCTGTCCTGATTTCTAAATAGAAATTTCTCGCTTGGCTATATATAATTTTTTTTCGAGAAAGCGCCGAAATAACGGTGAAAATAGATCCCCGTCCTGGCCGATAAAAACTCGTTTCGAAAACCCCAACCCCGGAACATTCATTACTATATATAGCGCCCACGTGACCTTGAAACGAAGCTGTCCCGTATTGAAGTGAGCGACTTTTTCTTGCAAATCTAATTTTTTTAGCTTTTTTCTAAACTTCGGAACGGACCCACGCGGTTTGCTTCCATAATTTTACGAGTCTCGTGTTCGGGCAACAGCAAACGCTGAATGCTTGGAAAAAGAGGCTCTAAACTTCTTCCAGCTCTCTTCGAAAAAAAAAAAGCGCGGCGAAATCGTAAATATCTACGCATCGGCAAACAGGAAACGTAGCCGCTTGGAGAGCGTGGGAGCTAGCTGTTGCATTTCTTGTTCTCTTTTCGTTCTCGACACCATCGAGGCGCGGACAGTGGAACTGACCTGATAAACTGGCCACGCGCCAGAAATATGCACGCACACCGATGTGTAAAGTACACCACGTTGCCGAAATCGGGGCTATACGTACGTGTTATACGAGCGGGTCCGCAGTAAATAAAACGGCGATGCAATATTCGCGCTGATTTGTACGACGCTGCGACATCCCAGTCGCTCAAGATTTGAGCGCAGTCGCTTCTTGCTTTATTCAATGAATGGATGAATGAGTTTCTTCATTTATCAGTTAGGTATTCTTTATTAGTTAATTGGGTTAAAGTGCAGCAACTCACAAACAATTTGAAGTCCCCGATCTTGTGCGAGAACGTTCTGGCGAAGTTTTACTAGTGGACATTTTATATCTATGAATATCTGCACCTTCTGAACTTTCCTGTCGAGCGGAAATTAATAAATAGCTAAACTCTTTATTAGGCTAATTAAAGCATTCCTATAACAACAGCAGTAACTACACCATCGGTTCTAAGTCGATCTCGCAAGACGATTTATTCTGCATCTGCGAATAAGAGTGGTTCTCAGAGCACACTCGTTTTTTAAGCACACAGAACAGCAGACGCGAGAACATCATGCTCCGTAATTAATGCATATGGCCACGACTTATTGCTTTCCCCATCACCAAGCTCTCTCATCACTGTTTTCCCCCTTTATCTTTTCCACTGTGCGGTGTAGCAGACTAGAGCACACTAGCTCAGGCCGACCTTTCTGCCTTCTAATAAATTGTATGTCTATGTCCGGGAGTTACGAAGTGAATGTAGATCTATCTACTTGTTTGTATTGTGTCGGGACTGTCCACTAGTTAACGACGTCAACTATTGCGCAAAGGAAGAGCTGTATAGCCGACGCAACACATGTGCACCAAGCTGTCCTTATATAAAAATAATATTAATAATAACCATTTATGGGTGCCGAAACCATGACACGAGCACCAGAGACGCCGTAGTGAAGGGCTCCGGAAATTTAGACCATCTGCGTTCCTTAACCTGCACTGGCATCGCTCAGTAGACGGGCCTCTACAAAAATAGCCTCTACCGAAATGTGACTGCCCCAGTCAGGATATAACCAGTGACCTTCAGGTTGGTAGCCGAGCGCTTCAACCACAGCTCCATCACGGCAGTGTTCTATGCAGGTAATTGAAGAGGATTGAATGAATTGATCGATAAATTAGTGAATAGAGTTATAGCGCGCATACAACAGTCACTCTTTATGAATTTCCGACAGCGCCATAACACCCAAAACCCATTTCCTTCGCACAAGTGACGAAGCTGTGCGCACCGCAGCCAGGAACATCCTTTTCAAGATTGTGTTTTTTATATATATTTTACGATTCTTCGCCCGGCCACCCTGCGGCACGAAGTGCTTTCACTGAGCTCGTCCGGGCGATCGGCGCTGTGAATACCGTCCGATTCGAGGAGCAAGTAGCTGACCCTGTCACAAGCGACGCGGCGCAATCAGCCTCCATTTATGCTTAGCAACGCTGCGAAGCGTCTTGCGCCCCAGCCGCTCCTGCCAACGAATAAAGCTCGTAAAACCGACTGAAAGCTTTTTTCGTTTTCGGTAATGATTTTGTTATGGTAGTGTGTGGTTGTGGTTAGGGTGGCCCAAGCTGTGAGAGAAAATGTGAAATGGGAGAGAATGCTGATAGAACGTTCTCGTTCGCTGGCCTAATCTACAGGATGGAAAAAAACGCGAACAGAAGAACAAAGACAAGATAACAGCTGGCCCAGTAAAAAACAAGGAAAAAAGACAAAAGCTGTGGACGTGGAAAACTACGCTCTCCCTATTAGGCATTTACCTAGTGAAAATTTTAAAAGCGTACGTTCTATTGCATGGACTCTAGTAAAGTTCTTTCATCCATCCATCCACACGCTCCCTCATGAGTCCACCTACAAAAGCCCGATGGCGAAAGACCTTTTAATTTCCTTCTCATTCCAATATATTTAGGTCCCACTCCCCACCCTCGGAAGCTTTCTGCCCCCAAACGTCCTCTCTCACAGTCTCCAAGATCGGAGGCGTGTCAAGCCTCCTGCACTTCACCTGGTTTTGCATTGCCTCTGGGATCGGCCCAACTTTCACCCAGTGACGACGTCACAAGATGAAGTCATCGTGGTACGCCACGTGACGTGGCGTCGCAGTGACGCCATAACGACGTCATAGGCTGCGGTGACCGGGGACCTAGAAATGACGTCCCACGGACATGATTTCCTGCATCTTTTCGCGTTGACGACGACGCCACCGATGGTCGCGTTTCGCGTTCAATGACACATCTACGTCAGTTGCCTTAAAATGACACACTAAAAAAACGTAACGATTTTTCGCGCATTAGCTAAGTATAATTTCGCGAATCTCTGAAACTCTTACCGCGACACGATGCTTCGTAAGTGAGAAAACGCGCGAAACGAAAATGCGTGTGGAGAGTCCAGCCACCTTGAGACTGCCGCGCCAAACACCACGACTTCAAAAGTGTCCTCTGTTTCACACGTAGCTTCTAATCAATAAAAATGAAATTCATTCCCAACTGTGGGTGCTATAGACCTAGCACACGAAGCTTCAGAAAATTTCATTGAGGCAATGTCACTGAAGTACGAAAACACGTTTGAAATTTTCTGACGTCACACGGGAGGTTTCGCCGAGAGGTTTGAAAATGAAACTTCAATGTTAATTTTTTCCCGCTAATAATAAACTTACGATAGTGAAACATATCAAACTAGAGTTCCTGAAAGTAAACCGAGCTATTGTTTTTCTTTAGTGTCTATTTAAGTAATGCCTGGACCGAGTTGTGGTGCTACGATGTTTACGTCGGCGTTTCGGAATCGACTGGTTTCGAAGCGGCCTGTCGCAACAGGCTAACGTAGCTAATGAGGACAGCGGCAATGACCATGATCGGTAGTTTCCTCGTTACAGCAGCAATCACAAGCTCCGCGACCACCAACCAGTGCAAGTAAGAATGCTAGTAAATATGTGTTGTAGAAAGCGTCGGGGCAGTAGCATAAGTAATGCTAAAGAAGAAGTAGAAATAGTAGTAGTATAGCAGTAGTAGTTATAGTAGTACTCTCTTCTGCCAACTTAAAACATTTTTTCACGCTGCAAAAAAAAAGAAAACGTCATGAAATACCCAACTTTTGCAGTCGTTCTAGTACACGCACTAAAGATGGTGCAGAACCACACCAAAACATTAATTCGGTGATCATAATTATACAACGTGAGTGCATTCTCATTAAAGGCGGTAACAGGCCTGAGCGCCCTTTCCCGTCGACATGACATTGCCAGCCTATCTCTATTACACAAAATGGACCACAGTTCCCTCAGTCATGCACCTTACTTCTCAGCACCAGCTCTTATACATAACATCATCATCATCATCAGCCGGTCTACGTCCACTGCAGGACAAAGGCTTCTCCCATGTTCCGCCAGTTAACCCGGTCCTGTGCTTGCTGTTGCCAATTTATACCCGCAAACTTAATCTCATCTGCCCACCTAACCTTCTGTCTCCCCCTACCCCGCTTCCCTTCTCTGGGAATCCAGTTGGTGACCCCTAATGACCAGCGGTTATCCTGTCTACGTGCTACATGCCCGGCCCATGTCCATTTCTTCTTCTTGATTTCAACTATGATATCCTTAACCCCCGTTTGTCCCCAAATCCACTCTGCTCTCTTCTTGTCTCTTAAGGTTACACCTACCATTTTTCTTTCCATTGCTCGCTGCGTCGTCCTCAATTTAAGTTGAACCCTCTTTGTGAGTCTCCAGGTTTCTGCTCCGTAGCTAAGTACCGGCAAGATACAGCTGTTATATACCTTCCTCTTAGGGACAGTGGCAATCTACTTGTCATAATTTGAGAGTGCCTGCCGAATGTGCTCCACCCCATTCTTATTCTTCTAGTTACTTATATCTCGTGGTTAGGCTCTGCGGTTATTACCTGCCCTAAGTAGACATAGTCTTTTACAACTTCAAGTGCACTATTACCTATCACAAAGCGCTGCTCCTTTCCGAGGTTGTTGTACATTACTTTCGTTTTCTGCAGATTAATTTTAAGACCCACCTTTCTGCTCTCCTTGTCTAACTCCGTAATCATGAGTTGCAATTCGTCCCCTGAGTTACTCAGCAATGCAATGTCATCGGCGAAGCGCAGGTTACTGAGGTACTCTCCATTAACTCTTATCCCTAACTGTTCCCATTCTAGGCTTCTGAAAACGTCCTGTAAGCACGCAGTGAATAGCATTGGGGAGATTGTGTCCCCCTGCCTTACACCCTTCTTTATTGGTATTCTGTTGCTTTTTTTATGAAGCACTATGGTAGCAGTTGATCCCCTGTAGATTTCTTCCAGAATGTTTATATATATTTTATCTACGCCCTGATTCCGCAGTGTCTGCATGACGGCTGATATTTCTACTGAATCAAACGCCTTCTCGTAATCTATGAAGGCTATGTATAGTGGTTGGTTATACTCTGAGCATTTCTCTATTACCTGATTGATAGTATGAATGTGGTCAATTGTTGAGTAGCCTGTTCTAAATCCTGCTTGTTCCTTTGGTTGATTGAATTCTAATGTTTTCTTTACTCTGCTAGCAATTACCTTTGTAAATAGCTTGTATACTACAGAGAGCAAGCTGATCGGCCTGTAATTCTTCAAGTCCTTGTCATCTCCTTTCTTATGTATTAAGATGATGTTAGCGTTCTTCCAAGACTCTGGTACTTTTCCCGTCAAGAGACACCTCGTAAATAGAGTGGCTAGTTTTTCTAGCACAATCTGTCCTCCATCTTTCAGCAGATCTGATGTTACCCGATCCTCACCAGCAGCTTTGCCTCTGTGCATGCTCTCCAAAGCTTTTCTGACTTCTTCTATCATTACCGGTGGGGTGTCGTCTGGGTTACTGCTAGTTCTTATAGTATTAAGGTCGTGGTTGTCTCGGCTACTGTACAGATCTCTGTAAAACTCCTCCGCTATTTTAACTATCCTATCCATATTGGTAGTTATTTTGCCTTCTTTGTCCCTTAGTGCATACATCCGCCTTTTGCCTATCCCAAGTTTCCTCTTCACTGCTTTGACGCTTCCTCCGTTTTTCAGAGCGTGCTCAATTCTCTCCATGTTATACCTTCTTACATCGCATACTTTACGTCTATTAATCAACTTCGAAAGCTCTGCCAGTTCTATTTTGTCTGTTGTACTTGACACTTTTATGATTTGACGCTTCTTAATTAGGTTCTTCGTTTCTTGGGAAAGCTTGCCGGTGTCCTGTCTAGCTACCCTGCCTCCAACTTCCACTGCACACTCCGTGATGATACTCGTCAGATTATCATTCATTGTATCTACGCTAAGGTTGGTTTCCTCGCTAAGAGCAGAGTACCTGTTCTGCAGTGACACTCTGAATTCCTGTACTTTCCCTCTCAGTGCTAGCTCATTGATTGGCTTCTTGCGTATCAGTTTCTGTCGTTCCTTCTTCAAGTCTAGGCGGATTCGAGCCCGTACCATTCTATGGTCACTGCATCTTACCTTGCCAACCACTTCCACATCCTGCACGACTCCTGGGTGTGCAGTCATTATAAAGTCTATTTCGTTCTTATTTACGCCATTAGGGCTCCTCCATGTCCACTTGCGGTTTTCTCGTTTTCGGTAGAAGGTATTCAAAATACGCAGATTATTGCGTTCTTCGAATTCTACTAGTAGCTCTCCTCTGGCGTTTCTAGTGCCGATGCCATAATCTTCTACTGCCTGGTCTCCAGCCTGCTTCTTCCCTACCTTTGCATTAAAGTCGCCCGTTACTATAGTATACTGTGTTTTCACCTTACATAACATGACACTTCTTAAAAGTAGCTCACCCCCAAACTCGCACTCTCACCTTCTCGTCTTCTTTTACCACGCACCATTGTAGACTGGAATGGTCTTCTCTGCATCGTCACCAACCCAGAAGCTTTCACTGAAGCTATAAGAGCTCATTTCTAATCCTGAATGGTCTAGTGAAATGCGTTCTTATTGTACTCCCACCTCCACATGGAGTCTTCAAGGAAATAAAGCGGAATTGAAAGTAGTGCCCATGCATACTTGTAAAGATAATGCGAAAGAATGGAAGACAAGGCCGGTGCACGGCAGAGAGCGGTACTTTATTTCTTCCTCTATAGCTGAGGGCGGACGTGAAGGAAAGATCCCGTAGGTTTGACCGGGTGCATCGAGAGGAGACCCAGCCGCCCTAGACTGGAAGAGAAAGAGGTCAGAGAAAGTGGAAGGAGGAGAGAAGAAACAAGAAGATCACTGAACAATTCACGAAACTTGAATGCGATGGCGGTTACTTTGTTTCGAACAGTAGCATGTTCGCGTACTACCACGTTCGGGCCTACCACGTACGAACACACTGCCGCATTCAAGCCTAACCTAACGTACCACGAAATAAACCACTATCCTAGCCCAAGATGTGCTCAGGTTTCGTGTCGTAATCTCATTTTTAAATGCGCAGCACTTTTGGGACGGCCCGGCGTGTTGTACGGCCCGTGCAGCTCGTGTGGTGTGATCACGCTCACAGTAAATGACTTCCACTTTAAGTTTGAACTTTAGGTTTATGGCCGCGTAGGTACAGAACACGCATAAGTAGGAAAAATGATGGGACAAAAGCTGCGTATAGGCTTTTACACGCAGCTGGGGAGGGGAGGTCCCACCTCCCCGTATACAAAAAAAAGATAAGCAACAGGACAAGAAATCGGCCAATGGTTGATCTTTGGCATATGACACAATGATTTCATTGCGATAGCAGTTATAGAGACACTCTCGGCTGATTTTTTCCGTCACCGTCACTTCCCGAATATATATATATACATATATATATATATATATATATATATATATATATATATATATATATATTATATATTATATATATATATATACATATATATATATATATATATATATATATATATATATATATATATATATATATATATATATATATATATATATATATATAAGGGAAAGAAGTGTATACCTAAGGGCTAATTTTTCCGTGTTTTAACACAATATTAATTAGATATAACAGACAGTAATGCCAAGGAATGTACAGGGGAAGTTATTAAAACCGGTGGAATGTAAATAAGAAGAAAGAAAAGTGGATGAAAAAATTACCAACTGTGAGCAGGTTAACAGTAGTAGCATACAGGGTGAGACGAGCGCCACGGTGGGGAATAGAAGGCATTCGGGGCACCTGGAGATAGCGCGGTCAGGTGGGCCGAAGGGTCAGGGGGCACGAAATGGTAGTTCACCGGGGGAGCGGCAGCAACTGACGCGTAGGATGGACGCGGCAATGTCGCGTAGGCGTCGCTGGGAGGCACGGCAGCAACTTGAGGGTACGTGGATATAGGGTGAGAAGCAGGGGGCTGTGCGGGCGCAGAGCCAGTCAGGGATGTAAGTTCCTCCCTGATGATGTCACTAAGGGCATTCCCGAAGGCTGTGTAGGTCGCGGTGTAGGAGGTGTGAAGCCCATGGACCGCAATTCTTCGCGTATAATGTCCCGGATGAGGTCACGCAGATGGCCATCTGACGTGGAGTGGTGGTCGCCAATGTCCGGTTGAAGGCGAACGGAGTCCAGCGCATCAAGGCGCTGGCATGTCGTCACGACATCAGCGATGGTAGCTGGGTTTTGCACAGCGAGGGCTCACAGTTGGTAATTTTTTCATCCACTTTTCTTTCTTCTTATTTACATTCCATTGGTTTTAATAACTTCCCCTGTACATTCCTTGGCATTACTGTCTGTGATATCTAATTATATATATATATATATATATATATATATATATATATATATATATATATATATATATATATATATATATTGTGGGCATTTGTTACTTCAATCGTCATCATCCCTGCATGATCACAATCACCATCATCAGCTTGTCTCTTTGTCCTCATTGCCACTCTGGGTCATCATCATCGCCATCGTCTGTGTACTGGCTCTGCCCGTTCGTTTTGCGAGGTCTTTACTCAAAGAAACGCTGACGCAGCCAAGACTTCATACGTGGTGGAGGTGGATTTTCGGTCCTCTGACCTCCCGCAGCCCGCTATACCCCGTGGAGCTTCGTTCAGGCCGCCGATTGCGCCCACTGTCAGGCAGCATTTCCCAGACCGAGCCTGCCGGCACGAATGTCATCAACCACGCACCTCCGCAAGCTGCCCCTCCTACTTACATACACGGACATCAACGGGAACCCCCGCTCTTCGCTGGTCTTCGGGGAGATGACGTAGAAGACAGGCTTGATGACTACGACCGCGTAAGTGCCGCTAATAGGTGGGACGAGGCCGCCAAACTGCGTTAGGTGCCTTTTTATCTGATCGGAGCCGCGAAGACATGATATTTTAACCACGTCGTTGACTTACCTGACTGGGCTACCTTCCAGCAGCAGCTGCGACACGTCTTTGGGACACCAGACATTCGATCCGCCGTCGCGAAGAGGGCAGTCGATACTCGCCGACTACATCCCGGTGAATCGTACACTTCATACATCGAGGATGTCCTCGCACTCTGCCGGCGTGTCAATCAATCCATGCCGGAATCGGACAAAGTGCGCCATATATTGAAAGGCATTGGGCCTGTTGCCTTTAATGCCCTCGCTGTGCAAAACCCAGCTACCATCGCTGATGTCGTGACGACATGCCAGCGCCTTGATGCGCTGGACTCCGTTCGCCTTCAACCGGACATTGGCGACCACCACTCCACGTCAGATGGCCATCTGCGTGACCTCATCCGGGACATTATACGCGAAGAATTGCGGTCCATGGGCTTCACACCTCCTACACCGCGACCTACACAGCCTTCGGGAATGCCCTTAGTGACATCATCAGGGAGGAACTTACATCCCTGACTGGCTCTGCGCCCGCACAGCCCCCTGCTTCTCACCCTATATCCACGTACCCTCAAGTTGCTGCCGTGCCTCCCAGCGACGCCAACGCGACATTGCCGCGTCCATCCTACGCGTCAGTTGCTGCCGCTCCCCCGGTGAACTACCATTTCGTGCCCCCTGACCCTTCGGCCCACCTGACCGCGCTATCTCCAGGTGCCCCGAATGCCTTCTATTCCCCACCGTGGCGCTCGTCTCACCCTGTATGCTACTACTGTGGCTATCACGGCCACATATCTCGTTTCTGCCGAAAGCGCCAGCAAGATGAGCGTCGGAACAACGTGCGTGAACGGGATTTGTACACCGGGGCGTCTTATCAATATCGGCGTTATTTGTCTCCCCCGCACCGGTCTCCATCTCCTCCTGCATCGACTGCACCACGAAACAGCCGAAACACGAGACGCCGCTCGCCTTTGCCCTTCCGCCGTTCCACTTCTCCACTTCGGCCCGCCTCATTCACCTCTGATATTTATTCGGAAAACTAAGTGATGCAGTTTGTGGAGGAAAAACTGCATTCAGAATTAGAACTGAAATTCCTCCATTAGGCCCGTGTAACATGGTTTCTGTGGAAGTGGAAGGAGTGCGAGTCGATGCTTTGGTGGACACAGGTGCGACATTGTCTGTGATAAGTGCTGATTTGTGTGAATATTTAAGGAAAGTAATGACGCCTTACGATGGCCCCACGTTAGTTGCTGCCCAGGGGAACGTCATTCGCCCTTCCGCGTTTTGTACTGTGCGTGTGTTCATCGACGGCATCCGCCATCATGTCCAGTTTGCTGTCCTGTCCCGCTGCTCTCACCAACTAATTTTAGGGTGGAATTTTCTATCATCTGCTTCCGCGGCGATTTGTTGTGGACAACGCGTCATTCACCTCACTGACACCGACTACACGCTTGACGATGAGAATCAGAAGCCACTTCGTCTGGTCGCTGCGAAAGACATCAAACTGCCGCCACTACAAGAGCAAATTGTCAGCATTGCGTCCAATGACATCTATTACGGTGATGTATTGGTCTCACCGTCACCACTTTGCGTTCGTAAAGGTATAGTTCTTTCGTCCGGTGTCACTCGTTTTTGCAATGGCTCTGCACTTGTCACCGCTGTCAACTCTACACCGGAGAAGATCTTACTGCCACAGGGCACTACTGTGGCCCGTGCTGCCGACTTCGAGCCTGTATTTGTCACGCCACTTCAGGCCATCGCATCCAAAGAACCTTCCCACGGTGAGCATGTTTCTTCCTCCGCCTTTACCACCGCTATCAGCAGCGAATTGACATATTCACAGCGGCAGCAGCTGCTCACATAGTTACAGAAACATGCAAATTCTTTCGATTTTTGCTCGTCTAAGCTGGGCCGCACTAATACTACAGCACATCAAATTCAAACTGTTGGGACATCTATCGTACACCGCCGACCCTACCGCGTGTCTCTAGCTGAAAGAAAAATTATAGAAGAAAACGTTGCGGACATGCTTAAACGGGAAATCATCCGTCTCTCATCTAGTCCTTGGTCGTCTCATGTTGTTTTGGTCCGCAAAAAGGACGGCTCTGTGTGGTTTTGCGTGGACTACCGGGCGCTCAATAAGATCACACGCAAGGACGTGTACCCTACGCCACGCATTGACAACGCCCTTGATTCCCTACAAGGCGCGAAATTCTTTTCAAGCATCGACTTGCGTTCTGGGTACTGGCAGATCCCCATGCATGAAGACGATTAGGAGAAAACGGCATTCGCAACCCCCGACGGGCTATATGAATTCAGCGTGATGCCTTTCGGGCTCTGCAACGCACCCGCGACTTTTGAGCGCATGATAGATACCGTGCTGCGCGGCCTGAAATGGAAAAGTTGCCTTTGCTACCTGGACGACATTATTACCTTTTCGTCGACGTTTCCCGAGCACCTAGAACGATTGGATCAAGTTTTAACGTGCCTTTCCAGCGCCGGGCTTCACATAAACACTAAGAAATGCTCTTTCGCTAGCAAATCTATCAAGGTCTTAGGACACGTCGTTAGCAAAGATGGCATCCGGCCCAACCCTGACAAGATTTCTGCAGTCCTTCACTTTCCGCGTCCCGAAAAACCAAAGGAGCTTTTGCAGTTTCCTTGGCCTCGCCTTCTATTTTTGCCGGTTTATCCAGAACTTCGCTTCTATTGCTGCTCCATTACACCAACTACTTGCTTCCAACGTCCCCTTTCTGTGGTCTCAAGAATGTCAAACGGCATTCGACCTGTTGAAGCGGGCACTCACGTCTGAACCTCTGCTCTGCCACTTTGACGAAGCCGCACCGACTATCCTCCATACCGACCATAGCGGTTTGATTGATTGATTGATATGTGGGGTTTAACGTCCCAAAACCACTATATGATTATGAGAGACGCCGTAGTGGAGGGCTCCGGAAATTTAGACCACCTGGGGTTCTTTAACGTGCACCCAAATCTGAGTACACGGGCCTACAACATTTCCGCCTCCATCGGAAATGCAGCCGCCGCAGCCGGGATTCGAACCCGCGCCCTGCGGGTCAGCAGCCGAGTACCTTAGCCACTAGACTACCGCGGCGGGGCCCGACCATAGCGGCCTTGGTATAGAAGCTGTTCTTCTACAACGCGACAAGTCTTCCCTAGGGAAAGTTGTTGCATTTACCAGTAGCGTACTCACCCCTGCCGAAAAGAACTACACTATAACTGAGCAAGAGTGTTTGGCTGTGGTTTGGTCGGTCCAGAAGTTCCGTCCCTATCTTCACGACCATCACTTCACAATCGTTACGGACCACCATGCCTTATGCTGGCTTTTTACACTGAAGAACTTGTCCGGACACTTGGGTCGGTGGATACTACGCTTGCAGGAGTACGACTTTGACATAACTTACAAGTCAGGCAGAAAACATCAAGACGCCGACGCTTCATCTCGTTGCCCGCTTCCAACTACCCATATCAGCGTTGGTGAGAACTCAACCGCCACATCTACCAAAGTTCATACGCTCGCATCAATAAGGCAACCCTCTTCGGACGACGAGCCAACATTTATCTCCCACCAGCGGTCCGATTCATACTGCAGACGCATGATGGACCACCTTTCGGGAGTTTCTCATCCACCCAACGCGCGACTCCATCGTCAACTCCTGCACTTCAAGCTGGACAATGGGGTTCTCTACCGCCACGTCTATCACCCTGACGGTCAGCGCTGGGTTCCTGTACTGCCACGCTCTCTTCGACTTCAGGTGCTCGAAGCCTTCCACGACGACTTGACTGCTGGTCATCTTGGTTTTAAAAAAACCTCTTGACCGCATTCGATGTCGTTATTACTGGCCTGGCCTTTCTTCTAGTGTAGCGCGGTACGTCGGCTCCTTCTACCCACGCCAGCGTCGTAGAGCGATGTGGAGACGTGGAGAGCGTAAACTCCCCACGTCTGCACCTGCTGGACCTTTACAGCCACTTCCGTGCCCTTCAATGCCATTCGAGGTTGTAGGTGTTCACCTTTACGGGCTTCTCCCCGTCACATCTGCTGGCAAACGATGGATAGTGACCGCCGTGGACTACCTGACACGCTACGCTGAGACTTCCTCTGTTATTACAGGCTCAGCTGTGGAAGTTGCAGACTGTATTCTTCACGCAATAATACTGCGTCATGGGGCTCCTCGTGTACTGCTTAGTGACCGCGGCAAAGTGTTTCTGTCCAAATGGTAAATGAAGTACTGCGCGCTTTTGGAACTACTCACAAGACAGCTTCAAGCTACCACCATCAAACAAATGGTCTCACAGAAAGATTTCACCGAACCCTTGCTGACATGATAGCCGTTTACGTCCAACCCGACCACAAAAACTGGGATTTACCGTTCCTGACATTCGCTTACAACACCGCCGTTCAGCGAACAACTTGCTACTCACCGTTTTACCTCGTGTACGGACGCACCCCGACTACCTTTCTCGGAGTCTCCTTCTTTAACAGCCATGGGAATTCATGTCAGTTTTCTAGCGAAGAATACATTTCCCGCCTGGCCCAGTCTCGCCATCAGGCTCGCATCAATACTGAAGCGAGACAGCATGAGCGGAAGATCTTCTATGATGAATCCCACCGCGTTGTGTCTTTCCAACCTGGTGACGAGGTGCTGCTTTCGACACCCATTCGCACTCCTGGTCTTTGTGACAAATTCCAACCACGCTTCATCGGGCCATACATTGTTTTAGAACAGATTTCGCCAGTTAATTATCGTGTCACACCACTCGTCGCCCCAACAGACCGCCGCTACCGCAGCACAGAGATTGTCCACATTTGTCGCATGAAACCTTTCACGCGACGTTCCCCGTCACTTTGACTTACGGCGGCCAGGGTGTCCGCTTCCAAGTGGGGGGAATTAATGTGGGCATTTGTTACTTACATCGTCATCATCCCTGCATGATCACAATCACCATCGTCAGCTTGTCTCTTTGTCCTCATTGCCACTCTGGGTCATCATCATCGCCATCGTCTGTGTACTGGCTCGGCCCGTTCGTTTTGCGAGGTCTTTTCTCAAATAAACGCTGACGCAGCCAAGACAACCAAGACTTCATTATATATATATATATATATATATATATATATATATATATATATATATATATATATATATATATATATATATATATATATATATATATATATTGTTGCGGGGAAGATTTATTCACCGAGAGCTGGTCTTGCTAACGGCTTAGAGAGCGCACAGTCAAGCAGGCCAACGGGAGAAGCTCGAGAGTTCAACCCACAACAACCACGTTGTCGTCTTCTTCATTTGGGTGCCAATTCAGGTGTGTCGGGGCGACAGTTCCATACACGCATCATCACCCCGGCCCGTAAGGCACCGTCTCGGTGCCTGTTAAATGAGCGAGCGGGCGTTGTAGGGCTTGAGACGAGAAACGTGGACAACTTCCGTTCTGGGTGCAGCAGCTGATGAGTTTGTGGTAGCGGCAATCTCGTAGGTCACAGGTGTGACCTGACGAATGGCTCGGTAGGGCCCAGCGTATCGCGATAGCAGTTTCTCGCAGAGGCCCACGCGTCGAGATGGGAGACACCAGATAGTCTCCATCAGGAACGGACGGGAAGGGCGACAGAGGAATGTGCATAGCAGCCTGGGGTGGTAGCCGTAGAGACTCCACGGATCGTAGCCGAGTGCGACTTGGAGGAGTGAAATCGGTGCACAAAGGCAATTCGAGCCGTAGGATACCGGTAAACAATCGATGAGGGCGGAGTGGGCGGTTAGGAAGTCGATTCCAAGGATGACGTCGTGTGGGCAAGCATCGAGGACTGCGAAGAGAACAGAAGTGTGGTGGCCAGCAACAGTAACGCGGGCAGTGCACATACCCAGCACCTCTACCAAAAGATGTTACGGGGAAGATTTATTCACCGAGAGCTGCTCTTGCTAACGGCTTAGAGAGCGCACAGTCAAGCAGGCCAACAGGAGAAGCTCGAGAGTTCAACCCACAGCAACCACGTTGTCGTCTTCTTCATTTGGGCGCCAATTCAGCTGTGTCGGAGCGACAGTTCCATACACGTATCAATTATATATATATATATATATATATATATATATATATATATATATATATATATATATATATATATATATATATATATATATATATATATATATATTCGCAGAACGCAATAATTTACGGATTTTGAATACCTTCTACCGAAAACGAGAAAACCGCAAGTGGACATGGAGGAGCCCTAATGGCGAAAATAAGAACGAAATAGACTTTATAATGAGTGCACACCCTGGAATCGTGCAGGATGTGGAAGTGATTGGCAAGGTACGATGCAGTGACCATAGAATGGTACGGTCTCGAATTCGCCTAGACTTGAAGAAGGAACGACAGAAACTGATACGCAAGAAGCCAATCAATCAGCTAGCACTGAGAGGGAAAGTACTGGAATTCAGAGTGTCGCTGCAGAACGGGTACTTGGCTCTTAGTGAGGAAACCAACCTTAGCGTAGATACAATGAATGATAATCTGACGAGTATCATTACGGAGTGTGCAGTGGAAGTTCGAGGCAGGGTAGTTAGACAGGACACTGGCAAGCTTTCCCAGGAAACGAAGAACCTAATTAAGAAGCGTCAAATCATGAAAGTGTCAAGTACAACAGACAAAATAGAACTGGCAGAGCTTTCGAAGTTGATTAATAGACGTAAGGTATGCGATGTAAGAAGGTATAACATGGAGAGAATTGAACACGCTCTGAAAAACGGAGGAAGTGTCAAAGCATTGAAGAGGAAACTTGGGATAGGCAAAAGTCGGATGTATGCACTAAGGGACAAAGAATGCAAAATAACTACCAATATGGATAGGATAGTTAAAATAGCGGAGGAGTTTTACAGAGATCTGTACAGTAGCCGAGAAAACCACGACCTTAATACTATAAGAACTAGCAGTAACCCAGATTACACCCCACCAGTAATGATAGAAGAAGTCAGAAAAGCTTTAGAGAGCATGCAAAGGGGCAAAGCTGCTGGTAAGGATCAGGTAACATCAGATCTGCTGAAAGATGGAGGAGAGATTGTGTTAGAAAAACTAGCCACCCTGTTTACGAGGTGTCTCCTGACGGGAAGAGTACCAGAGTCTTGGAAGAACGCTAACATCATCTTAATACATAAGAAAGGAGATGACAAGGACTTGAACAATTACAGGCCGATCAGCTTGCTCTCTGTAGTATACAAGCTATTTACAAAGGTAATTGCTAACAGAGTAAAGAAAACATTAGAATTCAATCAACCAAAGGAACAAGCAGGATTTCGAACAGGCTACTCAACAATTGACCACATTCATACTATCAATCAGGTAATAGATAAATGCTCAGAGTATAACCAACCACTATACATAGCCTTCATAGATTACGAGAAGGCGTTTGATTCAGTAGAAATATCAGCCGTTATGCAAACACTGCGGAATCAGGGCGTAGATTAAGTATATATAAACATTCTGGAAGAAATCTACAGGGGATCAACTGCTACCATAGTGCTTCATAAAGAAAGCAACAGAATACCAATCAAGAAGGGTGTAAGGCAGGGGGACACTATTTCCCCAATGCTATTTACCGCGTGCTTACAGGAGGTTTTCAGAAGCCTAGAATGGGAACAGTTAGAGATAAGAGTCAATGGAGAATACCTTAGTAACCTGCGCTTCACCGATGACATTGCATTGCTGAGTAACTCGGGGTACGAATTGCAACTCATGATTACGGAGTTAGACAAGGAGAGCAGAAAGGTGGGTCCTAAAATTAATCTGCAGAAAACGAAAGTAATGTACAACAACCTCGGCAAGGAGCAGCGCTTCGAGATAGGTAATAGTGCACTTGAAGTTGTAAAAGACTATGTCTACTTAGGGCAGGTAATAACCGCAGAGCCGAACCACGAGATTGAAGTAACTAGAAGAATAAGAATGGGGTGGAGCAGATTCGGCAAGCACTCTCAAATTATGACAAGTAGATTGCCACTATCCCTCAAGAGGAAGGTATATAACCATTGTATCTTGCCGGTACTTAGCTACGGAGCAGATACCTGGAGACTTACAAAGAGGGTTCAGCTTAAATTGAGGACGACGCAGCGAGCAATGGAAAGGAAAATGGTAGGTGTAACCTCAAGAGACAAGAAGAGAGCAGAGTGGATTAGGGAAAAACGGGGGTTAAGGATATCATAGCTGAAATCAAGAAGAAGAAATGGACATGGGCAGGGCATGTAGCGCGTAGACAGGATAACCGCTGGTCATTAAGGGTAACTGACTGGATTCCCAGAGAAGGGAAGCGGGTTAGGGGGAGACAGAAGGTTAGGTGGGCAGATGAGATTAAGAAGTTTGCGGGTATAAATTGGCAGCAGCAAGCACAGGACCGGGTTAACTGGCGGAACATGGGAGAGGCCTTTGTCCTGCAGTGGACGTAGTCAGGCTGATGATGATATATATATATATATATATATATATATATATATATATATATATATATATATCTATATATATATATATATATATATATATATATATATCCGGGTCATTACGGCGACGACAAACATTCACTCGGCAGATGGCGCTAGTGTGAGCGAGAGCACTCGCACGTCAATGAGAGCGTAAAAAGTTCACAGCATATCATTGGAGTGAATGATGGCGAGTGCGGCGAAATGTCCGTCCGTCTGTCTGTCCGTCCGTCTGTCCACTCCTATCACACCCGAGCGCACATTGGATGGACGGACGGACGCTTCACCCACTCATCGTTATTGACTCCGTGGATATGCGGTGATTTTTTTGTCAAAAGAGCAGCCATCTAGCCTTCCTTTTTCCGCACCATACATTGACTTAATAAAGAGGGGGGGGGGGGGAAGCGCTGCACCAAATTGTCATTGCTACCTCAAAGGAACCCTGCGCCCGCTTGCGAATTCAAGCGTCTGGCCGGCTCTGCGAGCGTATACGCGCACCAGTATCAAAATATCGAATTTGGCAATCCAGGCGCGGAACCCAGGAGTGGTGGTTCTGTGTGAGACGGACCCCGTTACGAATGCACCATGCGTTCGCGGCCGCATAACGAGGCACCCTGGAACCCCAATTACGCTGCTCCGATAACTTAATCGTCCTGTCGTGGGCGTGCACGCAGTATTTCGACAAATTACGGGGCGAAGAACGGTGTCTCGACCTGGCGAAGAATGAAGAACGTCTGCAACTACATTTCATTTTTTTTTTCGCCTAAACGTGCATGCTGTGCCGGTCAACCTGCCTCCCCTGGGTGAAATTATACGACAAACCGATGTTCACGTGGTCGTCTGGGTCCAACTATTCCTAAGAAAAGAAAAAATGGGGGAAATAGAAAACTGAGTTTAAATATTTCTGTATGATGTTCGAATCTAACGAACCATTAAGGGGTTCTTCCCATTCCCTTGTAGACTGTACCTTTGAGTTGGATATCATGAAGACTCGCCTGCACCAGGCAGCAAAAATTTACGCGACGCGGGCTCCACTTCAGCTGGAAATTTCGGCTCTGTTATTGCATGGTACTCCCAGTCTATCTAGCAATTAGGGCTGTTGCCAAGGCGTCTTTTTACCGGCGGCTGCGGGGAGCGGGGAGGAGAGTCAAGAAGACAGGTAAATTATGCGAAGTTCCTAACTGACGATCGCTGTGCAATAAATTTAGTTGGAAGTTCGGTGACGGCCGTTCTGTTGTTCTCTGTCAATGTGTCCACGTTTAAATTAAGCCAAAAGTATCATCAGTTATGAACAATGTAACTAGCTGAAACCAGAATTATCTTTGTGCACAGTGTTTTAACTCAGTTTGCTGGAGGGTAGCTGGGGAGGGCAGGGCAGGGGGCTCGGGAAATACGATGGTTACGATGGTAGCCAACGCAATCACCCCCCCCCCCCCCCGGCGCCACTGTTGAACATTTATTTGTTCTCAGACAAAGCTGTAATACAGCTACCTCAAAAATACTGCACCCCTCTGAATTTTTCTACACAGTGTACGGTAGTCTCAAACGCGTTTTTGAATGAATAGCCTTCGCAGAAAAAAACTTCATAACAGTGCGTACGAAAAGCAGTGTGTACGCTAATGTCCTTCGACTTTCGGTGATCAAGCCTCGTGTGTGTGCGCGCATGATAAAGAGCACTTAAATTTTTGTTTACGTTTTATTTTCCTTCTTCAAGTTCTGATTTTCTGATTCCCGCCGCCGAAAATATGGATTTCCTCTCCGGCGATGTGACATAGAATGTCGGCACAGTGCTAAATCTATAGCAGTGGGTCATTTACATCGGCCATGCTATATTCTAGACTACTCACTACTATCGCACCTATACTCTCATACCATACCATGATGATCATGATTATAGTAGCAGTAGTAGTAGTAGTAGTAGTAGGAGTAGTAGTAGTAGTAGTAGTAGTAGTAGTAGTAGTAGTAGTAGTAGTAGTAGTAAACTTTCAGACCTATACTTTCATATCATACCATACGATAATGATAGTAGTAGTAGCAGTAGTAATAGTATTAATAGTAGTAGTGGTGGTAGTAGTAGTAGTCGTAGTAGTAGTAGTAGTAGTAGTAGACCTTCAGATCATGTGGTCCCGCCCCCGTGAGCCCCACGTTTCCTAATGATGATGATGATGTTTGATGTTTGATGTTTCTTATATGGACAATGATTGTGATAAGCGGCTGTATAAGGGCCATAAAATTCCTCGCAGTAAGGCGGGTAAAAACATACAAGTAATAAAATCATGACCATGCCGTGAAAGGTGTGTGTGATGTGAACAGATGACAAAAGTTGGTGATAATAAAAGACGATGGTGGATATGTATGGCATTAGCACAAGTGCCTCACTCGTTCAAACCCTTGCGTCCAAGGGCCGTGAGGCATGTGCTTTCTTGTGTAGCCACCGCAGCAAAAACCTCTCTGGAGAGGTCATGCTACGGTATGCCCGGGTATATGACATGAAAGCTGTGAATTTCTTTTAAAAACGCTAACAATGAATTATGACTAAAAAGTGGTTCCCTACCGACAAACATTGCAGGGTGTAAAGGTATATGTTGTCGGTAGAGTATTGGAAAATGTTGTTTTCTTAGAGTTTCTAAGTGTTTACACTGAATTAACATGTGAAGGACGGTTAAGGATTCACCACATCTGTCACACAATGGTGGATTGCCACCAGACAAAAGGTGTGTGTGTGTCGTGTATGTGTGTCCTATCCTGAGTCTCGTTAGTATTACCTCTGTATGACGCGATTTCGATACGGGCAGCCAATGACCAAGGTGTGGCTTAATTACGTGTAGTTTGTTTTGTGTGTGTGTATCTCACTTGCTCTGCCAGTAGTCCCTAAGGTTTCGTTTGAGAGACGGCTTAAGATCAAGGACCGGGATTGATATGGATGTAATGGCGGTGCTCTCATGGACGGATGCAGCGCGCTGATCCGCCCTCACGTTGCCTTGGATCTCACGGTGCCCTGGCACCCAGCACACTACAACATGTTGTTTGAGTGTGTAGAGTGTGCACAAAATGGAGTAAAGTGAGACAAGGACCGGGTTTTTTGTTTTTTAAGACTGTGCAGAGCCGTTACCACACTGAGGGAGTCTGTATAAATCACTGCTTTTTGTATTTTTAATTGTTTGATGTGTTTAGCTGCCACAAGTATCGCGTAAGCTTCCGCTGTGAAGATACTTGTGCGTGGATGTAGAGGGCCAGCATCCGAAAAGGATGGGCCGACAACAGCGTAGGACACAGAGGAGTTAGTCTTGGAGGCATCTGTGAAGAACTCAGGACGTGTGTATTTGTGTTGAAGTTCCAAAAAGTATGTTCGGATGTGGGCAAGAGGTGCATGTTTTGTAACTTCTAGGAAAGACATATCGCAGTCTATAGTCTGCCACTGCCACGGTGGCGGGTATGCTACAGGAGCCATTAAATTGTGTTCAAGTGATACTGCAGTTTCTTCAGCTAGACACTTCAGGCAAACTGAGAAGGGCTGCCTCACCGAAGGCCTGTTTTGAAACAGAGTTGAGCTCGACAAATCGTTAATTGTAGAGTATGAGGGGTGCTCCTTGTCTGCTTTCACCTTAAGGAAATAAACAAAGGACATGTAAGTTCTTTGCAGATGAAGTGACCACTCATTTGACTCAACATAAAGGCTTTCTACGGGGCTGGTGCGAAACGCACCCGTAGAAAGGCGGATGCCCAAATGGTGCACGGGGTCCAGCATCTTCAAGGCACTTTGAGTAGCAGACTGATAGACAACGGCTCCATAATCTAAGCGGGTGCGAATGAGGCTTCTATAAAGGTTCATGAGACATTGCCTGTCACTACCCCACGTAGTATGTGACAACACTTTTAAAACATTCATGGCTTTTAAACATTTTGTTTTTAGATACTTGATGTGCGGTACGAAGGTCAACTTGTTGTCCAAGATTAATCCTAAGAATTTATGCTCCGCATTGACAGACAGACGTTGACCGTTCAACTCAATGTTGGGTTCTGAGTGCAGGCCTCTCTTTCGGGAGAACAAGACACACGTGCTCTTTTGTGGGTTCAGTCGGAATCCGTTTTCCTCTGCCCATTTGGAGACCTTGTTTAAACCTAACTGAACCTGTCGCTCACACATTACCAGATTGCAAGATCTAAAGCCGAGCTGGACGTCGTCGACATATGTACAATAAAACATATTGCGAGGGATGGACAAGTGCAAGGAATTCATCTTGATGAGAAAAAGTGTGCAGCTAAGTACACCACCTTGTGGCACGCCTGTTTCCTGAACGAAGGTTTGGGAAAGAACCGTGCCTACTCGGACACGGAATGTTCGGTTTGACAGGTAACTTTCGATTATGTGAAACATTCTTCCGCGCACGCCAAGGTGGGACAGGTCTCTTAGAATTCCGAAGCGCCATGTTGTATCATAAGCCTTTTCGATATCGAGGAATACAGAGAGAAAATATTGCTTATGGACGAAAGCGTCTCTGATCTGTGCCTCGATACGAACAAGGTGGTCTGTCGTGGATCTACTCTCTCGAAACCCGCACTGAAATGGGTCGAGCAAATTGTTTGTTTCAAGAAAGTGTACAAGTCGGCCGTTTATCATTTTTTCGAAGACTTTGCACAAGCAGCTTGTAAGTGCAATCGGCCTGTAACTCGCAGCTAAAGATGGGTCCTTGCCTTCTTTCAAAATGGGAATAACAATCGCCTCTTTCCAGGAGGTAGGAATAGTGCCAGAAGACCAAATAGCATTGTACAAACAAAGTAAGGTTTTTCGGGTTTCGTTTGGTAGGTTTTTTAACATTTCATACATCACACGGTCTGAACCTGGGGCGGAAGTACTGCAGGAGTTCAGAGATGTTTGGAGCTCAGCTAGACTGAAAGCTTGGTTATATGCCTCGTATCTAGTGGATTTGTGTTCGAGTTTCTGCTTTTCTATTCTTGTTCTGTATTTTTGGAAAGTGTCAGTATAGTGGCACGAGCTGGATACCTGTTCGAAGTGTGCACCGAGGAAGTTTGCCTGATCTTCTAAGGTATCACCCTGAGTGTTTACGAGGGGAAGTGTGTGTACTTGTTTTCCTGCTATCCTACCGACCATGTTCCAGACTTTAGCCTCCTGTGTGTATGAATTAACCCCTGATAAAAACTTCTGCCAGCTTTCTCTTCTGGCCTGCCGACGCGTTCTCCTGCCTTGAGACTTTATTTTCTTGAAGGTTTCAAGATTTTCGGCTGTCGGTGAGTTCCGAAGCAGCCTCCAAGCACTGTTTTGCTGTTTGCGCGCGTTTCGGCATTCAGAGTTCCACCATGGCACACGTCGTTTTCCAGGTTGTCCATTTGTTTGTGGGATGCATTTTGTTGCAGCATCAATCAAAAACGCTGTGAAGTAGTTCACAGCACCATCAATGTTGAAAGTACAGATGTCATTCCAACCTAGACGAGCGATAGTATAAAACTGTTCCCAGTCGGCTCTGTTTATTAGCCACTTGGGAACACGTGGTGGGCACTCGTTTACTGTAGTTGTGCTCAAAACTACAGGGAAGTGGTCACTTCCGTACAGATTACTGACGACATTCCACTGGAGTAGAGGCACAAGAGATGGAGATGCTATGCTTAGGTCTATGGAGGAGTGGGTGTTATTAGCGAGATTATAATAGGTTGGTTCTTTTCGATTCAGGAGACACGCGCTCGACGAGAGAAGGAACTGTTCGATCAGTCGACCTCGCGCGTCATACCGAGAGTCACCCCATAGCCTGCTATGCGCATTAAATTCTCCAAGGAGAACATAAGGCTCCGGAAGTTCATCAATTAGAGAGTGTAAATCACGTTTTTGCAGCTGATAGCTAGGAGGAATGTAAATAGTGCAGATTGTGATCAGTTTATCAAAAAGAACTGCTCGAACAGCCACTGCCTCAAGGGATGTTTGGAGTTGTATGTGTGTGCATGCAATTCCTTGATTCACTATGATGGCAACACCTCCGGATGATGTCATGGCATCAACACGGTCCTTTCGGAAAATAACATATTTACGAAGAAAATTTGTGTGTTTTGAATTAAGGTGTGTTTCTTGTACACACAGCACTTTTGGTGAGTGTTCGTGTAAGAGTTCTTGGATGTCATCAAGGTTTCTGAGAAGGCCCCTGACGTTCCATTGTATAATTTGAGTGTTCATGATGAATGTAAAATGGGGCTGTGTGTACGAAAAGCGAGTGGCTGTTTAGGCAGGGAATTTGAGTTCACTTAACAGGGCCGTCACCAGGCCCTGTTATCTGCTTTTTTGTTTTCTTGGCGCGCTCCAAGGAGCCACGCCGCTCTTTCGGCACCAAGAGTACCGATGTATCCATTGCCTCCTCAGAGGCACTGGATGCCCGCACGTGCGGGCTGTTAGTACGAATTTCGGGCCTCGCCTGGTGAGGTGAGGCCTTGAGACCCGAGGACTCTGGAGTCTCCGGTCTCTGTTTTGGAGTAGGCGGTGTAGCCTGGGCTACAGCCACCTTGGGGGCAGGTGCCACAACCATCGGCTCGGTATGCGCGGGCCGAAGGTGTGGCGAGGGCTGGTGCGGCGGTGCCCCCTGACGCGCCGCATCAGCGTATGTAGGTCCATAAAATGTAGCGACTCTTCGCCGTGCTTCCTTAAATGTAATGTTCTCCTTCACCTTCAATGTAATTATTTCTTTTTCTTTTTTCCAGTATGTGCAGGAGCGTGAATATCCGGCATGGTTTCCTTCGCAGTTTACACAGTGTGGCGGTTGTTTGCAGTTCTCAGACACGTGGCCTAGGACTACACATTGTGCACAAGTCTGGCGACCACGACAGGTTTTAGAGCCATGGCCATACCTCTGGCATTGGAAGCAACGACGAGGGTTTGGTATGTACGGCCTTATAGATGTCTTCGTGTACCCTGTTTGAATAGATTCCGGTAGTTTACTGGATGCAAACGTGAATATTAAGTGTTTTGTCGGTGTTTCCTTATTGTCTCTTCTGATGATGATTCTCTGTACATTAGTGACATTTTGGCTCTTCCACCCCTCCAAAAGTTCAGTCTCAGTCAAGTCAATTAAGTCCATGTCAGATACCACTCCGCGAGTTGTGTTCATTGACCTATGTGGTGTTATGGTTATTGGTATGCCACCGAAATCTGAAAGACGGTCTAGCTTTTCAAATTGTTCTTTGTCGCGGATTTCGAGGAGGAGGTCTCCACTAGCCATTTTGGTTACCTTGTATCCTGTGCCAAGAGTTTCGGTGAGACACCTAGAAACTAGGAAAGGAGAGACAGTCCTGGCTTGCTTTTCAGTTTTTTCACAATGGATAACATGAAAGTGAGGATATGTTTCTTTTGGCTGGTTGAAAAAATTTATAGCATCGGTGCGTACCCGCTTTAAGCCGGTACGATCAGACAATAGGGGGGATGCTCCATGCATGCCTTTCTTATTTTTGTTCACCAGCGTTGGCGGCCACCCACCACGGAGCCCAACGAGGGGACGCTACAAGTTTACAGATGCTGAAAACTGCAGACGCCAGCCGTACAACGCCACTATAACCCAATGCGCCTAGACCTAGGTAGGCTATTTGCACAGGGTTAACCCTAGCCGCCAGGAAGTTTGGAAGTAAACGGAAGAGAGTAGAAGACAGGACAGATAAATAGTAAGAGATAAAGACGAAGATGTAGGGAGAGAGAGAGATAGGAAAAGGCGACTGCCGATTTCCCCTGGGTGGGTCAGCCCAGGGGTGCCGTCTACGTGAAGCCGGGGCCAAAGGGATGTGTTGCCTCTGCCGGGGGGCCTTAACGGTCCAATCACCCAGCGTCGGCTCAACCCCCAGGATCCCCTTTTCCCCGGACACGGCAAAGCCACGCACGGCTAGGCGTGGGAGGGAGCCGAAACTCCCCCGTTAGCTCGGGTCCGTGGTGTCGCTACACACCGAACGCCTACTTGCGCAGGCGCCCCTGCGGGGCACGTTTCCTAATCCTTTTTTCAGCGATATGAAATTACTTAATGCCATTAGTTCTTGGATATATTTCTGTTAATTATAATATTTTACGATTTCGTTCGTTTTAAACCAAGTTTTATAATTGCTAGCCCTGTCATAGCCTGTAGTGAGCTCTTCACTGTGAGCATGATCACACGACATCAGGTGGATGTACAGAAATTCCAGCCCCTAGAGTGTCAACGCTTTTTAAAAAAACCTGAACGGATGAGACTATTTAACATGCAGGTACAGTGCACTGGGTCCCGAAAATAATCGTGGGTAGAATGTGGGCAATAACAATCCTATGTTCGGGTACCTGTGTTATAGAAGCGGCGAATGATTCGAGGCACTCTGAAGTCTTCTAAGGTTGAAGTGCCGTTCAGATCACGACAGCGTCACTGTCACGCAGATCCTCTGCCTCACCGAAAACGCGCGTCACGTAGCTCGACTACACACATTGGCATCGCAACACAAAGGGAGAGCACGCCATGACATTCACCACCGACCTGTGACTTATCGCCGTAATTGTTTGGTGTGGTTAACTGTAGACTCCCATGCAGAAGCACGGCTTATGCCAAATTGTTTCAGCCACTTATGATGGCCATTTTGTCATCGTCAATCACCTCACCTCACAGCTAGAGGTCGACGAGCTGCCAAGACCCAAGTGATTCATGTTGCCTGCCTGAATTCATTCATGCCTAGAGAACTGGACTGACTCGTCCGGCGACCTTCTTCTGCTCGGAGAGGAATATTGCGCACATGGACGAAGACAACGAAGACTACAGTGAACACGATTGCCGCTCCGAGTTAAAAAGCAAGAGGAGGATCAGGAATATCTATAAGTAGTCCAAATTAATTTACAAAAAAATCAATATTTATGATTTACAACACCAGGACCCGATTGAGTTACTAACGCCATGTTACGAAACCTTAGGGATGACTAACTCGATGAACTAGTCCGCTATTTTAATGAGCACATTTGGGAGCCTGGGGTTGTTCCACCAGAATGGAAAGAGGCCTCAATCTCACTAATTCCAAAGCATGGGAAAAACCCCACCTCACAGAATCTCCGTCAGAATTTCGCTCACATCCTGCCTCGGCAAGCTCTTCGAGAAAGTCATTCACACGTGCCTATCACACTATCTTGAGGAACGGGGTTTTTTCTCTACCCACATGTAATGATTTCCGCCACAACCTCTCAACACAAGACGTTTTCCTCCGGCTTCGGGATGAAGTATTATGCGACATTCCCTCGGGCACGGTACACAACTTGGTTGCTCTCGACCTAAAAAGTGCGTTCTATACCATGGGCCACAACCTCATCTTGCAGGAGCTCAGCTCCTCCAACTGTGAGGAAAAATTATACCGCTATATTCAGTCTTTCCTCCCCGATCGGAGTGCAACAATGGGCTTGGGAGACATTAGATTACCGGCTTTTCAAATGCTCAATAGAGGAACGCCTCAAGGGGTCATATCTCCTTTACTGTTTAATATTCGGATGGCCCGCCTTGCCCGACCACTCGAGTCTGTACCAGACTATGGATACGCCCAGTATGCCGATGATATAACCCTTTGGGCGACCCGAGGCTATCTCAGCCACAAGGAAACTACTCTCCAAGAAGCAGCTCAGACAGTACATCTCTGTGCGGAGAGCTGTGGTATCAGTTGCTCCCCGGAAAAGCCAAAATCCGTTCGGGTGCATGGTAGGGGTTACAGAAGTAAACCACCGTCTGGACTGAACGTAGGTGACCATTCCATACGAGAGGTAGCGCATACACGTACATTTGGTCTCTGGGCACAGGAAAATAGGCACGTGCACCACACCCTCAGAACTCTTCGCACTTCTGTTAAACGAATTGCGCGCATGGTACACAGAGTGACGGATCAATATAAAGGCTTTGAAGAGGTGGACACTCTTCGTATAATCCGAGCCTTCGTAATTAACAGAATAACATATGGTCTCTCTTACCAAGAGCTCAGTAAGACTGAAATTGAACAGGCGGATACCAATGCGAACATCCACAGATTGGCTTTTTACCTTGGGGATCTACTACACCTTCGAGGAGCTTAGAACCGCGGTCCTGATCTCGCAACGAGAAACACTTAGCCTCTCACCCACGGTTAGGGAAATATTACGTGGCTTAAGACATCCTGCGCGGCCCTAATACAGTGACGAGGAACTGGTGCCCCTTTCTGCCCGTATCCATGCCCAAATCCATATCGCTCCTATACCGAAAAACACGAATCCGTTGTACCACCGAGCGCGTCGCAACGCCAGAGCCCGGGAACTCACCAAACTGCTCGGAATGGACCCAGACGCGCTCTATACGGACGCAGCTCGCTGCGGTATCCGTAGCGTTTCATTGGCCACTGTTGGTTCGGTGCGCAGCCCGGCTTTATTCACCTGTGCTTCAGTTAAGACGAACTCAGCGGACACAGCGGGAGCCCTTACGGTAGCACTCGCGATCAAAAGCAAAGACGTTGTGGGACAGCAATCTTATATCCTCACGGACTCTCATAGCCTGTCGATAATTGACTAACGACCGTGTACCTGCGTGCGTCGCCCGCCACTTAGGCGCAACTCTAGACCAGGAACACTACATCCCATGGTGCCCCGGACATATAGCGGAAACGGGTAACGATAGAGCAGACAGTGCAGCTCGAGCTATTACTTACCGAGCAACCGTCCCTCCTCCAGACACCCGTTCGCTACTCCAGGCTCCCCGCACCCCTCGAGATAGAACACCAGCGTCGACAACGACGGCGATACTCACCGCCCCATTCTCGGCTGATTGTAAGGGCCGTTCCACGCGCTTCCCGCACAGCCGCAGCGCACGTGCCGAGACTCCTAACGCTCGCAAGCGGGGGACAAATAAGCCCATTGGCGACGCTCTTTCGCCCTCCCCAGCGGCTGCGCGGGAAGCGCGTGGAACGACCCTAAAAGAAGCGCAAGAGTGGCGCCGCCTGCAGACAAATACATATCCGCACCTGCGTTTGAAACATGTGATGAACCCAAGCGCATAAGTGGGTTCTTGCCCGTGGTGTGGAGGTCAGCGAACACTTGCTAAAATTACATGGAAATTAGATTAAGGCCAGTTAAAATTAATACGCCTCAGATTTCGGCGAAAAAATCCACGATGGAGATGTTGGAAACCTTGCTCGCCAGCGAAGAAAGGGAGGCCCAAGTGGCGCTACTGGACCAGGCACAGCTGGCTGCTGAGACCAGTGAAGCCCTGGACTAGGGACCACACCCACCTGTTTCTAACCACTGTTTCATTTTTTTTCTGGCTGCTGAGACCAGTGAAGCCCTGGACTAGGGACCCCACCCACCTGTTTCTAACCACTGTTTCATTTTTTTTCTCTGTAATAAATAAACGTTTTTCCATCTATCCACTTACCTCACCAAGAATTCTTTCGATTTAATTATTCTTCCCCTCCAGTTCTCCTATTCTCCCCTTTTCCCTCCTGGAGCGCGTTGCTTGGCGACGCGAGACGTCATAGAAGGCAAAGACCGTTCTCGATGATGATAGTTTTCTGTTAACGCCCCACAGCGCTTTGGCGAGCTTAAACAGCTCCGTGTTAAAACTGATATACGATTAAGAGCACCAAGTATTTGTTATGTGGTGGAACAGTTTTATGCAGCTGTACTTATGTCCACACATTACGTCGTTAAAACAGTTTTGTTGGGAAAACGATTCACGATTAAGAGCATTATTTACTCTGCGAACGTGGCCCAAGCAGCCATTAGAAAAAAGCGGTGAGGCATGTTTAAAAGAAGACGTGGGCGACTTGTAGTACAATTTGTACTATGCTGCGAAGAGCAGTATTTCATCACAGAGTCATACGATATCACCACAACACGTGCATTTTGAGTAATGGTTAACGATTACAAGCACTACAAGTACTAAGCTATGTGTTTAGAGATAGTGTTTAACGATTTGGAGTACTTCGTCAGCCCGGACTCAATGGTTTTAGAAAGTCTGAGAAGCTTTGTGCTCTTCCATAGTAGAGTAGGAAGTACTCTAAATTGTTAACCATTTTTTTAAACACACAGTACTTCGTGCTCAACTATGGTAGAGCAGTGAGCCATCCCTAAAACTATGACGAGAAGAGCTCATTAACAAAAGCACGGACCATAACTCAGCTATGTGTGCCAAGAACAAGTGGTTAACGATTTAGAATACTTGCTATTACATGATATTACTATGTTACTCTATGATTCTACTATGGGAAAGCATAGAGCCGTCCCCAGACCTCACATGTGCAAACGAATTCAGAGCGTAATGACATCGCCGAGGCAAAGTAGAATGAAATCCCGAAACTGTGTGCAACTCTAGCACGTCATCTTTCAAAACCTGTGTAGTTGTTCTGACTAGAGACGGCGGTTTCATATGTATGTCTTCACAAGCCATTTACAACCAAGATGCGGTATACAATCGTGCATCTGTAACTTCAGAAGTAGCATGCGCTACTTACTTCAACATTTATAGTAACTAAAAGCACGGCACGCAAAATCTGCACAAGCAGGTAAGGATATCTGAGCGCTCGCTATAGGGTACGGAGTACAGTTGCCCGTAGACGCATGGCCATTGAATGATTGGCGGATTCGGAGTGGCCGATGGACTCGACGCTGGAGCCATAGAGTTTCCTACGATACTTACTAGAGGGAACTTTGGCGCTAGTGTCTATGGGAGCTGCAACGCACGGCGCTTCAGCGAGCATGGGAATGATGGGTAGTACACACATTTGTGTAATATTCGTACTTCTGGCCTGCTTTTGGCTCCGTGTGTGTTCGTATGGCTTGGAGCTGTTTTCTTACGAAACAAGTATTAGGAAATGTTCAGTGGTTGCGCTTCACCATTTTCTTTTTTTAGACTTACTTTCCGAATTGGCTCACTAAGTTCAAAAGGGTTCAATCTTTCTTTCAAAACAAAACCGAAACACAGCAATAAACGAAGCCGCAAGTACGATTCGCCGCCCGCAAGTACGGAGACTAGGCAAATGTGTGTACTATTCATCATTCCCATAGTCGCTGAACGATCGCAGCGCCAGAGTGCTCTCTAGTTAATTTTGAGAAACTCTATGGCTGGAGCACTCCACTCTGGCGGAGGGCAACAGAAGGGAATCTACTAATGGAATACCCACGCTCCCTCTGGAGCAAATGGCAAGGTCAAGCGGACCGCGATGCACCTGTCTTTATTGCACGAGCGGGTACGCTGGGCACAGCGACGGCCACGCTAGCAAAACACGAGCTCCGACGCGAGGCACCCATGACACGACCAGCGTCCGTTGGCGCGCCCGTAGTTTGTATCGTTTGAGGGCACAGCACTTGCGACTTCCGGTCGAATTTGGCGCTATTAGGGGCGAAGCTCCTTATAGCAACACCACAGAACACCTACCAGTTGCAACACCCGTTCATCCCTCGTAGCTGTTGTAGTAGTGTGTAACAAGTATAACATTTTGACCTCCAAGGTGGTGCCGGTGAGAAATTTTTTCTGTGTGTTGTTGAACAATGAAAGATGGTGCTCAATGTACATGCCAATGACTGCTAAGGGGGAATGAGAGACAGGAGAATTCGGCTCGGCTTTTAGTTAGCACGCACGCTGCGAATTTTAATTGTTCCACAACGCACAGAAGACAAGAAAGGGTTGCTACGTTATACTCGCTGGGCGTAACCTCCTTGGTTTAGAAAGGTTTAGCGAGCGTTGGACCGCGTTGCCATGAATACAGTGAACTAGTATATACCATGAACTCGAGGTGGTTAAAGGTGGAAGTAAAGGTGGGAAGTAGACACGAAGCGCAAGCCGCAAGAAAGTGTGCGTGTGCCACCCCTCGTTTAGTCCATGAAATGTCCGCTGGATGGCGGTGCTTCTGTATGGGGAATACATGACGAAAAGATGCGAAATGGTGGTACTTGGAGTGTTGAATAGATGGGCGAACGGACACACAGACAGATGCATGGACGGACTAGCGGATGGCTGCACGGACTAGCGGATGGCTGCACGGACGGATGGGCGCATGGACGGACGCAGGAGCGGATGCATGGACGAAAGCAGGGACGAACGCACAGATGAACGTGCGGACGCACAAACAGACGCACGCACGTACGGGCGGATGGACGCATGGGCGGCCACACAGACGCACGCATGGATGGACGGAAGCAAGAACGAATAGACGGACGGATGCTTCGCCCCACTATCCATCATTCACTCCGTGGATATGCTGCCATTTTTTTTGTGCGGAGTAAAAGATGTTGCTCCGCGGAGTGAATCTCGCGACGGAGCTGCTCTGCATCTGCCAATGCAACACACACAGCACTCTCAGTCTGCAAATAGAACAGACTTGTTCCGCATGGAGCAGTGCGGGAAGCGTTCATTCAGCAGAAAAGGTGCTGCCAGAAGTGCTTCGAATATGCCGATCACGGCCTCCGCGATCAGTTCCTCCAAGCGGTGCTGGAGTAGTAGCGGTTATTGAAGGAAAAGAAAAGGGAGCTAATTTCTGTCTACCTAATCTGGCAACACGCCTGAGCTCCTTTTAGAGGAGTAGAGACTGGGATAAAAAGAATAGTATAAAAATAAAAAAGAGGGAGCACTCACCGCCCAGGAGCAACAGAAACAAAGTAGAGAGAAGAGATGGGAAGGATGGGCCAGGAGCAACAGAAACAAAGTAGAAAGAAGAGATGGGAAGGATGGGAGATACGGCCAAAGAAGTCCGAGGACGGGGACAACACGTGCGTTTTGAGTAATGGTTAACGATTAGAGGCAAGAGCTACACGGCACCAGGAGATTGCGGACAGCGGGCCGATCGGCGAGAGCCACGCTGGAGCCAGGGAATTTCAGAGAAACAGCCGTTCAACAGCTGATCGTGGAGTGGAACAAGTAAGAGTGGATGATTGTGGTAAGGGAAATATGACGCTACCTTCAACCGCGAAAGTGGTGTATTGGTTAGAGCTTTCGCCTCCAATGCTTCAGGTGATGGGCTCGACTGTCAAGTGCCACTTGTTTTTCAAATAGGAAGACCCCGGCTTGCCTTCGGTGTCGTGTGTACTCATTTCTCGAGAAGGTGGCCTTTCATTTTCTGTATCTTCATTCGCTTCCCCATCTCCCCCCTTCATCAAAGACGCTGAACCATGTTCAATTTCGGGTTTAATATATACATGTCCTATCCTCAAACTACCGCTACTACCACACGCTGCCACATTTAATTAAAGGAGCATGAAATGCAAACAACCTTTTGTATTATAGTAACAGGTCTGTGCTTGAAATTGTCTAAAATGTCACAATTATGCACAGCAGTGCTTAGCAACCGTGATATTAAGGTAACCCTAGGACATCATTTCTGCCATTAGGGGAAATTCTGGAACGAAAAGCTCATGACGTAGAAAGTTCTCAGCATGAGTCTTCAGCTGAAACTACTAATGCTAAGACAGGAGCACTTTAGTCACATCAAAAGGCAGCATAAAATGAAGCTTGTGCATTTCTTATTTGATTCATAGAAAAAACACCTTGGCGCTAACATGAAGAACGATTAAAGTTGCTACGCGGGCTCGTTTGCACGACATGTTTGATTAGCAATAGTAGCGCAATTGATATGGAGTAGCCGAGGCAGTATGGACCTCACCCTCTTCACAGCAGAACACTCAGAACAGAACACTAGCGCAATGTAACGGGACAATGGTAACGTAACCCTCTACGCAAGTAACGCAAGGTAACGGTGTGTTTCTCCGTGCTGTTCTTGTATCCCATCACCTTACGCTGACATTGTTATTCAAATGGAAAACAACTCTAATGTTCAATAGTTTTCTTTCTGCCAGCACTGTGCTTCGCTGGTGTGGTCGCGTCTCAGTGGTAGTTCCGCAAAAAAAACGCAGCGCCGGATGTCGGGCAGTAAAGGGTGCGCAAGGCAAACGCCACGTCGCAAGGCCTTACCGAGTCGGGTGGTTTCAAGTGCGCTAACAGTGTGCGGACCACTAACCAGAGATTTCCTGCTCTATTACGCAATGTCTGGGACCACCAGGAGGCCACAGAGTTCAGACACGCGTGTCGCGTCGGCTCCGCAGATTTGGAGTTATTCTCAGCGTGAAATAGAAGAATTGACGGACGTCTTCCTACAGTGAAGAAAGTGGAAGTTCCACGGAAACCCGTGATACCGCTTTGAAGTATGTGGACGGTCAATTTTCGGCACATCGACCACTTTTAGATGCGGAGCATCTAATACTCGAGGCTTGTAGTGCGGCACCGTCCGCAAGCTTCCTCCTCCTTCTTCCACCATCTGTGCATCCCTTCCTCCTCTACACACCGCGCGCGCTTCACTCCTCCACCATCTGTGCACCCTTCCTCCTCTACACACCGCGTTCGACATCTACAATTCTCCTGATTCTCCAGTGGACGCGCATGCGCCGTCGAGCTTCGAGAACATTCAACAGCTGACAGTGCATGCGCCGTCGCGCTGTACATATACTCAAGGTCGGCGCTCGCTCGCTCAGTTGCCGCTCGTCGGTTGGTTTGTACGGCGCGTCGACGTCCAAGGTCGCGGTGAAATGAATTCCAACGAATCCACAAACACAATGATCGACGTCCCTTCGACCAGCGCCGCCCTTTCGCATACGTGTGTACGTGTTCACTCATTTAACACCCCCTCCTACAACCACGTTAACCAATTTAGCCATCGACCCAAGTAAGTCGCAATTTAACACCCCATTTCACAACCACGTTAACCAATTTAGCCATCGACCCAAGTAAGTCGCACTTTAACACCCCGTTAACCAATTATATGCTCCGCATCCTCCTCAGTTTTTCCCCGAGGGAAGCTGCGGGCAATTTTTTATGTAACGCCGACGAACGCACGACGCCGTTGCCTCCTGCTGCTGTGCATAATGCGCTTGGCCTAGCCCACGGACGCTGGCGTCTTGAGCCCCCTCAAGGCGGCGTCTTCTCGGGTTATTGCCACAAGATGGCTACGATGAGTGTGGACGGCGAGGACATCACGCAACAAGATTATGAGAACGAAGCAGGTTGGCGCCTTGTGAACAGAAGAGGACGAGCCAACGAAGAAACCACAACGCATGAAGCCAAGGACCAAGAAACGCACTTCTCCAGCGAGCATGCGGTCCGTATTAGGTGGAGGAAGGGGCGGAGAGCAAGACAAATTGTGGCTGCGAGCAGGATGCCCCGTCTGCCAAAGAAAGATTACAAGATAATTGTGCACCCACGTGACGGCTTCAAGGTCCCTGACTACGGGATCAATCGTCTGGAATGCTGCGCCGCCAACGCCGCTAAAATACACATGAATGAATCGGAAGAAGACACGGTATGTGCCAACTATAAACAGAACATTCTAGTAGTCAGCACACCATCAGAGGGGCACGCCGAAAAATACAGAACCATCGCTCAACTGAAGACTGGGGACAAGGAATTCGAAGCCAATGCGTACAAGTCAGCTCCGGAAGATACATCTAAATGGGTGATAGTGGAAATGCTAGTAACACCGAGAAATCCGACGGTTATCATGGCCAAGAGGATGGGAAACACCACGAACGTAATCGTCATTTTCGATGGGCATCGCGTTCAAGTTATGTGAGATACGGAAGAGCACTAGTCAAGTGCTCACTATACCGCAATAAAATGGACGTGTGCTACCAGTGTGGACGCCTTGGTCACAGAGCTGACGTCTGCCCGAGCCCGAATAGAAGAATATGCAGACAGTGCGGGGCTGAGAACCCACCGCAGGACTGCGAGTGCGAAGTGAAGTGCCAGCTGTGTGGCAAAGACCACCTGAGGGCAGATCGTCATTGTAAGGCCAGATTCAAGGTACCGTACCTGGTGAAACGACGCCGCTGTGAACGAGCCCGACGAGGGGAAGAAGAAGCAATTTATTACGAGACGGAAGCGAAAGCACTTGACAGGCAAGGATGGGGCGACTCAGGTCAACGATCGGAACATCGGTCGCGGGACGCATCCGGACCAGAAGCCTTCCCCAAGCTTCAAGCACAAGACAAAAGCCGCTCTACGTTCACTACCATCACATCTATGTCGAGATCCAGGTCGAGGTCCAGATCGAGGTCTAGACCCAAGACCGACCAAACCGGGTCTCCCCGACCACCGGAGGGAGGAGGATCCCAAAGCCCAAAAGGACCGAGCGGCGTCCGTGGCACCGTTGGACCTTTCCAGGTGAGCTGGGCTGATGTAGCTTCAGGGGCGTGCGCGGAGGCAGAGGCTGCTCTTCAATGTAGGATTAAGGCGCTAGAGAACAAATTGCCACAGATCAGACAGAACAGTGTTGCATTTATGAATGAGATTAGAAAACTCAGGGAAGAAAATGACCTTCTGAAAAACGGAGGAGTTACACGAAACGAGGAAACCTCACAAGTGATAACGGAGGTAGAAGGCGCAGCCATGGACGAAGAGGTAGCAGCCCTCACCTCTATTAACCGTAAACCAGAGAACGCTCAGATTAAAGGCGTGGTAAAAAAAACTCAAAGCAGTGGCGACGCCACAAGAAAGACAGGAGGAATTTGCAATTACCACGGAAGCCAAAATGAAACATATTGAAAGGAAATTGCAAACTAAGCTCGAACAACAAGAACGTAGATTTGAGGCAAACATAGAGGTAAAAATCGAGGCGCTAGGCAAGAGGATATTGCAGAAAGTGCAGCAAATGGTGGCTGATTTCGACGCCAAGCTAGCAATATGGGGATCGCAGTCAAGTGGTGGGGGGCCCGGTTAAGACCTCTTTTGTACGCTAGGACCTCGGTTCCCACCAAGGGATCGAAGAACCTCTAACGCCGCCATGGACAGACAAAATAGCTACACGATTTGGCAATGGAATTGTCGAGGATATCATCGAAAATGATACATTTTGCAACATCTTAAGGACACCAGCACCCCGGATATTATATAGGTGCAAGAAACGCACGGGCTGGCCAGATCGTCGGTATATAAGTGCTGATGGGGAGCCAAAGGTATTAGCAACGTTGGTTAAGCGAAATCACGCGGTGGTGCAACATGACACGGAAATTAAGGCAATAAATCACATTCTCCTCGAACTCATACCCATGCGGAAAATAGAGGACAGTCTTTTTTATTGAATATTTACAGCAGTCCTAACTGCAGAAAGCACCAATTCCGCACGCTGTTTCGCAAAACCCTCGATATAACGGGCAACCGGGCGCTAGTGATTGGAGGAGATTTCAACGCCCCGCACGGTGCACGGGGTACAGGATCGAAACCCAGAAAGACAGGAACTTGTGGTTGGACACACAGGAGGAGGGCCTAACGCTCGTGACCGATCCGTACATTCCTACAACAACAGGTACTAGCGTTTGCGCGGTATACCACGCCAGATTTGACGTTCACCAAAAACATACTGGACATGCAGTGGGCCAATACGCAACATGACTTGAGAAGTGATCATTTTATACTTAATAACGGTGAGGGCAGGGCCACGGAAGGCAAAAGGCAGACAACTTAAGGTTGTCGACTGGGTCAAGTTCCGGAACATCAGAGAGGAGCCCGACGAAATGATACAGAGTATTGAGGAATGGACCGAAAAGTTAAAACGAGACGTGGAGGCAGCTACGTAAACGGTGCCACCGGAGGCACAGCTTGAGTGTGTAGACAATCAGCTTCTCCACATGTCGGAAACTAAGGAAGGTTAAAGGCAGACAACAAACTTGTCGACTGGGTCAAGTTCCGGAACATCAGAGAGGAGCCCGACGAAATGATACAGAGTATTGAGGAATGGACCGAAAAGTTAAAACGAGACGTGGAGGCAGCTACGTAAACGGTGCCACCGGAGGCACAGCTTGAGTGTGTGGACAATAAGCTTCTCTACATATCGGAAACTAAGGAAGGTTTACAACAGAGGTGGAAAAAACAAAAAAACACAACCGGACAGTTAATAGAAGGATAGCTAAATTGAACAGGGATATAAAGCAATACGCCAAGCAGCTGTGCAGACAACAGTGGGAGGAAAAATGCAATGACATGGACAACCAAATAGGAATGGCGAAAACGTGGAACATCCTTAGACATTTGTTAAACCCGGATGGGAACAAGTAGACTGGAAGGCACAATATTAATGAGTTAATACAAACGTATCAAGGTACAGAGCAGAATTTCCTGAATGAAATCAAGAAAACATAGATCCATAGAGAAAGAAGAAGACAAGAGCGGACACTCGGCAAAACCTGGCCTCAGGAAGTGCGTCACGACTACGTAACGAACTAGTGCTCCCACCAAACTTCAGAGGGCGCAAGCGCAAAAAAAAAACACAGTTATAATCAATGCAACAAAATTGTTTTCACAAATTAATAATTACACGCCCAAATTTGGTATTTTTTTATACATAAAAACGATTTATTCAACACACCTTACGCGATTATTTTTCTTTAGCCGTACTGTCATAAACACCATCTACCCAGCGACAAGCTCATGCATGACTGACGGCGAGAAGCATTCGTCGCTTTCGTCAACGTCGGCTGCGTCGGCGTTTTCGTGCGTGAGATAACAGGTGAGGCACGTTTTCAAGCGAAGCTTGTTGAATGACATGTTGTTGGTCTTGTTGGGTCATTTTTTTCAGAAAACGGTTACGCCTGCGCGAAAAAGACACCATGCAACAAACATAGAAAGATGCACACACACACGTTGCGCTTCGTGTGTGCGAGTTTGTTTCTTACGTGGCGTCTCATTCACGCAGTTGTAACCTTTTTCTGACGCTTGTAAGGACTGGGAGGTTCGCTAAAAAGAAAGTTTGTGGCTCTATGCGGCGGTTAGACGGGAACATTGTGCAACGTATGCAGTATAGCAAAGGCGACACGGCGTCAAGCCGAGGCGACGCGTGCTGCGTCTGCCACGGACGCGAGCGTCTGTGCGCTGAGCATAGCTGGGCAGCTAGGTCATAGGCTCGGTGGCTCGGTGCAAAATATTGAGAATAGTTCGCTGGGCCTCGCATGCTTCACGACGCGTTTCCCGAAGCCTCGGAACACGAATAATTCTTGGTGTGCCGGAGGCAAATCTGGACTAGCCAAGTGGCCATCATCTTCGTTTCTTCGCTAGCCTTGTGCCACTAGTGCAAGCTGCCCACAAATTTTTTTTACGTTTCCAATATCATTTTACCGCACAAATTTCAACTACGATTTTTCTTCCCAATGTACTGCTGATACTGCGTACGCACGAAGGTGTTCTAAAGTTTCCAGGCCGCGATACCATTGCATTACAAGGGATAGCGGCCTGGAAACTTCTGATCTTTGTTCGTGGTCTTGACGTATATCTTTGTAAGTCAGAGTTTTATGGGTCAGAGATGTATCACTGGTTTTGTATTGTGCATCGGTTAGCTAATCATTCAAAGGGGTTTGCTGGTACACTTATGACGTGCACATATCTTTTTCGTAATTTGACAGCGAAGCATCCACTTACTAACATTTTCAGACCGCGCTGAAGCCATGCCGTCCGGCGGTCCAAGCTACGGCAGCTACTGCTGTGTATCGTGGTGCTTCAACAATGGCAGAACCCACAAGAAGCCTGGGACGAGTTTCTTCCGCGTACCACGGGACGGCAGGTGTGTTAAAGCTTTTGTATGGTTTGCATGTCTGTAGGCTTACTGTTCGTACTTGCTAAGTGAGGGTAACAATAAAAAATCACTATTCAAGCACTTCCCCTTTCAGCTGATAGTTCATTGCCAATGCAGGATGAAAGCATGGATGCAGTATGCTGGACGCGATGATCTCCTGAGTAAGCCGGCCAGCCTATTGTACGCAACGTACAGGGTTTGTAGCGACCATTTTACTGCTCAAAGTTTCATGGATCCTGGGCACACAAGGCTTACAAGAATGGCTGTTCCCAGTGTGCAACCAGCTGCACCATGTAAGTGATTGACTGAAACTCAAATATGTGCAATAGCAGCCACTTGTATTGAATCAGTGGCGACAGTTAACTGTGAAGATCTTTGTAGCCGATGGAGAAACCTCACTACAGAAGTAACACTTGGAAAGTCTTAAACTCTGTGAATTGTGGGCTATTACCTTCCTAACAGCAGCTTTACATTTCTGTCATGTTTTGATGCTCTGGACCTGCGCAACTTGTTTTGAAAGACTTTGAAGGGCTATTTCACATTATCTTCAAGCCTGAGTGCACATGTACGTATACCTTTCATCAGTGAAAGCTGCCACTGTTGATAATTCCAAAAATCACAAATTACTTGTTTCCTAGTTGGTGCCGTCTCTTTTCTTCCACGTTCGACCAATTTATGCGTTTGAAAGAGCTGTTTAAGTTTCCCCATGCTACAAGCTTTGTAACTTGTACCAACTGCACATATATGCAGGTTCTCTGAGCGTCGCTTCATGTAGTGACTGTGACATGGCTGCAGAAGCTGCACTGCAAGGTGCGGATGAGCTTCAGTTTGTGTTATTTTAAGCCTCTTACTGACACATTGTCGTAATTTCATTTCTTCAGGACCTGCGGTAGAGGCTTCAGATAGCGGCTCCCACACATTGAGGTGCCCCGATGAACAGGGTGCGTTCAGTGTCGCGATTTCTTTTTTTTTTACCCAAATTGACTGTTGACCAAACCTCTGCAGGTGGCAGCTCCCTTGTAGCTGGTGAAAGAATTTCTGCTGATTTCGTCTTGCCGGAGAAAACCTTAACCAGTCGTTCAGCTGTCACAAAAGGAACCTGTGTGGCCGGTAAGTTGTATGTTCACTTTAATACCAGAGTGGATTGATATAGAGACTTCCGCAGGCCGCTCGCAAGATTGTTCCGACAGCACTGTCCGAGGCACTGAACAAGCTTCACAAGACCCTCCAGAAGACGTCTCCGCCAACAGCTCCACGCCTGAGTGCCTTAGAGATAATGGTGACTATGCTTTTATTGCAGCAGTTTTTAATGTGCTATTTTATGTTTAGGACATTCTGAGGAAACTATCCTCAAAAGGACAATACGTGTGCACTTACAAAATGTAAGGGTGGGCTCTCAGTGATTTTAATTTTTTTGTGCATTGTCAACATTGTGAATGGTTTGTTTTTAGGTAGTGGAATCGAAAACTTTGCACCACAGAAAGTTGTGCACCTTGGGTCTGAACGAGCGAGGAAAGTGCTCGTATGGGATTAGTTGTTCTTCGCTTTTACATACATTTTTTTGTTTATTGCAGTGCGTTCCTGTGTGCCAGCGACAATGTCTCCATCAATGAAGTACAAGCAAACCATTAAACATCTGCAAGCCAAAGTAGCAGCACAGCGGAAAACTATCAAAAGACTGCGGAGACAGCCTCACCAAGCACCGTCATCGACTTCGAAGGCCCTTGAAGTTATCCGACCGCACGTCACCGAGGAGGTTTTTAAACTTCTTTCTGCACATGTTCGCTTGAGGCCCAAACGCAAGGGCAAGCGGTTTCCCGTGTGGTTCAAGAAATTCGCTCTTCACTTAAACTTCCGAGGTCCGCGAGCATACCGATTTCTGGCTCCATATTTTTCTTTGCCCTCCCGGCGTTCATTAAGGAGGTGGCTAGCTAATGTAAAGATGACTCCAGGCATAATTCCAGGAATCCTTTCTTCCATTGCAACAAATACCCAAGCTTGGAATCAACGGGACCGAGTGTGCGCTTTAGTTTTCGACGAAATAGCACTCAAAAAGAATTTGTACTATGATGCTTCAAGAGACGTTGTCCAGGGTGTTACAGATGATGGCACTCATCGCACTTCAACCATCGCTGATCGAGCACTGGTTTTTCTGCTTGTTGGTGTTTCGAGAAAGTGGGTTCAACCGGTTGCTTTTACTATAGGGCACACATCAACACCATCATCTGTTATGCATAACTTGCTGGTGTCACTCATTTTGGAGCTTAGGAGCATTAATATTGCAGTGAAAGCAGTCATTTGTGACCAGGGCAGTTCAAATGTAAGTCTCGCTAACCAACTAAGAGTGACTGTAGCAAAGCCTTTTTTTGAAGTTAATGGTGAGCGGGTATATTACATTTTTGATGTTCCGCATTTAATTAAAACAACGCGCAATAATGTCCAAGCACACAAGTTATACATTGGGGATGACATCGTTAACTGGTCGCACATTGTAAGCCTTTACCAATCCTCACATGAGTTGCGGTTGCGATTGGCTCCAAAGTTGACTGAACGGCACGTTCATCAGAAACCTTTTTCTAATATGAAGGTCAGCAGAGCAACTCAGGTCCTCAGTGCATCAGTTTCGATTGCTATCACGGCAATGGTGTATGCGAAGGTGCTGCCTGCCTCGGCCATCACTACAGCTCAATTTTGTGATCGTATGGACAGGATTTTCGATGCCTTGAACAGCTCGAGTAAAAAAAGAACTTCGCAAAAGCTGCGGCATGCAATCATGAAAAATGATTCAGAGCTGATTGACTTCCTCCGAGGCCAGCTTCCCTGGATTGCATCATGGCAGTTTGTTGGCAGACGTCAACCACAAACCATCGTAGGTTGGCAAATTACAATTCAGGCAATTTGTCAACTATGGGACGACCTCTCCAAAAATTACAATTTTGAATACCTGTTAACACGCAGGCTTCAACAGGATCCTCTGGAGAACATATTTGGCCACATTAGGCAAAAACAGGGTTGCAACACCAACCCCAATGTAGCACAATTTATTTGTGGCCTGAAGCACATCTGCATAAGAAAACTCTTCAAGCTGTCAGAATACGGAAATGTCGAGGATGATGAATGTGACCTCCTCCAAGAGCAGCTCTCGCCATTCTCCCTCACCAGTGCGTCTCTTGTGGATAATGAGGAGTGTGCACAGCCACAGCCTGACGACTTTCCCGCTCTAGACGATCTCTCTGAACTTGCGACAAACATTCACTCCCATATTATCGATGACTCCGCTGCATATTATGTAGCTGGTTTTCTCATCAAACACTTCCTTCGGAATGCATGTGACGGTTGTAGTTGCCCACAGTTACTGAAAGACGACAGTGAGACGCTTAAGGGTACCCACCAGTATTTCACAATGCTCAAAGCATACCACGTCCCCAGCAAACTTTTTGGGAATCTCACTGTGCCATCAGAAGCAGCTTTTGCATACGTACAACAACTTGAATCTCACTTTCTTGCCATAATTGAGGCCACTGCACATCACCTGAAAGTGTGCGATGTTTTGTATCACCATCTGTCAAGTGTTGGCGATTTTCATTTCTGCTCTGCTGGGTGTCGCGCTAAGTTTCTGAAAATGTTTTGCCGGGTTCGTTTATGTTGGCATGTGCGTTTTGTGAACCGAAACTTAGACAGGGTTAGGTTCCAGTCTTCAATCTCGGGCATACAGCTTGACAAGTTCAAAGGTTAGCAATTAGCGGCGGGTTTACACTAAAGTATTCGAGTTGAGCCGAATCCTGCAATAGCTTTGTTATGTTATTACTTCGTTACAGCAGACTTCATTATGGTCTTATATGCTTATATTCAGTTCAACTGGACTAACCACTCCTTCGTTGCATTCATTGTTTTGGTTACCCGCTATGAGGAGTACGAACACTGTGTATTCGCTCGAAGTGATTTGCATAACCTTAAAAAGAATGTTGGGTATCCTGTCTGTATTTTTTGTAGCAAATACGGGCGAACTGTACACTTTACTGTGGGTCGCTTGGTCACTGTGTATGCTTTATCTCTCCAGCTCAAGTAATATATCGATAACAAAACCGCTTGTTGAAATGTCTTCGAGCGGGTAAGGAACACAGTATGAAGTGGGCACGGTTCATGTTATCACGCTTTTCCTATTTTAGCTTCTCATCAACCTCCTCATCTCGCCCATCAAAATTTTCAAAAGAATACCCAAACTTGTAGCGTTTGATGGGACTGCGGACGCTGCCATTTTATTTTTATATAGCTTGTGAGTGATAACGTACGATGTAGAGCCTTTGTGAAAAATAATGAGCCAAAGTGGTTCCCTTCTGCTATTTATTAGCCCTGTAATACCGCTCTCGTAGCACCAATTAAGGTCCACAATTCTGGATAAGTGATGACTACAATCTATTTTAGCTCGCAAGCGTCACAGCAACACCCACACGCAAATCACTTGGGATCTTAAGTTTTTGATGAAGGCGACGCATAACAAAAGCCACAAGACCTGCCAGTGTTGTAGCATAAAGTTTGTCTTTCACGTAGTGAGCAAGCTGCAAAGCCCTACCTTTCTGAGGACAAGCAGGCATCAAGTCTGCTTTTTTTCATTTTGGACTAGCTGTTCTTAAGCACAGCCAGCACACTGCACCTTTGCCTTTCTGCTATATTGTGTCGTGTGGTTTCTGTGCGCTCTTTTTTTCTATGCATTATTTCGGTTAACCCCAGGCGTGATTCGCGACTTCATTGCTGTGTATACGTCACTTCTTCCTTCTTCATCAGCATTGTGCGCTGTGTTTTTGCCATAGATCCTTACTTACCCACTGGCCCGGTGTGTCATACTTGACCAGCTTCTCGGCTTCTGCCAACTCTAGCGATGTGTGCGTTGTCTGTGTTCTCTATGTATTTGTTACAATATTTGTTACAATTTATTTGTAAGGCGAGATGCATTTGTTGTCTACCTTTGTCATATTGTGCTTTTTATATTCTCATACTCTACCTTGCCTTTGAATAAAACATTGCGGATGCTCTGTTTCTTTGACTGATATATACATTGATCACTTGTTCCAAAAGAAAAACACAAGCGCGATGAATAAAACCGTAGTGAATTATCATTACCTGCATCTCTTTTTATTATAACTTAATCGAAATAAAAATTACGTCACGACCGATTCGCACGAACCACTGAACAAAACAAAGCAGGGAATCGCTAAATCAAAACGACCTACAAAAACTATCCATTTGGGCGATGAATAGTGGTCTGAAATCATGAACTTTCGTCATAGCCAAACGTCGGTTATGCAAAGTAATTCAAAATTTGCGCCAGTGAAACCGAAACCGGAAGCGCACGCCACTTGCTCTCATCAACCACTAGGTGTGCAAGAGTCGATTGGGCCGCTGGGGTCTATGGGAGTGTCCACTCTTCACCTTTTTTTATTTCTCTATGATAGATCTCTCTAGTGCTTCCCGTTACACACACTGCACAGAACTGGCAAATGATGATTTAGACAACGAGATCGGTGAGGTACAAGTGAGGGCCGCCTTGCAAAAACTTAACACTAGATAAGCACCTGGACTAGATGGCATAACTAACAAAACGCTACGCAATTTAGATGACGAGTTTATAACTAAATAAACTGAATTCATTACCAATCATGGAAGGCAGGGCACATTCTGCAACAATAGAAGATTGCGAAAATCTTTTTAATACCCAAGCCAGGCAAGCGACTGCAGATTGCGGACTTGAGACCCATATCTCTCACATCTTGCGTGGGGAAACTCATGGAGCACGTAATTTTGAAGAGCATAACTACCTATTTCGAGAACCGGGATGCAATCGCACCCACAATGATAGGGTTCAGGAGGAACCTCTCAAGGCAAGACGCAATGCTACAGTTAAAACATCAGATTATAAATAACCCGGGAGCAGCGACAAAGGCTATTCTAGGGTTAGACCTCAAGAAGGCCTTTGATAATGTAACTTATGCAACGGTGCTAAAAAGGGTAAATGATCTAAGTCTGGGCCAACGGACGTTGTTACGCCTGGGAGTCTACACCGAACGTCAATGCCTCTGCAAAGGCAATCTGTGTCAAGGCCAGCGATCGAGCCCGCCTAACGCGATCAACTCAACGACGTCATCAAGCGGCGGCGCCGGTCTGTCACGCAACGCACAGCGAGCTCCCTCAGCCCACGAGCCCGATGAAGCAATTGGCTGGCGCCTTCCAGTCTGGCGAGTCTTACGCAATGCGTGGCAACATCCCTCGTTCTTGGGTGCAACCACGCGCAGCGGCGGGTACCCATTGGAGGATTCTGACATCACGGCCAGCGGCGCTTCTGGTTGGACGTTGGTGACGAAAAAGGTCCTCCCGGTGCGTATAAAAAAAGCCAAGCGGCGCGTCGTCAGCAGTTGACCTTCAGCACGAGCGAGAAGCTGATGTATGCGTGCGAGAGAAGACATCTCGGCTCTTCGAGACACTAAGCTGTCGGCCCCAGTGCCGAATATGTAACGCCTCTATTTCTGTGCTGTACATAAACCTTGCCTTAACTCACTGTCGTCTTGTCCACTCGTCTACCAGCTCTGCGCAGAAGCAGTCGCGAGCTGAGTAGCACACGCTACCAAACGGCTGGTGACCTTGGCGGCGGAGTTCAGAGCAGTGGCGCCTTCGGGACCACGTTGGCGTCACGCCTTCGTAACAACGTACAATTACGTGCGTAATTTCCTGACGGGAAGGAGGGCAAAGATTACGATAGAGAACCTAGTTTCGGTGGAAATTGAGATGGGCATTGCAGTTACGCCGCAAGGCTCGGTATCGTCGCCTATGTTATTCAATCTGGCCCTAACTGGACTGCCCACCAAACTCGAAGAAATAGAAGGATTGAATCATACAATATATGCAGACGACATCACCCTATGGGTGAGAAGTGGGAGTGATGGGCAAATAGAGGAAACGCTTCAAACAGCAGTGGAAATGGTCGAGCGGTATCTGGAAGGTACTGGGCTAGCCTGCTCTGCGGAAAAATCGGAGCTGTTGCTGTACAGACCTACTCGTAGAGGTCGCAAACCAGGCAACTGCCTGCAAGATCTCGCTCATAGAGAAGAAATACAGTTAAGAACAGCCGATGGAAAAGTGATACTCATAGTCGACAGGATCAGGGTACTGGGTCTGCTCATCGAAGCCAAGGGCAACAACGGAAAAACCCTCAGACGACTGGATGCAACTGTAGCCCAAATAATGAGACTCATAAAAAAAGGATAGCAACTAAGCACAGTGGCATGAAGAAGCAAAACACGATAAGGTTGATACATGCATTTGTGATAAGCAGATTAGTATACGTAGCGCCGTACTTGGAATGGCAAGTCACGGAAAAGATCAGGTTAGACTGCCTCGTTCGAAAAATGTTCAAACTAGCCATAGGGCTACCGATTAGCACAAGCACCGACAAACTGCTACAGCTAGGCCTGCACAATACCATAGATGAGCTCATTGAGGCGCAGCGTACGGCGCAATATGAACATCTAAGACACGAGCAGGAAGATATATCTTGGAACGACTAGGCATAACGCATCGCACACAACATGGCGTCAAGGTGGACATCCCAACAGAGACCAGTGAAACAATGATGATACCCCCTTTGCCAAAAAACATGCACGCCGAACACAATAAGGCCAGACGAGAGACAAGAGAAAAGCAAATACAAAAACGTTCGGTAATGACAAGGACGCAGTTTTTGTAGACGCTGTTCAATACAAGCGCGGACGGGGGTTTACAGCAGCCGTAATCGATAGCAACAAACGCTGTACGACTTAAAAACATCGTCTACTGAGGGAGCGAAAGAGACTGGCATCGCACATAACTCGGTTACGACCGAAGAAAACCTTATAGGCTCCGCCCACAGAATGCCACAGCACTTGTCCTTCACATGTGACAGACAGCCGCGCAAGCTAATTTCCGCTCGAGTCGTAACTACTTTTCTTCGGCTAATGTATATACTACGCACGTTAGTAATTACAGGTTCGTCGTTACTAACTAAAACATGACGGTTGGGTGAAAGCTGTAGTCAAACTCCGTGACGTAATTTACGAGGGCGTTCAAGTTTCCTGATGTTTCCGATCTGAAACCAGTCGATCCGAAGAGTGTGTTTGTATGGGAAGGTCGACTATATAGCTGAAACACGCGGGTACTTGACGTCACGTAAATGAGCAATCGCTATTGGACGAAGCAGCTATGCGACCTTTCTGCGCGAGGGACTGCGATGGCCGTTGGCGTGGCTGTCTATTTTTTTTCCTTTCATGTTGCAACCGACTGTAGTAATCCTGCGATGAGGTAACGCGCAAGCAAGCACACACCGACCTGACGGCCAAGATGTCCTCGACGCCGTCGAAGTCCTCAAGCGCGACGGCCACACCACCGCCGGTTCTGCTCCTGGTGGAAGATCCCAAGTCGTTGATCAGGTTCCGTCGGGTCGTTCCCGTCGTGGGCCTCGTGGGGTCCGAGCTCCGCGACCGACTCGACGAGGACGACTTCCTTTTCCCGCTGTCTTCGAGCGACCTCCTGCCGGACTCGGTGTGACCGCAGGAGCAGCTCAGCTCCTCAGCTCTGCACACGACACACAGAAAGAAAAGAGAAGGAAGGGAGGAGGGAAGTGATAAGGAACGGTGCGTTACTGAAGGGAACGCGCGAGTAATACACCAGGAGGAAAAGTGGCGGCAGTGCGTTGTTCTCGATTTTTTTTCTTTGTTTTATCTCTTCGCGCAATAAACCGATTTGCGTGGCGTGCTGCGCGCATCAAGGAGACAACACCGGTAGCAATGACTATTTCTTTTTTTTTTTCGCGTGTATCGCGCTTCGACTCGTGCGCATAGAGGAAGGAGCGAGCATGGCGCACTAACCTCCTCTCCACGCCCCGCCTTCGAGCAGCAGAGACGTTTCGGATGCGCGAGGCCACGTAACGAACGTGATGACCGCGCTACCGTAAAAGTGAAAGCGTTCCGCGAATGGCCAGTGCGTGCATGGCGCGAACGATGCTCCTGTTTTGCCTCACACATTTCTTTTGCAAAAGGAGGAAAAAAACTTCATTATAAGAAACATGCAGGTTTAGGTGGTCGGGCCTAGGCCTCCCTTGAGGGGACGTCAAAGGCTTGTAGATCCTAAACTTCTGGCAGGGATATGCCAACAATGTGGTAGCTCAGAAAAAAAATTAATACTAGAGAAAATAATAATTTTTCGTTTTGTACAATAAAATGTGTTTGAAATTATTCTTGGCGAGAAAAAAGTGATTCGGAAATAATTCCTAACAAAGTAGAAGTAAATTATTTATATAGAAGAAAATTTTGTGTAGCCTACATTGGTTGACTAAGAACCTTGGGAACTGATGTTATTGTGTAAATCTCTTTGACTGTTCAATGAAATCTTGCACGGAGTCGCATACTTTCCCAATGCTGTGCCCAAGGGTAAGTGAACCTGGATAGTTATAGTTTGAAGTTGTTGAATCTAATCGATTGATGCGTAATAGCGTTTCTAGAAATTTTATTCTTTTGTCTGGCAGTCACATTACTCCTGTTTGTTTGTTTTTCATTACTTGTCTGAAGTCCAAATTGGAAAATGAACTTTATCCATTCAATCCTCAGTTTGTATCGGTAATAAAAAGATTGACGTTGTAGCACTCGTAGTAGGCCTATAGTAGGTGAATTCTGCGGATATCATACACTCTAAAAAACGAACAAGAAAGCACCTCTCGTGAGTCCACATTTGCTACTTATATAGCTGTCTTTTAAGAAAACCTTTTAACTCTCATTTGGAAAATTGTGCCTATATAGGTTACGATGTATTCATAAAATAGCCAAATTCATTCAGATACACGGCGCCATAATCAGTGTCTGCGTCAGCTGATGCCCTTTAGGCTGTGAAATACTGCGAACATGTTCGAGTCACATTTTTCCGAGTTGTTAAGTCCTATTTGTTTATTTATTTATTATCCGTTTGTTTGTTCATTGATTCATTTTTACTTGATCTATGAAATTCTAAAACAGTTATGTTTATTGTTTTTCAAGTATACTTAATTTGTAATGACTAGCAATGTATTGTCAGTATACTTGTTCCACCCACCACCGTTCACCCTTTGCCAACAGCATTGAAGTGTTCAGTACTGTTTCGTCCTGTTTATGCCTTCGCATTGCTTTACAATAACTGCTTCCCGTCGCAATGCTTCGGCCCAGCACATACACATATGCCGAAATAAGCAAGAACAATTACGGTCACGAAGTATTTAAAAAACACATTCGCAACTTCCGAGCTTGCTCGCTTTCTAAAACAGATTATCTTAATCATACTTGCATCCTCAGCAATAAAGTTTGCGGTTCCGTGGCATGAAATGTTTTCGCAATCATTTATCACGTATGGCCACGCTCGAACTTCTCGTTATGACAGGCAGTATCCGATTAGATTAGATGCGCGAAATAAAAGCTGTTAGCATTCCTGCTCATTGCAAAGCACGTCCATCAAATACGCCGTTTCATCAGTGTCTCACGACGACTCGAATATCAATATTGGAAAAATATGCAGACATGGCACCGCGTAAATGCGAACCATGCACGCCGAATTCGCTGGCACGCAGGTCATGGGGTTTTTAAACCCCGTACTAATATGGCGTTCTGTTTTTGTCTATTGTTCACTATTATTATAATAGGATAGCTGGCTCTATCCTAGCCTACCTTCCAACGTTTTCAAATGTATAATGTGTATAAAAAGTATCTTAACACGTGTTCGTGATTGATCCTCCATCGCATACGGTTAGTAGGGCATTCGCAAAGCAATTTGCATTTCATTACAGCCCGCGATGATTTAAATCGAGGTTACTTAAGCCCACAAAGACGAGGACTATCGGACACTGGGCGCATTACCGGCGTCGCGTTTTATTGAAATGAGGGGAGGTGGGCCATGCACTGGTGCGTTGCAAAGCCTATGTGTGTTAGGGCTTTTATAGGTTGAAGGCCTCCTCCACATAGCGCATTCATTTTTTTTAATGCGAAGCATTTCTTGGCGTACTTCGGTGACATTGAGCGTATCTATCTATCTATCTATCTATCTATCTATCTATCTATCTATCTATCTATCTATCTATCTATCTATCTATCTATCTATCTATCTATCTATCTATCTATCTATCTATCTATCTATCTATCTATATAGCCGCTTACGTTTGGGTGCTCTCGTGGTCACCCCCTTAACTTGGCGTGAACCAAAATTAGCATGTGAGGGTAAAATCGTTTGACGATAATGACGCGCTGCTCAAGACCTCAATAATGTCACAATCCCGTCACGTACGTCGTCAAACACTTCCCACCAGACAGTGGCGCATACTCACGGGCGGGTACGTGCCACAGGTGACTGACACTTTGTATCTGCCCAGGAACGGTGACAACACACATGGTCAATTTTAACGTGCGAACGTTAAGAAATAACAGAAATCGGTAGCGTCAACCCGACGAATGCAAAAAATAAGTGTCAGGGTCCCAGCTGGAAGCGAACCCAAGTATTCTGCGTAGCAATGAAGCGTTTTACCACGGAGCTACGCCGGGTCTCTGAATTACTTTTCGAATAGACGTTAATATTTGTGAAACGTCAATAGTGGTTGCAGTGCTGCCTACCCAATTTTATAAACATTACACATGTGCTCCTTTCATACATCGATCACGTCGGCTTAACGTCAGTTGTGGTTAGTTGCCATGCGCTAAAGTTGATTTATGTGGCAGCGTTCAGGGCCAGCATCCTCGCGAGCATCAGCGCTTCATATCAGCTTCTGGTGTTTCTAATACGCGTGTTCCAGCTGGCATCGTTGCGCAAGTGCAAATAACTGGTTATATAAACATCTGCAACTCTACAACATATGTCTGTATACGTGCAACATTTGTACATACATGTTAGCGCCATTTCATGACGTGTCACACAATAGAAAAAACTGCAACACGGTCACCTTCCCTCCGCATGCTTTGCATAACGTCGATTCCCAGATACGTGACTCTGCCGAATTTTTCAAATGCGAAGCATTTCTTAGCAAACTTCAGCGACTTTGAGCGCATCTATCTATCTATCTATCTATCTATCTATCTATCTATCTATCTATCTATCTATCGATCGATCGATCGATCTGGTCGCCTCCAACTTTTAGCTCTCCTGGCCGTTTGGATAACGCTATCGATACCAAAATTTGTATGGAATCATATCATGGTATGATGAGTATAAGTGACCAGTCATGGCATGAAAATCATGACATGTATGTCATGAATGTCATAATTTACATTTTATGTTGCTTCTCTTGCGGTGGTTTCGTTCACATCACATATTGCGAATATGGTATGGTATGACATGAATGCATGGCGAACATAAGTGAGAGCCTAACGCAGAAATCATGACATTCATGCCATGTAAGTCATCACTACCCGCCACGCTCATGGTGCACTCGTGGTCGTTTCGTCAGCTTCATATATACCAAATTTGGCATTACGGGACGTGAATCGATGACGAAGGTATAGGACTGGTGCAAACATGACTATCACGAGATGCGTGTTATGTAAGAAAATGACAACTTACCACGCTCATGATTCGCTCACGGCCGTTTCGCTAGCTTCACATATACCAAATTTAGTATTACGTGCCATGTAAAACATGTTTTCGTGCTACGCTCATAGCGCACTCACGGCCGTTTCGCTAGCTCCACATATACCAATCTAGGTATCACGCGGCGTGAATATATGACGAGGTAAATGACACGTCTGAACATGATAATCATGACGTTCGTGCCATGTAAAACATGACCACATGCTACGCTCATAGTATGCTCACGGCCGTTTCAATAGTTTCACATATACCAAATTTTGTATCACGTGACGTGAATAAATGAGGAAGGTAAATGACGCGTCCAAACATGATAATTATCACACGGAAGTCATGTACGGCATAATTTACGTCCACTTCGTAAGATCGCGCTAATTTTAAAGTGACATATTCACCTTCCTCATTCGTGTTTCGCATAGCATCAATTCCCACTGTACGTGGGATCTTCCATTTATTTTTATTCACAACTTCCAACAAGAAACTTACCTCAATCTGCTACTCAAAGCCATCGCAAACGCGCTACTAGTGACTCGTGATGATCCATAAATTAACGTCATTTTGGGAAAATGCAAATAGGGTAAAACAAATACAAGAAACTACGCGACAATAATTGGTTCCAAATCTGGATGTTACACCGCAATTGTAGTCGAAACACGATAGTCTTGCGTCTGGAGAAAGTGAACAAAACGGTTTTTTTTTTTGATGTTCTGCGCTAGAAAATCGGTGAATGGTATTCTCAAGGCGCTGCGTTAGAGTGCCTCGAGCGTGTAGCGGAGGTGAACGAGAGCATCGAGGCACGTTAGACACAAGCGCCATCTGGCAGTTATCTTCAAAAACGACGGCGTGCAGCCCGTGGAGAAAGATGCGCGCCCGTCTCGGAGGTGATAAGGTGTATAACGCAAAGCAATAGGCAGGTGCCACCACCGTGACGTCGTATCAAAGCGTTGGAAACACTTTTTTGAGCACCGTGTTGCACTATCAGCGCAGCGCGATAAACGCTACATTCCTTAGTTGTGTGTGCCTCTTCTAGTATAAAGGCAGAGATACAAAACTTAGAAGTGTTGTTATGGTGCCTCAGATATGCGCAATAATTGCTTTTTAATTGACAATCGCACAACTATGAATGCTAAGCCTTGAGCAATATTGGTGGACGCTGCGAATGGGGTTGGCCGTTTGGTTCCGTTTGAGTTATCGTTACGGCGGACAAACATACAAATGTACAGACAGACAGACCAAAATTTTTTCGTCGAAGGTCCCCAAGAAAGACTATCGTCTTTAAAAAATAAGTCCAAGTCCAGTGCATTTGACGACTCTGACGCACAGCCACTGCCACCATTACCGTGCCACGCAAGCATTAGACAGTTTTAGCTGGTTTTAGTCTCACGCACGTAGAGGCTTTGCGTACGTCGAGCTTCTACGTGTAAGCAGTGCGCATGCGCAGAACATAGCAGGCACGCGCTGGTCTCACGGACGTATACGTGAAATTCGATTCTTTGCGAGCGTTTCTTGCTCGCGTATAGACCGCTTCGCGCGGACGCACGAACAAGATATCGTGACGAGTGCGATAACAAGATAGCACGTCGAGAGTTGGCTACCGCAGTGTTCACGATTCCCAGCAGATGGAGCCACGTGGTAGATCTAACGGCGCATCACGTTCGTGCAGCTAGAAGCGTTTCTCATCGCGTGAACGTAACGTATATGTGGACTTTTCACGTTTGCATTAGTGAAGTTTCTACGTACGTGAAATTAAAACGGCCTAATTACCAAACCTTGCATGCAACGCGGGTATACGACGTGACAGTCGCATCGTGACGGTGTGCGCAGGGATCAGTCTTGAAGGTTCAATTCAATTCAATTCAGCTTTATTTCAGGTATGTCCTGAGGAGACACAAGCTAAAGGCTTTAGTCGCCTGACGGTGGCCTGTGCCCCCTGGAGTTCAAAGCAGGTACACAATGCATAAAGCAAAACAGTAACGCTGAGAATTACACATATACAAAAAATAAATTATGTACAAAAAGGAGCAGTAATGAGACGCTATGACAGTTGTGATTGCTGCAGTGTTACAAAAATACCATGCTACAAGGCCATAATGACACAGAAATTGTTACAGAAACGTAGAACACGTATAAATTTACAGCAAACGAATAGCTATCAACTTAATATAGTACATAAACATTCGATCACCGACTTCAGTGGTAATAATACGTGGCTTCAATTTATGTTTCATTTTTTTACGCGGACTCAGTCCAGCAGACAATGCCTTTGTATTTGTTCAGAAAATGTCCAATTCGATATTGTAATGTCTGCTTTCCATAATTCGTCCTCACTTTAGGCAATCGACGCTGAATATTCCTGAATTTATATCTGTCTGATTCAGTATAATTGTTTTCTTTAAAGGCATTTTCTTGTGTATACACTGCATTGATTTCAATAAGTAGATTTCGTTGGGCTTTAATAGGCGGTAATTTATAAACAATTCTTGTGTGCGTAAGTTGCGTATGTCTCCTGTATAATTTTCAAATACACGCAGATCAAGCTGTTTATTTGGCAAAACTTGTGGCCGTTCATCAGAAAGTCAGATTACAGTAATAGACACTGGCGTAAGCCGTCAATACGCAAGCGTGAAGCACGTCGGCATCTATACATGTTCCATCGAATATTCCAGCGTTATCGCGTGTGTTCTTGCGTGCGCACGTGAGGCAAAGCAAACTTTTTTTTCTCCTGTTGCTTTTTCTCTACCTATCCCCTTTCGTTCCCTCTACCCCATTCCCTGTGCCCACTTTTTGAGGTGTCATCGAAATGATAGACAGTTACGGGTCGCACTTTTCTCTTCTTTTCCTTATAACAATCACTTAGAGCTATCGGCCACCTAAGTTCCCGAACAGTCTCCAATATTCGCGTTGTGCGCGTAATCACTTCGGAAGGTTCTAATAGCGGTGTCACACGGGCACCATTATTCGCGATCACTGTCATGGCCTCCTAGATTTCCCTTGCCTGCCGGATGAGCGCGAAAAGCCGGTCATCTATGGCGGCGCTGCCTACGTAGGGGTAAGGGTTGTTGTACTTGGCTTTTGAGATCGGCAATTTTAGCGTTTGCTACTAATTTCAGAGGCTATGCCTTGTATTGAACGGGTTGTCTGTTGAATGACGGCGTCACTTACGTAGGGTTAATTATAGCTACATTTACGCCTTTTTAAAAGTTTTTACGTTATTTTCGTTGCATATAAGTTCCAAAAACGTAAAGAATTATTTGAAAACACCCCTACTTAGGTGGCGCCACCACGATAGTTCCGATGACGGCCGCTTTTCAAGTGACCGCCGATAATCCGGCAGGCAAGGAAAATCTAGGAGGCTATGTCAGTGTCGATCCGAATCAACCACGATCCAGATTAAGGGCTGCATACACGGTCACTTTTGATCACGATCGGGCTTGATCGGAATCAAGGCTATCGTGATCCGCGCATCACGATCTGCCTGAGAGATCGTGCTTTTGCTGCCGTCTGCACGCCCTAGCAGAGCTTGTTGAAAGCACAATAAACAAGAACATTGAGCATATAGTTCATTAAAAAGGCCTTAAAATAGCTAAATGTTTATAAAAAAACAAATGCTAGACTGTTTAAATTGTAACAATATATTAAGTATTGCATATTTTAGGATTCGCACCAACGCCATGTATAGTTACGGAACAAGCAGACGACAAGTAGTCGACCGTTGCCTTCAGCGCTTATATAACTCTCGCCTCGTCGGATCTGTTGGAGCACATAAAAGAAACTGATTATGAGTGTCGCAAGCCTTTTGACATGAAGATTGATTTATAGGGTTTAACGTCCCGAAACCACCATATGATTATGAGAGACGCCGTAGTGGAGGACTCCGGAAATTTGGACCACTTGGGGTTCTTTAACGTGCGCCCAAATCTGAGCACACGGGCTAACAACATTTCCGCCTCCATCAGAAATGCAGCCGCCGCAGCCGGGATTCGATCCCGCGACCTGCGGGTCAGCAGCCGAGTACCTTAGCCACTAGACCACCGCGGCGGGGCCAAGCCTTTTGACTGTACGTCGCAATGTACGGGCACTTCGTGGTCGAATGGAGAGATCTTTACAGTAATTGACCGCTGGCAGGAGCTATTGAAACTGACTTGAGGCGCCAGAAGTGAAACACAGGCGCGTGCAACAAGATTGACGCTTCGCTGCGGCTACACGGCTACGAGTGGGGGCCACCGGAAATAAAAGCGAAAGTTAATAATCTCATACAACAATACAGGTAAGTAGTAAAATTTTTATCGAATGATGTATTTATGAAATTTTTATTGTAGTGGCATGCGAAGTTTTTGAAGTTCGAGCGGTTCTTGTACGAACTAACATTGCTCATACAGGGCTCTATAGATATGCAGTACGCCGAGTTTTGTCAGTGGCATGTTTTAGGGCACGCGAATGCCACCTGGTGCATTTCTTCATAACCAAGCTCGAACCGGATTAGCTTGCACCGTGTCGCAGCCGTCATAAAGTTGATCGCGATCAAGAAAACTAATCCGGATCACCGTGATCACGATTAAAAATGTCCGTGTGACACCGGTATAGGAGTATATCTCGGTGGTTCTTATTCAGGGCGGTTTGCGCAAAGTACCATATCTTACAGTGTAACGGGGCCATAACAAAGCATGAAGATGGAATATGGCAGTATTCAGTTTTCCTCGTAATTAATGAAAGCGAGCTCAGGTGAAGTAGAGTTGTAAGTAAGTCTAAGCAGAAAGCGCAGACTACGACACGCTGCGATTCGCAATCGCTGCAGTCTCGAACTCAAGCGATTATGATAATCCTATCTAGCAAAACTGGCTGCGAACGCATCTTCCTGCCCCACGACATCCGCGCACTGTAAAACTCAATTGTTTCGAATGTTTGCTAGAACATTTTTAAGTTAAACACTCTGTGTGTTAGTGATGTGTCAGAACGCTCGTGTTACATTTTTATCGCCAATATGACTAACACTGAATCGCGCTAACTTCAGCCAATCTGTAAACAAATGCAAAAGCAACATTAAAAAAGGGGATGGTAATTGCGGCGTTGTTGTGGTCGGCGACCTTTGGGTCTGCAGATTCTCCTTCGGAGTTTGTACTGTAACTCTATATGCTTTCGTATATACTCAGCTAACGAATTCGCAGTTAAGCCAGGGAAGCCCAAGGTGACAGTATGCGTTGTTTCCTTGAAGGACGCCAAAGGGCAGATATTTTTCTCGTATAGGTAAACTATACTATTATCTCAATACCAAAACAATCGCAGCATATCCACGGAGTGAATGATAATGAGTGGGGCAAAGCGTCCATCAGTCCGTCCATGCTTCCGTCCGTCCATTCGTTCTTGCTTCCATTTGTCCATTCATGCATCCTTGCGTCCATCCGTTTATCCATCCGTCCATGCGCCTGTGCCGGGCGACCGACGGCGTAAGAACTTACGCCGTGGGTCGTACGTCCCGTGTTTGTAGTAGTAGCCTCCTTTCGTTTAGTGCTTAGAATGTCCGCTGGATGACGGTACTTGTATGTATATAATGTATATATGATGCAAAGATGCGAAATTGTCGTACTTGAAGTGTTCACTAGATTGACGGACGGACGCACAGACGGGCGGACAGACAAGCAGACGGATGGACGGACGAACGGACGGAGAGACAGAGAGACAGAAATCGTACGGACGCGCAGATAGACGGATGCTAGAACGAACTGACGGTCAGAATCACGGACGGCCTGATGCACGCTTCGCCCCCCTCATCATGATTCATTCTGTGTATATGCTGTGATTTTTCCCTTACACCAGCCCAACCAAAAAAATCGCCGCATATCCTGGATTGAATGCTGAGGAGTAGGGCGAAGCGTCCGTCCCGTCCGTTCGCCAGTTCATTTATCCATCCGTGCTTCCGATATGTAAGATTTAACTTCCCAAAACCACCATATGATTAAGAGAGACGCCGTAGCGGAGGGCTCCGGAAATTTCGAACACCTGGGGTTCTTTAACGTGCATCCAAATTTGAGCACACGGGCCTACAGCATTTTCGCTTCCATCTAAAATGCAGGTGCCGCAGCCGGAATTCGAACTTAAAAAAATAAGAAAAGAGAACATGGCATAGTCAATGCAATTCAGAACTTACAAGGTGTCATTCATTTTTTTTTCGTCCGTCCGCGCGTGCATTCGTTCGTTCAACGAGGAGGCGCTGGCTCGTTCATTGCTGTGGCTAACGCCGCCTCTTTTGGTTGAACCAGCCGTTCGATAGGTGAGAATTTCGTAGGAGATAGTCAGAACGCTAGATTTCGCACCATTTCCGTCATATTTTTGTCAGCTTGGTTAAAGGATGTAACCACAACGTGGTTTATTTGTTAGCCGTATTTTTTATTGTGTCGGTAAAGGTAAAGCTTCCTGGACCAGCTGCCAAATATTGAAGCAAGACCAGATCAATCAATTAGGTTATTCAGGATGACTGAGGTCAGCAGTGCTTGCGTACATCTGATTTGATCTGCTGGTCACAGTATTGTTATCTTTTCTGATCGACCGAAGCAGCCACATCGGCTGCTTAGTCACGGGACGGCTCTAAGCTCTCCCATAGTAGAGTACCAAGTACTCTAAATCGTTACCCACTTTTTCTAGCCCCCCTCCCCCCTAGTCCAAAGTTGTCAGCAAGGGACGGCTTACTGCTCTCCCATAGTTGAGTACCAAGTACTCAAAATCGTTAAACATTCATTTCTAAACACAGAAGTCATATTCCTGCAAAGGCAGACAGGACGGCTTTCTGCTCCCTCACAGTAGAGAATACATCGTACTCAAAACAGTCAACAACTTTTACTAGACACAAACGGCGACACTTAAGGCTCTCCCATAGTTGAAAAATCGTTAACCCATTTTTTAAACAGTATACCATACATGACTTCCATATCATAATTATTATGTTTGGACGTGTCATTTACCTTCATCGTTTATTTCCGCCACCTGGTACCAAATTTGGTATACGTGGAACTAGTGAAACGGCCACGAGCGTGCTAAGAGCGCAGCATGTAGTCCAGTTTTACATGACACGCGTGCCATGATTAACTTCCTTGGACGTGTTCTTTACATTCGTCATTCATTGCCGTCGCGTAATACCAAATTTGGTATATAAGGTGAAGCAGTGAAGCAGCCGTGAGCACGCTGTGAGCGTAGCGTGTAGTCATGTTTTACATGACACGCATATCATGATTATCATGTTCGGACATGTCATTTAACTTCGTCGTCTACTGACGTCATGCAATACCAAATTTGGTATATGTGAAGCTAGAGAAAATGGACAGATCCCTCGTGCAGTGAAAATCGGTGATATTCAAAGCACGAATGAGGAAGGTTGATATGCCACTTTCAAATCAGCTCAACGTTTGGAGGTGGAGGTAAATTATGCCGTACACGACTTCTGTGTCATTATTATCATGTTTGAATGCGTCGTTTACCTTCGTCATCAGTTCACGTCACGTGATACCAAATTTAGCATATGTGGAGATAGCGGAACGTCCGCGAGAACGCTATGAGCGTGGTATGTTGTTATGACCTTACACGACACGCGTCTCACGATTATCATGTTTGCACCAGTCATATACCTTCGTCATCTATTGACGTCAAGTAACACCAAATTTGGTATATGTGGAGCTGGCGAAACGGCCTCGAGTGCATCATGATGGGCCCAATATGCTCCAACGTAAGGTTGAAGTACGCGCACGCTGGACACAGCAACTCTACGTTAGCGAAACGCGAGCACTCTATAGTCCGACGCTAAGCGCGACCGGTGTGACCAGCGTCAATCATCGCAGCCCGACGACAACCGGCGCGAAATGCGACATGCTACATTTGGCGCCAATGCGTGCGTTGCCCAGACAGCACTGCATCTGCCTCTTTTCGAGACGAAGGGACGCCGGACGCGCTGAAACGCGCATGCGTCAAAGCAACGCAGCCTGCACCTGCGAATATTTGGCAGGACCGGCGCCTGGCGTGGCAACGCCGGCGTGCAGGCATGCCGGGTCACGCCGAAGTGTATTGGCGCCTTGCTTGTGGCATGTAGCCATGTTCTCACATGACACGCATCTCAAGATTATCATGTTTGCACCAGTCACATACTTTCGTCATCCAGTGACATCACGTAATACCAAATTTCGCATATGTGAAGCTAGCGTAACGGCCGCGAGCGCTTCATGAGCGTGGCATGTAGTCATGTTGTTATATGACACGCATCTCATGTTTATCATGTTTGCACCAGTATACCTTCGTCATTTATTCAGGTCCCGTAATAACAAATTTGGTATAAGTGAAGCTAGCGAAACAGCCGCCAGCGCATCATGAGCGTGGCATGTAGTACTGCTGTTACATGACACGCATCTCATGATTATCATGTTTGCACCAGTCACATACCTTCATCAATCATTCACGTACTGTAATACCGAATTTAGTATATGTGACGCTACGAAACGGCCGCGAGCGCATCGTGAGCGTGGCATGTAGTAATGTTGTTACATGACACGTATCTGATGATTATCATGTTTGCACCAGTCACATACCTTCGTCATTCATTCACGTACTGTAATACCGAATTTAGTATATGTGACGCTACGAAACGGCCGCGAGCGCATCGTGAGCGTGGCATGTAGTCATGTTGTTATATGACACGCATCTCATGATTATCATGTTTGCACCAGTCATATACCTTCATCATTCATTCACGTACTGTAATACCGAATTTAGTATATGTGACGCTACGAAACGGCCGCCAGCGCATCATGAGCGTGGCATGTAGTAATGTTGTTACATGACACGCATCTCATGTTTATCATGTTTGCACCAGTCACATACCTTCATCATTCATTCACGTACTGTAATACCGAAATTAGTATATGTGACGCTACGAAACGGCCGCGAGCGCATCGTGAGCGTGGCATGTAGTCATGTTGTTATATGACACGCATCTCATGATTATCATGTTTGCACCAGTATACCTTCGTCATCTATTCAGGTCACGTAATAACAAATTTGGTATAAGTGAAGCTAGCGAAACAGCCGCCAGCGCATCATGAGCGTGGCATGTAGTACTGCTGTTACATGACACGCATCTCATGATTATCATGTTTGCACCAGTCACATACATTCATCAATCATTCACGTACTGTAAAACCGAATTTAGTATATGTGACGCTACGAAACGGCCGCGAGCGCATCGTGAGCGTGGCATGTAGTCATGTTGTTATATGACACGCATCTCAGGATTATCATGTTTGCACCAGTATACCTTCGTCATTTATTCAGGTCCCGTAATAACAAATTTGGTATAAGTGAAGCTAGCGAAACAGCCGCCAGCGCATCATGAGCGTGGCATGTAGTACTGCTGTTACATGACACGCATCTCATGATTATCATGTTTGCACCAGTCACATACCTTCATCAATCATTCACGTACTGTAATACCGAATTTAGTATATGTGACGCTACGAAACGGCCACCAGCGCATCATGAGCGTGGCATGTAGTAATGTTGTTACATGACACGCATCTCATGATTATCATGTTTGCACCAGTCACATACCTTCATCATTCATTCACGTACTGTAATAACGGATACTAACACCTCCTTGGTGCTTAGACCGACCAAAACTACGCTTGACAGTGCCGGGGATTCGCAAGAAGGCGGAGCTCTCGGCGCCAGCTTTAAAGCAGATGATTCTACTCATGCTACACGAAGAATACAAAGATCATGTCAAACTTTACACGGATGGCTCGACAACTGTTGGAGGATCTGCAGGAGCTGTGATCTTCCCAGCAAGAGCCGAAACCATCCAGTTCAGAACGTCACACAAGACGACATCGACAGCCGTGGAGCTCGCGGCACTCCGCAGCGCACTCCGCAGGATTGATCGAGAGACACCACAAAAATGGAGCATTTTTACTGATTCGAAACCAGCTCTCCAATGTCTACACAATGCTCTACGTCGTGGGCCTCAAGACCAATTGGCGCTCGAAATACGACAACTGTACCATCACCTAATAGACGAAGGACATGACATATCTTTTCAGTGGTTACCAGGCCATTGCGGCATCATCGGTAACGAGCATGCCGACGATGCAGCTAAGAATGCTCACGAAAATGGAGTGATGGAACCTATTCCACTATCAAGAAGCGACGCAGCAGCAAAGATTAATACGCTTGCGCAGGATATCGCAAGGTCTATGCGGAATACGCCCGGTTTTCTCCACACCCGTCTTCACCGCCTGGACCCATGCCTACGACTTACTATTCCATCTGGCCTACCCCGATCCGAGACGACCCTTCTCTGCCGCATGTGGCTTGGGGTGTCTTTCACGAACGCCTTTGCCTGCCGCATCGGAATGAGAGACAGCGCTGCATGCGACCATTGCGACAATGACGAAACAATTGAACATATTTTATGTCAGTGCCCCCAGTACAGCTCTCAGCGACAGTCCCTCTCAGCAGTGTTTGCTCGCCTCGACGACCAGCCACTTTCTGAGCAGTCAATCTTGGAATGTCGGAAAGATCGAGCTTCACGCCAGAAAGCAACGAAGGCGCTGATGAAGTTTCTGCGAACGACCCGCCTCGTTGAACGATTGTGACACTACTGTGTGCGCGTGTGTGTGTGTGTGTTTGTGCTTCTCTTCCTCCCTTTCCCATTTCTTTTTCTTACTTTTCTGTCTCCCCTTACCCCTTCCCCAGTGCAGGGTAGCAAACCGGATATGTTTTCTGGTTAACCTCCCTGCCTTTCCGCATTAAATTTTCTCTCTCTCTTTTCTCTCTCTCACGTACTGTAATACCGAATTTAGTATATGTGACGCTACGAAACGGCCGCCAGCGCATTATGAGCGTCGCATTTAGTAATGTTGTTACATGACACGCATCTCATGTTTATCATGTTTGCACCAGTCACATACCTTCATCATTCATTCACGTACTGTAATACCGAATTTAGTATATGTGACGCTACGAAACGGCCGCCAGCGCATCATGAGCGTGGCATGTAGTAATGTTGTTATATGACACGCATCTCATGATTATCATGTTTGCACCAGTATACCTTCGTCATTTATTCAGGTCCCGTAATAACAAATTTGGTATAAGTGAAGCTAGCGAAACAGCCGCCAGCGCATCATGAGCGTGGCATGTAGTACTGCTGTTACATGACACGCATCTCATGATTATCATGTTTGCACCAGTCACATACCTTCATCAATCATTCACGTACTGTAATACCGAATTTAGTATATGTGACGCTACGAAACGGCCGCCAGCGCATTATGAGCGTCGCATTTAGTAATGTTGTTACATGACACGCATCTCATGTTTATCATGTTTGCACCAGTCACATACCTTCATCATTCATTCACGTACTGTAATACCGTAATACCGAATTTAGTATATGTGACGCTACGAAACGGCCGCCAGCGCATCATGAGCGTGGCATGTAGTAATGTTGTTACATGACACGCATCTCATGTTTATCATGTTTGCACCAGTCACATACCTTCATCATTCATTCACGTACTGTAATACCGAAATTAGTATATGTGACGCTACGAAACGGCCGCGAGCGCATCGTGAGCGTGGCATGTAGTCATGTTGTTATATGACACGCATCTCATGATTATCATGTTTGCACCAGTATACCTTCGTCATCTATTCAGGTCACGTAATAACAAATTTGGTATAAGTGAAGCTAGCGAAACAGCCGCCAGCGCATCATGAGCGTGGCATGTAGTACTGCTGTTACATGACACGCATCTCATGATTATCATGTTTGCACCAGTCACATACATTCATCAATCATTCACGTACTGTAAAACCGAATTTAGTATATGTGACGCTACGAAACGGCCGCGAGCGCATCGTGAGCGTGGCATGTAGTCATGTTGTTATATGACACGCATCTCATGATTATCATGTTTGCACCAGTATACCTTCGTCATCTATTCAGGTCACGTAATAACAAATTTGGTATAAGTGAAGCTAGCGAAACAGCCGCCAGCGCATCATGAGCGTGGCATGTAGTACTGCTGTTACATGACACGCATCTCATGATTATCATGTTTGCACCAGTCACATACATTCATCAATCATTCACGTACTGTAAAACCGAATTTAGTATATGTGACGCTACGAAACGGCCGCGAGCGCATCGTGAGCGTAGCATGTAGTCATGTTGTTATATGACACGCATCTCATGTTTATCATGTTTGCACCAGTATACCTTCGTCATTTATTCAGGTCCCGTAATAACAAATTTGGTATAAGTGAAGCTAGCGAAACAGCCGCCAGCGCATCATGAGCGTGGCATGTAGTACTGCTGTTACATGACACGCATCTCATGATTATCATGTTTGCACCAGTCACATACCTTCATCAATCATTCACGTACTGTAATACCGAATTTAGTATATGTGACGCTACGAAACGGCCACCAGCGCATCATGAGCGTGGCATGTAGTAATGTTGTTACATGACACGCATCTCATGATTATCATGTTTGCACCAGTCACATACCTTCATCATTCATTCACGTACTGTAATACCGAATTTAGTATATGTGACGCTACGAAACGGCCGCCAGCGCATTATGAGCGTCGCATTTAGTAATGTTGTTACATGACACGCATCTCATGTTTATCATGTTTGCACCAGTCACATACCTTCATCATTCATTCACGTACTGTAATACCGAATTTAGTATATGTGACGCTACGAAACGGCCGCCAGCGCATCATGAGCGTGGCATGTAGTAATGTTGTTACATGACACGCATCTCATGTTTATCATGTTTGCACCAGTCACATACCTTCATCATTCATTCACGTACTGTAATACCGAAATTAGTATATGTGACGCTACGAAACGGCCGCGAGCGCATCGTGAGCGTGGCATGTAGTCATGTTGTTATATGACACGCATCTCATGATTATCATGTTTGCACCAGTATACCTTCGTCATCTATTCAGGTCACGTAATAACAAATTTGGTATAAGTGAAGCTAGCGAAACAGCCGCCAGCGCATCATGAGCGTGGCATGTAGTACTGCTGTTACATGACACGCATCTCATGATTATCATGTTTGCACCAGTCACATACATTCATCAATCATTCACGTACTGTAAAACCGAATTTAGTATATGTGACGCTACGAAACGGCCGCGAGCGCATCGTGAGCGTGGCATGTAGTCATGTTGTTATATGACACGCATCTCAGGATTATCATGTTTGCACCAGTATACCTTCGTCATTTATTCAGGTCCCGTAATAACAAATTTGGTATAAGTGAAGCTAGCGAAACAGCCGCCAGCGCATCATGAGCGTGGCATGTAGTACTGCTGTTACATGACACGCATCTCATGATTATCATGTTTGCACCAGTCACATACCTTCATCAATCATTCACGTACTGTAATACCGAATTTAGTATATGTGACGCTACGAAACGGCCACCAGCGCATCATGAGCGTGGCATGTAGTAATGTTGTTACATGACACGCATCTCATGATTATCATGTTTGCACCAGTCACATACCTTCATCATTCATTCACGTACTGTAATAACGGATACTAACACCTCCTTGGTGCTTAGACCGACCAAAACTACGCTTGACAGTGCCGGGGATTCGCAAGAAGGCGGAGCTCTCGGCGCCAGCTTTAAAGCAGATGATTCTACTCATGCTACACGAAGAATACAAAGATCATGTCAAACTTTACACGGATGGCTCGACAACTGTTGGAGGATCTGCAGGAGCTGTGATCTTCCCAGCAAGAGCCGAAACCATCCAGTTCAGAACGTCACACAAGACGACATCGACAGCCGTGGAGCTCGCGGCACTCCGCAGCGCACTCCGCAGGATTGATCGAGAGACACCACAAAAATGGAGCATTTTTACTGATTCGAAACCAGCTCTCCAATGTCTACACAATGCTCTACGTCGTGGGCCTCAAGACCAATTGGCGCTCGAAATACGACAACTGTACCATCACCTAATAGACGAAGGACATGACATATCTTTTCAGTGGTTACCAGGCCATTGCGGCATCATCGGTAACGAGCATGCCGACGATGCAGCTAAGAATGCTCACGAAAATGGAGTGATGGAACCTATTCCACTATCAAGAAGCGACGCAGCAGCAAAGATTAATACGCTTGCGCAGGATATCGCAAGGCCTATGCGGAATACGCCCGGTTTTCTCCACACCCGTCTTCACCGCCTGGACCCATGCCTACGACTTACTATTCCATCTGGCCTACCCCGATCCGAGACGACCCTTCTCTGCCGCATGTGGCTTGGGGTGTCTTTCACGAACGCCTTTGCCTGCCGCATCGGAATGAGAGACAGCGCTGCATGCGACCATTGCGACAATGACGAAACAATTGAACATATTTTATGTCAGTGCCCCCAGTACAGCTCTCAGCGACAGTCCCTCTCAGCAGTGTTTGCTCGCCTCGACGACCAGCCACTTTCTGAGCAGTCAATCTTGGAATGTCGGAAAGATCGAGCTTCACGCCAGAAAGCAACGAAGGCGCTGATGAAGTTTCTGCGAACGACCCGCCTCGTTGAACGATTGTGACACTACTGTGTGCGCGTGTGTGTGTGTGTGTTTGTGCTTCTCTTCCTCCCTTTCCCATTTCTTTTTCTTACTTTTCTGTCTCCCCTTACCCCTTCCCCAGTGCAGGGTAGCAAACCGGATATGTTTTCTGGTTAACCTCCCTGCCTTTCCGCATTAAATTTTCTCTCTCTCTTTTCTCTCTCTCACGTACTGTAATACCGAATTTAGTATATGTGACGCTACGAAACGGCCGCCAGCGCATTATGAGCGTCGCATTTAGTAATGTTGTTACATGACACGCATCTCATGTTTATCATGTTTGCACCAGTCACATACCTTCATCATTCATTCACGTACTGTAATACCGAATTTAGTATATGTGACGCTACGAAACGGCCGCCAGCGCATCATGAGCGTGGCATGTAGTAATGTTGTTATATGACACGCATCTCATGATTATCATGTTTGCACCAGTATACCTTCGTCATTTATTCAGGTCCCGTAATAACAAATTTGGTATAAGTGAAGCTAGCGAAACAGCCGCCAGCGCATCATGAGCGTGGCATGTAGTACTGCTGTTACATGACACGCATCTCATGATTATCATGTTTGCACCAGTCACATACCTTCATCAATCATTCACGTACTGTAATACCGAATTTAGTATATGTGACGCTACGAAACGGCCGCCAGCGCATTATGAGCGTCGCATTTAGTAATGTTGTTACATGACACGCATCTCATGTTTATCATGTTTGCACCAGTCACATACCTTCATCATTCATTCACGTACTGTAATACCGTAATACCGAATTTAGTATATGTGACGCTACGAAACGGCCGCCAGCGCATCATGAGCGTGGCATGTAGTAATGTTGTTACATGACACGCATCTCATGTTTATCATGTTTGCACCAGTCACATACCTTCATCATTCATTCACGTACTGTAATACCGAAATTAGTATATGTGACGCTACGAAACGGCCGCGAGCGCATCGTGAGCGTGGCATGTAGTCATGTTGTTATATGACACGCATCTCATGATTATCATGTTTGCACCAGTATACCTTCGTCATCTATTCAGGTCACGTAATAACAAATTTGGTATAAGTGAAGCTAGCGAAACAGCCGCCAGCGCATCATGAGCGTGGCATGTAGTACTGCTGTTACATGACACGCATCTCATGATTATCATGTTTGCACCAGTCACATACATTCATCAATCATTCACGTACTGTAAAACCGAATTTAGTATATGTGACGCTACGAAACGGCCGCGAGCGCATCGTGAGCGTGGCATGTAGTCATGTTGTTATATGACACGCATCTCATGATTATCATGTTTGCACCAGTATACCTTCGTCATCTATTCAGGTCACGTAATAACAAATTTGGTATAAGTGAAGCTAGCGAAACAGCCGCCAGCGCATCATGAGCGTGGCATGTAGTACTGCTGTTACATGACACGCATCTCATGATTATCATGTTTGCACCAGTCACATACATTCATCAATCATTCACGTACTGTAAAACCGAATTTAGTATATGTGACGCTACGAAACGGCCGCGAGCGCATCGTGAGCGTAGCATGTAGTCATGTTGTTATATGACACGCATCTCATGTTTATCATGTTTGCACCAGTATACCTTCGTCATTTATTCAGGTCCCGTAATAACAAATTTGGTATAAGTGAAGCTAGCGAAACAGCCGCCAGCGCATCATGAGCGTGGCATGTAGTACTGCTGTTACATGACACGCATCTCATGATTATCATGTTTGCACCAGTCACATACCTTCATCAATCATTCACGTACTGTAATACCGAATTTAGTATATGTGACGCTACGAAACGGCCACCAGCGCATCATGAGCGTGGCATGTAGTAATGTTGTTACATGACACGCATCTCATGATTATCATGTTTGCACCAGTCACATACCTTCATCATTCATTCACGTACTGTAATACCGAATTTAGTATATGTGACGCTACGAAACGGCCGCCAGCGCATTATGAGCGTCGCATTTAGTAATGTTGTTACATGACACGCATCTCATGTTTATCATGTTTGCACCAGTCACATACCTTCATCATTCATTCACGTACTGTAATACCGAATTTAGTATATGTGACGCTACGAAACGGCCGCCAGCGCATCATGAGTGTGGCATGTAGTAATGTTGTTACATGACACGCATCTCATGTTTATCATGTTTGCACCAGTCACATACCTTCATCATTCATTCACGTACTGTAATACCGAAATTAGTATATGTGACGCTACGAAACGGCCGCGAGCGCATCGTGAGCGTGGCATGTAGTCATGTTGTTATATGACACGCATCTCATGATTATCATGTTTGCACCAGTATACCTTCGTCATCTATTCAGGTCACGTAATAACAAATTTGGTATAAGTGAAGCTAGCGAAACAGCCGCCAGCGCATCATGAGCGTGGCATGTAGTACTGCTGTTACATGACACGCATCTCATGATTATCATGTTTGCACCAGTCACATACATTCATCAATCATTCACATACTGTAAAACCGAATTTAGTATATGTGACGCTACGAAACGGCCGCGAGCGCATCGTGAGCGTGGCATGTAGTCATGTTGTTATATGACACGCATCTCATGATTATCATGTTTGCACCAGTCACATACCTTCATCATTCATTCACGTACTGTAATACCGAATTTAGTATATGTGACGCTACGAAACGGCCGCCAGCGCATCATGAGCGTGGCATGTAGTAATGTTGTTACATGACACGCATCTCACGTTTATCATGTTTGCACCAGTCACATACCTTAATCATTCATTCACGTACTGTAATACCGAATTTATATGTGACGCTACGAAACGGCTGCCAGCGCATCATGAGCGTGGCATGTAGTAATGTTGTTACATGACACGCATCTCGTGTTTATCATGTTTGCACCAGTCACATACCTTTATCATTCATTCACGTACTGTAATACCGAATTTAGTATATGTGACGCTACGAAATGGCCGCGAGCGCATCGTGAGCGTGGCATGTAGTCATGTTGTTATATGACACGCATCTCATGATTATCATGTTTGCACCAGTATACCTTCGTCATCTATTCAGGTCACGTAATAACAAATTTGGTATAAGTGATGCTAGCGAAACGGCCGCCAGCGCATCATGAGCGTGGCATGTAGTAATGTTGTTACATGACACGCATCTCATGATTATCATGTTTGCACCAGTCACATACCTTCATCATTCATTCACGTACTGTAATACCGAATTTAGTATATGTGACGCTACGAAACGGCCGCCAGCGCATCATGAGCGTGGCATGTAGTACTGCTGTTACATGACACGCATCTCATGATTATCATGTTTGCACCAGTCACATACCTTCATCATTCATTCACGTACTGTAATACCGAATTTAGTATATGTGACGCTACGAAACGGCCGCGAGCGCATCGTGAGCGTGGCATGTAGTAATGTTGTTACATGACACGTATCTCATGATTATCATGTTTGCACCAGTCACATACCTTCGTCATTCATTCACGTACTGTAATACCGAATTTAGTATATGTGACGCTACGAAACGGCCACCAGCGCATCATGAGCGTGGCATGTAGTAATGTTGTTACATGACACGCATCTCATGATTATCATGTTTGCACCAGTCACATACCTTCATCATTCATTCACGTACTGTAATACCGAATTTAGTATATGTGACGCTACGAAACGGCCGCCAGCGCATCATGAGCGTGGCATGTAGTAATGTTGTTACATGACACGCATCTCATGATTATCATGTTTGCACCAGTCACATACCTTCATCATTCATTCACGTACTGTAATACCGAATTTAGTATATGTGACGCTACGAAACGGCCACCAGCGCATCATGAGCGTGGCATGTAGTAATGTTGTTACATGACACGCATCTCATGATTATCATGTTTGCACCAGTCACATACCTTCATCATTCATTCACGTACTGTAATACCGAATTTAGTATATGTGACGCTACGAAACGGCCGCGAGCGCATCGTGAGCGTGGCTTGTAGTCATGTTGTTACATGACACGCATGTCATCATTTTCATGTTAGAGTCTGTCGCTTGTGTTCGCCATACCATACCATACCAGGTTTGCAACATGCCATGTGAAGAAAACCACTGCAAGAGCTGCAGGACCATGACATGTAACTCATGACATTCATCACATACATGTCATGATTTTCATGTTATGACTTGTCAAATATGTTCTTCATACAGTCATGTTATGCCATAGCAAGTTTGGTACCTATACTATTAACGAAACGGTCAGGAGAGCTAAATGTCGTAGGCGGGTAAATAGATAGATAGATAGATAGATAGATAGATAGATAGATAGATAGATAGATAGATTCAACATTCAATTCTCTTACCCAACGTGTTGCAAACACATAGCCGTCACAGCAGCTCCATCTGTGTGTCAGTAATGGAGAGGCACCACATATTAGAAGTCTCAGTGCTCTACGTATAAGAGTGAATTCAGATACTGTAGAATCTTGTGTGCAAAATAGTTACTCCTATCTGCTATAACAGCCTTTCTTCACCAAATGCGGTCACGTTTACTCGCGTTTGAAGCATATTGCCGCTTTTCCGTTCCGATTTCTAGATTTCTCAACTTATCAGCGCATTCTCGAAAAGCTCCGATTTGTACCACAAATATTGTCGCTAAAACAAAATAATGCAACATGTTTTTTCTATATTGCTGTATGATGGCCTTCGTTTGTCTATTCACGAGATTTTAAGAAAAATCGAATACGGGATTTTTTTATTACTCAAATTTCAGTGGAGTACACTTTTACCAATATGAGAATTGCGAGGCAATATATAAAAATTTACATTTGCCCTACGGCAGCAATAATTTATGTACCTTATGAATACACCAGATCCTTAAAACGCGTCAAGGTTGAAAACGCTGCTTGCATTACTTTCGGAGAAAAAAAAATGGGGAATACGTAACTTATTTTAAACTGTCGCAAAATTTGCCATTTTTAAAAGGTATTTTCTTAAGGTCTACAAACTTGAAACCGTATGAATTCATTCTTCATTAGACATGCATTTCAGGTAAAAAAATATCCTCCTTGAAACAAAAATATTTGTCTTTTTATAGCATCTGCAATTTTCGAAAATGAGAGGTGACGAAGTTGGTGCCTCCGTGTTAGTGAAGTTTGATATTTTTTTTTCTCGTAAGCTATGCCGTTAATATTAAAACGAAGTTGACTTTCGGGCTACCTGGTGAGAGGTGCACGAAATATAAAATACTCAATGAAATCTAAAATACCAACTTTTGCACTCGTGTCGATCTCTCGTGGAATCACCCACGTGTTATGACGAAGCGCAAAATTGTTAATCCAACATCAACAGCTTGCCCTTGCCGTCTCGGCCGCACTTGTGAGCGTACTGACACTCCAGGATGGTGGATTTGATGACCAACTAGCTTCGGTTATATACTTGAGAAAATCGCTTATTGGCATAGCTGGTACTGCTTACTGTATGACGTTCTGCCACCAAACGAACATGCCCTCCTGTTGGTGCCTCTCTTGGTGCTTCAAATGTTTGTAGTAGCGCCATTATGTCCTATAGTTGCGCTGAACCGGCTACAATGGGGTCAACTACGTGGCGAGAATGCCTTTGCACGTGTACAACGAAAGGGCTCACGTGTAATATTTCGATAAAGTTTACACGACGTCGCAAATGATTTGTCTCATGATGGTGGTGCTGCAACACTGCGGTTTCAGCAACGTCAAGCCATCTATAGAATGACAGCCTTCATAAATTTTCCAAACAAGCGTCGCAATAACAGCAAAACATGTTACGGCCAGTAATTGTACTAACATTCATAAACACGTATTTACCAACCGTGAACGGCTGCAGTAATGAGAATACATCATCATCAGCCTCACTACACCCGCAGCACCCCAAAGCCCTCTGCCTTGTTTCTTCTAATTCCGGCCATATTTTACTGTGGCCGCGTTGTCCCTTCAAAATCCTTAATCTCACCTGCCTTCCCTCCCTCCCCCCTCCCTATGCTGCCTTCCCGTCATCCACTTGCCTTCTCTGATTGATTGATTAATATGTGGGATTTAACTTCCTAAAACCACCATATGATTAAGAGAAGCGCCGCAGTGGAGGGCTCCAGGAATTCCGACTACTTGGTGTTCTTTAACGTGCACCCAAATTTGAGCACACGGGCCTACAGCATTTTTGCCTCCATCGAAAATACAGCCGCCGCCGGGATTCGATACCGCGACCTGCGGGTAAGCAGCCGAGTACTTTGGCCACTAGACCACCGCGGCGGGGCTGCCTTCTCTCGGAATCTAGTATATTACATTGAATGACCAGCTTTTTATCTTGATTTCTCGCTCCATGCTCTACCCACTCCAATTTTTAAATGCGAAGCATTCCTTACCGAACTTCGGCGACTTTGAGCGCATCTATCTATCTATCTATATATATATATATCTATATCTATATCTATCTATCTATCTATCTATCTATCTATCTATCTGCCTACAACTTTAAGCTCTCCTGGCCGTTTGGATAATGGTATCAATACCAAACTTGGTAGGGTACGTTAAGAGGTGGAGGTAAATGATGCCCTACATAACTTCCGCGTGATGATTATCATGTATGGATGTCTTGTTTACCTTTGTCATCTATTCCCGTCACGTGATAGTAAACTTAGTGTATGTGGAGCTAGCGAAATGGCCTCGCGCACTCTAGGAGCGTAGTATGTTGTCATGTTCTTACATGACACGCGTGTCAGGATTATCATATTTGCAGCAGTCATATTTTTGTCATCTGTTGCCGTTGGTACCACAGACGGTAAGCCAGGAAAGGTGCCGTGAGCCTTTGCAGGAATATGACTTCTGTGTTTAGAAAAAAATGTTTAACGATTTTGAGTACGTGGTACTCAACTATGGGAGAGCAGTAAGCCGTCCCTTGCCGACAACTTTGCGGGGGGGGGGGGGGAGTTAGAAAAGTGGGTAACGATTTAGAGTACCAGGTACTCTACTATGGGAGTGCTTAAAGCCGTCCCCAGGATATGTGCACAGCTGCACCAGAAAAACGAAGCATACTGCTACCAGCAGATCAAATCAAATGCACGCAAGCACTGCTAAGCTCAGTCATCCTGAATAACCTAATTGATTGATCTGGTTTTGCTTCAATATTTGGCAGCTGGTCCAAGAAGCTTTACCTTTACCGACGCAATAAAAAGTACTGCTAACAAATAAACCACGTTGTGGTTACATCCTTTAAACAAGCGGACAAAATATGACGAAAATAATGCGAAATCTGCCGTTTTTACTATCTGCTACGAAATTCTCACCTAGCGAACGGCTGGTTCAACCAAAAGAGGCGGCGTTAGCCACAGCAATGAACGAGCCAGCGCCTCCTCGTTGAACGAACGAACGAACGCACGCGCGAACGGACGAAAAAAAAAATGAATGACACCTTGTAAGTTCTGAATTGCGTTGACTATGCCATGTTCTCTTTTTTTATTTTTTTAAATGATTTCTTAGCGAACTTCGGCGACGTTGAGCGTATCTATCTATCTATCTATCTATCTATCTATCTATATATCTGTCTATATATCTGTCTATCTATCTATCTATATATCTGTCTGTCTGTCTGTCTATCTATATATCTGTCTGTCTGTCTATCTATCTATCTATCTATCTATCTATCTCTCTATCTATCTATCTATCTATCTATCTATCTATCTATCTATCTATCTATCTATCTAGTCGCTTACGACTTTTAGATCTCCTGGCAGTTTCGATTATGGTATCAATACCAAACTTGGTATGGCATAACATGACTGTATGAAGAACGTGTTTCACTAGTCATAACATGCAAGTCAAGACGTGGATGTCATGAATGTCATCATTTACATTTCAATGTCCTGCAACTTTTGCGGTGGTTTCGCTCAAATGGCATGGCGCAAAACTGGCGTGGTATGACATAATTGCATGGCGAACACAAGCGACAGACCCTCACATGAAAATCATGACGTGCGTGTCATGTAATAACATGACTACATGCCACGCTTCATTGTGCGCTCGTGGCCGTTTCGCTAGCGTCACATATACAAAATTTGGTACTACTGTACGTGAATGGATGACGAAAGTATCTGACTGGTGCAAACATTATAAAGATGTGATGGGAATCATGTAACAACATGACTACATGCTACGCTCATGATGCACTCGCGGCCGTTTTGCTAGCTTCACATATACCAAATTTATTATTACGTGACGCGAACAGACGACATAGATACATGATACATCCAAACATGATAATCACGACATGCGTGTCATATAACAACATGACTACATGCTACACTCCTGCTGCGCTCGCGGCCATTTGGCTAGCTACACATGTGCCAGATTTGGTAATACGTGACGTCAATGGATTACGAAGACATGTGACTGGTGCAAACATGATAATCATGAGATGCGTGTCATGTGAGAACATGACTACATGCCACAAGCAAGGCGCCAACACACTTCGGCGTGACCCGGCACGCCTGCACGCCGGCGTTGCCACGCCAGGCGCCCGTACTGCCATATACTCGCAGGTGCAGGCTGCGTTGCTTTGACGCATGCGCGTTTCAGCGCGTCCGGCGTCCCTTCGTCTCGAAAAGAGGCAGATGCAGTGCTGCCTGGGCAACGCATTGGCGCCAAATGTAGCATGACGTATTTCGCGCCGGTTGTCGTCGGGCTGCGATGATTGACGCTGGTCACGCCGGTCGCGCTTGGCGTCAGACTATAGAGTGCTCGCGTTTCGCTAGCGTGGCGTTGCTATGTCCAGCGTGTGCGTACTTCAACGTTACGTTGGAGTATATTGGGGCCGTCATAATGCACTCGAGGCCGTTTCGCCAGCTCCACATATACCAAATTTGGTGTTACTTGACGTCAATAGATGACGAAGGTATATGACTGGTGCAAACATGATAATCATGACACGCGTGTCGTGTAAGGACATAACAACATACCACGCTCATAGCGTTCTCGCGGCCGTTTCGCTCGTTCCACGTATACTAAATTTGGCATCACGTGACGTGAATAGATGACGAAGATAAACGACACATCAAACATGATATTCATGACACGGAAGTTGTGTACGGCATAATTTACCTCCACCTCTTAACGTTGTGGTGATTTGAAAGTGGCATATCAAGCTTGCTCATTCGTGCCTCGCATATCATCGATTCCCACTGTACGTGGGATCTGCCAATTTTTTTCTTGATTTCGACTAAAACGTCTTTGTACGTGTTTATTCCCTTACCCACTGTACTGTAGAACTTATCTGCTGTCGCACGATTTTGAGAAACACTATAAGAAACATTTTTTTACTTTTCATCCAAGCACTACGAACGATCTCCACACAACGGAGGCAGACAACACGCACCAAATACCTTACTATGATTTTAAACTTTTCGACACCCAACATCCGCACTTTCCCACCGCCAATGGATATTATTACAAGTCAGCACAGTTCACCGGGTTTGCAGTATCTGCGTCATACGTGCAGCCTAGCTCTCAGAAATCGCTGTCAGAGTCTCTGAACGACAGTTCACGCGTCGTTGCTTCCGTGAAACACGAACGACTCACAGAAAACTGACAGCCATGGCCAGACGCAAGTCGCATTCTTCCCGTTACGTCAGACCTGTGTGCACACGCCGCTGAAAATCCACCCCGTTGGTACCAACACCGAAATGGCTGTTTTAAGGCAGCGGTATTAAATATTGTGGGATGTCGAAGTGGCGAGCGCCACGCTCTTAAAGTGAACGGACACAGCAGGCACGGTCGGAATGAACCATAACAACCCACATTTATTTAACTACGTTTAGAACGACAATGTACTTAGGACATGTAATAATCGCGGAGCCGAACCACGAGATTGAAGTTGCTAGAAGAACACGAATGCGGTACAGCACAGTTGGCAAGCACTCTTAAATCTTGACAGGTACATTGCCATTATCCCCCAAGAAGAAGGTATCTAACAGTTGCGTCTTGTCGGTACTTAGCTACGGAGCACAGACCTGGAGACTTAAAAAGGGGGTTCAGCTTATATTGAAGACCACGCAGCGAACAATGGAAAGGATAATGGTAGGTGAAACCTTAAGAGACAAAAAAAAAAGAGTAGAGTAGATCAGGGAACAAACCGGGTTTAAAAATATCAGAGTTGAAATCAAGAAGAGGAAATGAACATAGGTCGGGCATGTAGCGCGTATACGGTATAACCACTGGTCATCAAGGGTAACTAAATGGATTCCCAGAGAAGGCAAGCGAGTAAGGGGGACACAGAAAGTTGATGGGCCGAGGAGATTAAGAAGTTTGCGGGTATATAAGTGGCAGCAGCAAGTACAGGACCTAGTTGACTGGCGGAACATAGGAGAGGCTTTTCTCCTGCAGTGGACGTAGTCAGGCTGCTGCTGATGATGATTACGACGACGACGACGAAAACAATATCTTCAGCCGAATTATTATACATATTGTGATAAACAGCGCTCAACAACCTTACACAAAATTACACACCATTCCAAAAAAACAAGCACAAGAGCACACTCAAGGCGGCTTCGCCAAAGCTTGACTTAACACGAGGGCGCACGGCAGGGCCCGCGGTGCCACCTACCGCAGGCCTACCGCTACAAACAACCGTTCGAATCAACCGCCACCAGCCAAAGAGACCCGCTTCTCTCTCGTATGCCACTGTGGCCTCCGCGATCGGCAGCCGATCGCGGAGGCCACGGAGGTGGCTTTCCACGACGAGTCTTGTCGCTAGGCGTCACTGCCGGCGCAACCAATCTAACCATGACGATGATGGTGGTAATAGACAGTTATAGCATATATGGTTATAGTTTACCGTTAGCGCGATAGCGTAGGTTTAGGAAATGGCGTTACCGTGCAGCAAACGTTCGTTGTGGTCAGCGTCTTATAGTTTATCGGGATAGCGTTTGCGTGCCCCAGCTTAGAGTTACTGTATCTAAACGTAGCATATACACTAACTCTACCCAGCTTAAAGCCTATCCCAGCTGCGACAATGGCGCCACCTATCAGATGGTTAATAAGTTAACTACAGTGAAAAGGAAAAAGAAAAGGAGAATGTTTGCCTATTCCACCGCTCGAACTATCGTTACCGGTTTGTTTTAGTAATAATAAAAGTAAATAAATATGAACCGCGCACCAAACAGGAAAACATTTATGTTGCTGGTTTGTTTACATCGATCTTGTAGTTAGGCCTAGACGCGTTCAAAATGGGAAGCTATATCTCAAAATCTACGCCAACTTATCCGTAATACTCGGTCATCGAAGCTAACTAAAGGCAAGCGAAGCCATTTTAAAAAGTCGTTTGCTGCAAACGAAGTGAATCTCTTCTACAACTACGCCAAAATCACTTTGAAGCGGGCGTCCGAGAGCACCGCCATGTTGTACGTGCACTACGTACACCTACGCTACCACGGTAACGTTAACTCTGAAAAATAGCACGCGTACGCTATGTGGTACCGGTAACGTACGTATCTGCGCACGCGCACATCAATCCCGCTATCACGGTATGCCCGGTATCCCGGTAAGTCCGGTCTACTATAACTGTCTAATAACCGCTGGCGAGCACACCGCCCCCTACCGCTCGATAGTAGTCACCCCTGAATGCGGCTTATGCGCGGGACGCGTGCGTCATGAGGGGGAAATTACTTTACAGGGGGTGTCAGCACCCCCGCAATATATATTCAATTTTTAAATACTACGACACTCTTTTTAGGGTTCTCTGCACTGATTTTTATTTAGGGCAACTCGCAAATATTTATAAATCGCCAGTACTCCTTTAAGCTGATAATACTTTCATATGTATCAATAGTACTGAAACGTTAGCAACGCGTAGTAAAAATCACACAAGGGTAACGAATTGGGTAGCTACCAACTGTTTAGGATGAAAAATAAACTTTATTGTTCAGAGTGGGCCAGCAGTTGAGACCGCTTTTTCTAAAGCATGGGTGGACCTACTCACATGGTGCGTATCTTGGGCACCGCCCCGGAGGTGGGCATCCATTTATTCTTCGGAGATTTGCTCATGGCGACCGACCATCAAAGTCATCCGTCACACCGCCGCGTCTCATGACGTCACACTTCGCGGAAAAAAGAGGTCGCCTCGCTTCCGGCCGTAAACTCACACCACCTGCAAGAGCATCGCTGATTAGTGTGTGACATCGCTCATCATCATCATCATCATTTATCAAACTACGATACGCTGAATTTCTTGCCGAAACCAAAACAGACCAGTGTGGCATCGCACATTCGAATACTCTTTTTGTTAACACAAGACTGCTTCATGCCGCGGCCTCCCAAGAATTGACGCACGTCATTTCCGTGACGGAAATGAAGTCAATAAATAGACACACGGGAAGCTCTCAAAGAACTCCAGGAAAAAAAGACGGCAGATCTCATGCATTGTCCGAATCACTTTCATGCGAAGCAGTAAACAAGCAGCTAAACCATATTATTATTATTATTATTATTATTATTATTATTATTATTATTATTATTATTATTATTATTATTATTATTATTATTATGAGCCGACAAATATTCGACGGCGTAAAAGTCATTGTCTCAGACAATGAATCTGCCTTCCAAAGTCGTTTGCTACAGGAATGGGCTGAAAAGTGTAACATCAAGTTGCGTTCCATTGCGTCCTATCATCCTGCTGCAAACGGATTAGCTGAGCGGGTAATCGAGACGTCAAACAAAACATTAGTATATATCCAGCGTTTAAGGGTCGTTGGAAATGTCTAGAAGCTGCAGTATCGCTCACCGCAACCGTTCATACACAACCGGACTGGGATGCGCTGCTCTATTTGCTGCAACTGGGGGGAACAACCAGTCTGGCTGCGGACAAAAGCTTTGGCATTGACGAACATAGCTCCAGCCAGCAGCAAGATCAGAAGACAGTGTATTCAGGTACCGTGAAAGAATGAAATTACGGTAAGCGACAAAATACAACATTATACCATAATCCGACCTCGGTGACTTAGTGCTGGTAAAAAGAGGATCGACTCTCAACGCGGCCTACAAGGGGTCATTTCGCGTTATAAAGATGGCAAGTCAGCAAGGACACCTGAAGACCGTACGGTACAATGGCTCTAATGACACCCTGGAATCCGCCGCCAATGGAAATATATCCAAGTATTATCCCAGGAGGAATGTAAACCATGCTGGGGGTAATGAAGCAAGCCGAGCGGCCTACACACAGAATAAGAAGAAACAAGACTAGAAGACAAAGGGCGAGGGGGCGGAGTGAAGAGAATAAAGAATAAATTCGACAGAACAAGATGGACTATACTGTGTTCCATGCTAGTGAATATGTGAAGTTTATTAGGAAAGTTTGTAACCGCTGCAGTAACCAGCTGCTTGCTTGCACTTACTACCTTAATTTTCATCAACTTCTTTGAGAGGGTAGACCGAAATCAGTATGAAATTGTTAGAGTTTATGACTACATGTCTTGTCAAAGATATGAACAACTGAAAATCCCATCACGTGCGTCGTCAAACCCATTCTTCCATTCATACTCGCACACCACGAGCCGCGGTATGTGCCACATATATTTGACAGTTCATATCTGTCGAAGGACCGCGAGAACAAGCAATAGTAATTTAAATGCGAGAGCGTCAAGAAAAGCTGACGTGGGCAGCGTTGGGCCGACGAATGCGAAGAATAAATATCAGGGCCCCAGCGGAAAGTGTTTATGTTACAAGAGGGAAAAGAAAAGTGAGCCCCGTAACTGTCTGCTTCAGGGAGCGAAACCTCAACAGTAGCTCAAAGGGGATGGGGGTGAGGAGGGATTGAGAGGATAGGAATAAAGGTAGAGAGAGAGAGAAAGAGAGATGAGGTAAGCCAGCGAGTGAGGACATATCAAGGGGATAGGAGAGATAGGAAAGATGGAAACACGGTCACAGGAGTCCGAGGACGGGGTACCACTTGCGAGAGCTCTTGTCGGCGTCAGGAGGTGGCGTAGAGCAAGTCCAGTCGGTCAGAGCTACGCTGTCGTCGGAGGTCGGCGTCAGGAGATGACGTAGGGCGAGCCCAGTCGGCCAGAGCTACGCTGACGTCGGAGATCGCGAGGGCACAACCGGTCGGCACGGAATCCAGCGGGCGATTCCCAGCGGAAATCAAACCCCCGCACTATGCGTGGCAATGATACCACCAAGCCACGCCAGGTCTCGGAACTGCTTCGGAAAAATAGGTGTGATGTAGGTGAAACGTCAATTGTGGTTGCACCGCTGTTCATGTAATTGTATAGACTTTCCATATACACACGCTCTAATGATAGAGGCGTCACGTCGGGTTTTCGTCGATTGTATACAGTTAAGCACCATCCACTGATGTTGGTCAACATAGCACTATCCAGGGCTACCACGCTTGCAAGCCCAAACAGTACATTCCAGGTTATCGCCCCACCGCGGCAGTCTAGTGGCTAAGGTATTCGGCTGCTGACCCGCAGGTCGCGGGTTCAAATCCCGGCTGCGGCGGCTGCATTTCCGATGGAGGCGGAAATGCTGTAGGCCCGTGTGCTCAGATTTGGGTGCACGTTAAAGAACCCCAGGTGGTAGAAATTTCCGGAGCCCTCCACTACGGCGTCTCTCATAATCATATGGTGGTTTTGGGACGTTAAACCCCACATATCAATCAACATTCCAGGTTATCACTTCGGGTGTTTGTAATGTCCATGTTGGCCTAGTCATCATTACGCAACTGTAAAGAACTGGTTACACAAAATATATGCGGCCGTTCGACATGCATGTCAGTGCGTACAGATGACTTGTACTGACGTCGCTAAAACCACCCTGTTGGCGCCCTGCGTGGCACCTGCAAGGTTTCTGTCATCGCGCACTGATATTATCGTTGTATCATGTTTAATATCTTCTATTATTGGCGAACTTGGGCTGATAGCATTCTGGCTGAATCCTTATCACATTATTTGAGCAGGTTAAGCGCGGTGTGATAATGTTGCCTTTACGTCATCAAGGCCTCCATGTCGGTGAGCCACTACGTCATGAAACTGCGAGAATAACGTCACCTGAAGGCTACCTTGAAATTGTGCTGTACTGGATGTTTTTCGCTTACCTCGCCACTGTCCTTGTTTTTTTTTTTGTTCACGAGCCAGGATGTAGGCCTAGTCAGGAAGCAGTTTCGTCGTATATATATATATATATATATATATATATATATATATATCATCATCAGCCTGTCTACGTCCACTGCAGGACAAAGGCCTCTCCCATGTTCCGCTAGTTAACCCGGTCCTGTGCTTGCTGTTGCCAATTTATACCCGCAAACTTCTTAATCTCATCTGCCCACCTAACCTTCTGTCTCCCCCTACCCCGCTTCCCTTCTCTGGGAATCCAGTTGGTGACCCTTAATGACCAGCGGTTATCCTGTCTACGTGCTACATGCCCGGCCCATGTCCACTTCCTCTTCTTTATTGCAGCTATGATATCCTTAACTCCCTTTTGTCCCCTAATCCACTCTGCTCTCTTCTTGTCTCTTAAGGTTACACCTACCATTTTTCTTTCCATTGCTCGCTGCGTCGTCCTCAATTTAAGTTGAACCCTCTTTGTGAGTCTCCAGGTTTCTGCTCCGTAGCTAAGTACCGGCAAGATACAGCTGTTATATACCTTTCTCTTGAGGGATAGTGGCAATCTACGTGTCATAATTTGAGAGTGCTTGCCAAATGTACTCCACCCCATTCTTATTTTTCTAGTTACTTCAATCTCGTGGTTCGGCTCCGCGGTTATTACCTGCCCTAAGTAGACCTAGTCTTTTACAACTTCAAGTGCACTATTACCTATCGCAAAGCGCTGCTCCTTTCCGAGGTTGTTGTACATTACTTTCGTTTTCTGCAGATTAATTTTAAGACTCACCTTTCTGCTCTCCTTGTCTAACTCCGTAATCATGAGTTGCAATTCGTCCCCTGAGTTACTCAGCAATGCAATGTCATCGGCGAAGCGCAGGTTACTGAGGTACTCTCCATTAACTCTTATCCCTAACTGTTCCCATTCTAGGCTTCTGAAAACGTCCTGTAAGCACGCAGTGAATAGCATTGGGGAGATTGTGTCCCCCTGCCTTACACCCTTCTTTATTGGTATTCTTTTGCCTTTTTTATGAAGCACTATGGTAGCAGTTGATCCCCTGTAGATTTCTTCCAGAATGTTTCTATATATTTCATCTACGCCCCGATTCCGCAGTGTCTGCATGACGGCTGATATTTCTACTGAATCAAACGCCTTCTCGTAATCTATGAAGGCTATGTATAGTGGTTGGTTATACTCTGAGCATTTCTCTATTACCTGATTGATAGTATGAATGTAGTCAATTGTTGAGTAGCCTGTTCTAAATCCTGCTTGTTCCTTTGGTTGATTGAATTCTAATGTTTTCTTTACTCTGCTAGCAATTACCTTTGTAAATAGTTTGTATACTACAGAGAGCAAGCTGATCGGCCTGTAATTCTTCAAGTCCTTATCATCTCCTTTCTTATGTCTTAAGATGATGTTAGCGTTCTTCCAAGACTCTGGTACTTTTCCCGTCAGGAGACACCTCGTAAATAGAGTGGCTAGTTTTCTAACACAATCTGTCCTCCATCTTTCAGCAGATCTGATGTTACTTGATCCTCACCAGCAGCTTTGCCTCTGTGCATGCTCTCCAAAGCTTTTCTGACTTCTTCTATCATTACCGGTGGGGTGTCGTCTGGGTTACTGCTAGTTCTTATAGCATTAAGGTCGTGGTTGTCTCGGCTACTGTACAGATCTCTGTAAAACTCCTCCGCTATTTTAACTATCCTATCCATATTGGTAGTTAATTTGCCTTCTTTGTCCCTTAGTGCATACATCCGCCTTTTGCCTATCCCAAGTTTCCTCTTCACTGCTCTGACGCTTCCTCCGTTTTTCAGAGCGTGCTCAATTCTCTCCATGTTATACCTTCTTACATCACATACTTTACGTCTATTAATCAGCTTCGAAAGCTCTGCCAGTTCTATTTTGTCTGTTGTACTTGACACTTTCATGATTTGACGCTTCTTAATTAGGTTCTTCGTTTCCTGGGAAAGCTTGCCGGTGTCCTGTCTAGCTACCCTGCCTCCAACTTCCACTGCACACTCCGTGATGATACTCGTCAGATTATCATTCATTGTATCTACGCTAAGGTTGGTTTCCTCGCTAAGAGCAGAGTACCTGTTCTGCAGTGACACTCTGAATTCCTGTACTTTCCCTCTCAGTGCTAGCTCATTGATTTGCTTCTTGCGTAGCAGTTTCTGTCGTTCCTTCTTCAAGTCTAGGCGAATTCGAGCCCGTACCATTCTATGGTCACTGCATCTTACCTTGCCAACCACTTCCACATCCTGCACGACTCCTGGGTGTGCAGTCATTATAAAGTCTATTTCGTTCTTATTTACGCCATTAGGGCTCCTCCATGTCCACTTGCGGTTTTCTCGTTTTCGGTAGAAGGTATTCAAAATACGCAGATTATTGCGTTCTGCGAATTCTACTAGTAGCTCTCCTCTGGCGTTTCTAGTGCCGATGCCATAATCTCCTACTGCCTGGTCTCCAGCCTGCTTCTTCCCTACCTTTGCATTAAAGTCGCCCATTACTATAGTATACTGTGTTTTCACCTTACTCATTGCCGATTCCACGTCTTCATAGAAGCTTTCAACCGAAGCGTCATCATGGCTGGATGTAGGCGCGTAAGCCTGTACTACCTTCATTTTGTATCTTTTATTCAGTTTAATTACAATGCCTACCACCCTTTCATTAATGCTATAGTAATCCTCTATGTTGCCAGCTATGTTTCTGTGAATTAGGAACCCTATTCCCAGTTCTCTTCTGTCTGCCAAGCCCCGATAGCAAATGACGTGCCCATTCTGTAGCACAGTATAGGCCTCATCTGTCCTCCTAACCTCACTCAGCCCTATTATATCCCATTTAATGCCTTCTAGCTCCTCGAATAATACAGCTAGACTTCCCTCACTAGATAACGTTCTAACGTTAAACGTTGCTAAGTTCAAGTTCCAATGGTGGCCTTTCCGTATCCAGAGATTCCTAGCACCCTCTGCTGCTTTGCAGATCTGACCGCCGCCGTGGTCAGTTGCTCCGCAGCTGGTGGGGACTGAGGGCCGTGAGTTAATTGACGAATGCCTACGGGAGGGGGTGGCCAGATACTGCACCAGGGTGGCCAATCCTTCTCTGGTGAGATCCTCGGTGCGTACCGGCTTTAAGCCGGTACGATCAGACAGTAGTGGGAATGCTCATATATATATATATATATATATATATATATATATATATATATATATATATATATATATATATATATATATATATATATATATATATATATAGGCTTGTTGATAATGCAATGCACCAGTCATGTGCGACAACGAAAGTTTTTTTTTTTCTAATGACTTCGCAATCTTGCCTAACGCTGCCTTTCGATGCACAGTTCTATAAGTATATTACTCAGTCTATTAGTTCACCATGAATGAAATTTCGCGACAGTAAAATTAGTGAATATACCGTGCGCCAGACCAACGAACGTGCCTTCTCTTTCATTATACACGGCGTCCCAATCATCAAGCAGCGCGATTTAAAAAAATAGAAACGGCGTTATGCGAAGCAAATCTAGTGCATATTGCTCCTAGTGTACCGTAGTAGCCGCTACTACTTTTTTTGTTAATGACCAACAATCAATGAGTCATAATAATTGTAACTCAAAAAGTACGCGCCTAATTATCAAAATGTCAGTCCGGCAGATGTGCGAATGTCGAAACATCTGTCTGAGCTACTTTCAGCGACGTGCTAATCGCTTGCTCATTTTTTTTTCCTGCTGTGAAAGAAAGACCGCAAAATAAAAAAATAACACGTGACTAGACCGCTGCGGATGGATGAATGGATTGATATGGCTGTACCCTTTAGATCGGGTGGTGGCTAGCGCCACCAAGCCGCAATACTTAGTGTACCAAAAACTAGATTTATCTTTTTTTTTTAAATAGTGAGGAAATAAGCGCCCTCGAACGAGCTCAATTTGAGATAGCCAATAGCACTGAAGGAAATGTAGAAATAATAAAATACGGATCGTGCTATCCAAATCCTCCTTGGTGCTATCTGCCACTCCCCGGCCGAAGAAATGCGCCGCCTTGATCTTACACAGTCAAGCTGTAATGGCTCATATCAGAAGTGATGCGGCCGCGAAAAGTTGACCGTGAGATATGAATCGTGATAGCGACGTTCTACCAAGCGGAAGCAATCCCTGCATAACTGCGACACACGTTGTAGACACGCAACATGTACCCTTGCTATCGGAAAAAGGCAAAGTGAGGTTATTTCCAGTAAGGTTATTTGAGGGCGCTGCTTTCTTCTGCAGATGCGAGCGCAGTAACGCGTTATTTTTCATATTTCGCAGGCTTTCTTTATTCAAAGAAAAAAAACAAATGCGTTATTGGAAGAAGCACAGACAGGTAGTCATGTCATACCATACCAGTTTTGCAACATGTCACGTGAACGAAACCACCGCAAGAGCAGCAAGACTATGAAATGTAATAAACGACATTCATGACATTCAACGTGAGAATCATGACATGTATATCGGTCATGATTTTCATGTTACGACTAGTCAATTATGCTCGTAATACAGTCATGTTATGCCATATTAATTTTGGTATCGATACCATTATCGAGACGGTTAAGAGAGCTAAATGTTGTAGGCGGCTAGATAGATGGATAGACCTGGAAGAGCGGCCTTGCTGGTTACCCACTATGCAATGAATCGTCATTTTTGTGTAGTGGGAAGGCATTCCCTATATGCCGTCCTTCAGAAAAGCGTACCCAGTAAAAACTTGCAATAAATTTCGTCCTATTTTTTGTATGGTGTTGCTGATGACGATGAAGAATCATGCCCGAAGCTTCAGTAACTGGCTTGGAGCATTTGACGACCCACGGAGATCCAAGCACTGGCGTAGCTAAGCGCAACAAACAAATAAACAAACAAACAAAAACTGGCGTATCTTTGCGGCAGAGTGCTGGGTTGGCAAGCAGCGGACCCGGGTTTGAACCCCTGTGTGTGTGTTTGGTGCTTTTTATATACTTAGTTTTTTTGTTCTTATTTCTTACGACAGTGGTTATACGGACACCAGCGGCAAACAAATACGGCGCGCGCGACCCAAATTTCGATCTCGTAATATCTTCAGCTGTACTATAAATATCACACAAAGTATACGTCCATCTTAAACGAATATTAGCGCGACGTAAACAGGGACGCGAAAGAAAAGACAAACTACAGCACCGACTCGCAACTAAAGTTTATTCCTAAAAGTATACGTCAAATGTCTGCAGGTACAGCGAATGCCTATAAGGGGCAAATGAAAATGTCAACCCCAACAGGATCTTTACCCGCTTTTACAGCACGCGCCACTTTCTCGAAAAAACTTACACGCAAGTTCGATCCCGCATGAGCGCACACAGCGAGTTTTGCGCACCAATTCCAGTCTTCGCAATCGAACCCTTTCGCACGCTCGCGCGCAAACAGCAGCGATTCACAAACATAAACTGCAACATGACCTACTACACTCCTGACCTGCCCAGAGAGCACCTCTTCCAGCGCCCACGTTCTAGTTCATACCTTCTGCCGCTAGGGCCGTAACCTACGAGCGGCGTGGCGCTAGGCAGCACCTGCTCGCTGACGTCATCTTCACTCTTTGTGGTCAAATTTTGACCAACAAAGCACTCGTAGTGCGTATTTATGATCCAAAATTTAGAATTATTCAGAAATAATAATACTAAAAGACATTCAGAATTTTTTTGCAATAAAATGCACGCGACCACGCATAGGCTGCCCTACATCGTGTAAATCTACGGGTTCCCACGTTTGTCAACCAGTGTGCTATAAATACTCAAGCGCTCTGAACACCTTGCTTAACCAGCAATGTATGGGAAGAAATAGTCACATATATGCCGCCAGTTCACTGCAGAATGCAGGCATTCTTATACCAGCGCCTACAAAACAACCGTAAAGAAACAGACGAACAGGTTATAGGTAGCGCCACCTACGGCGAGCGATTGAACGAGAGCGGGGACACGCGCTCCCATAGGAACCCCGCTATCTGAACAGGTCAGGAGTGTAGTAGGTCATGAACTGCAACCCCGGCCGTCTTACACGAACGCGGCACTGCGTTAGCTGACGCGACACCGCACTTTTACGCATAGACACTGGAATGCAAATTCAGGCAGCTTTCTAGGTAACGCAGAGCAATCGAGGAAGTGTCCTGTATGCGTTCCCGAAAAGCAGGAGAGTTAATCGACGCGATACGACGAGTAACGACCGAACCGAACGTGCGACCACTCTTTTTTTTTTTTTCCTTCATCGAGGCGCGGAACGTCGTAACAACACGCCGGCATGTCCCACAAAAACAAAACTGCCCCTAGAAGCCACGCGTAACCCAAAGAAGACGTAAACTGCGATACGGGACACCGCGGAATGCGACAGAGCGCTGGAGCACATAATGATATTCAAGCGCGAGCACCTGTCAATCGCGTCGGGAGGGCTCAAAAGGGTCGCGCTCCAGCGCGCGCGCACAAACTTCGCACGGCTTTTTCAAAAAAACACTTTTCCAAGTAAGCGTGCAAACGCTCCGTCCAGCATGTGGTCAATTGCGGCCAACCCGCGTTCCGTGGGATAACGTTTTGCGCTCACCTTACAATCAGCGAACTCCGTTTCGTAGAGAAGAATCGTAGCTACAAACTCCTGGCAGACGACGCGGCTGCGGGTAGCGTTGGTTAGGCCTAGCGAATGCGGAATGACGTTTCGCTCTCGTTGTTTTGTTTCTACTCTCCCTCGCTTTCCTCGGCCCGGAAACTTTAGCGAAGTATTTTTTTCGCCGGTCAGATACGGGCGAGAGAAGGCGAGGCGTGAGCGGCGGAGAGACGGAGCAACAACTCGGCCTCGCCAAACCACCTCGGAAATGTGAAACAAAAACAGAAATGGCCGGCACCGCGTTCCGCCCACCCGGCAGCCTTCTTGCAAAGAGCCGCCGGCCGGCTACTGTGCGCAGTTGTCGCACGTGGTGCACGTGTTAATGACAAGATACATCACAGCGTCGACAATGCCACTTCGCCGCATCACACTCGAAGTTTTGAGAGTAATACGCAGCATCTTATCGATTCTGCAAGCTTGGTTTCGCAAAACGAGTTCCCGCCTTCGAAAAGCATCGTCTGCTACAAGCAAGCGTCTCAAGGTTGCCGGATTTAACAACTAATCAGATGCCGTTTTTACGTAAACATGAATCTATAATAAACACATCCAAGACAGCGTCTTATTACTGTTTGCTACATGTAAGGCGCAGCTAAAGCACGCCAGAACGTTGCATTAAGATCTAAAAAACAGCGCCACATGAACCAACGAACATCAACAACAACTATTATTTTCTGGGCGTGCTGGCGCTTGCAGGAGTTGGACGTCACAATTTGCGCGCCTTCTTCAGTTGAGGCGGCTGTTCTTCCCGCCTAAATTCGCTGCTGATGCTGGTCGTTGTTGGAGTCTTTGACCTTTCGCTTTCGGATCGGCCCGCTTTTGTAACCTGTGCGTTGTTTCTTTAAAACAGCCTCCGCAATGCTTGTCATAGGATCCTGCGATCTGCCGGTCAGCCACGAGCCGAGGGGTCAAATTCAGGTAACGTTTATTACTGCAAGCATGCAGCCTCGATTCGCGCCGGAAACGGGTTGAAAAAAACGCCTCTCATTTTGCCTCCCCAGCTCATCATTGGCCCCATGTTCTCGGGCAAAACGTAAGTACCACCGCGGAGTTTCCCGTCATGTGCAGCTGTTTCGCATTCAAAAAACATTTCCACTGTGCAGTTATGCAACGCTCACGAGTTATCACAAGTTTAGTGTACCTTTTCCTGCCAGTCGAAGCTTACGTGGCGTTGTTTAATTCTTTGTTTCGCTTCTTAGGACCGAACTCATGCGGAGATTGAAGCGCTACGAGGTCGCAAACCACAAGTGCTTGATAGTCAAGTATGCGGGCGATACCCGGTACGATGAGGAGAATATAAGCACCCACGATAGGTAAGAATGACGACATGCAAATAGGCGCGCTTTCGCGCTATACGTACGTATTTATACGACCACAGGCTGGTGTTTGCGTGCTAATGCGCAATGTCGTGTGTGTTTGCTTTCTGACCTATACTGTGTCTTAGACACGGTTGTACGGTCACTTTTGATTGTGATTGAGCGCCTGATCCGAGCCGGATTGCTTGATCGTCATTGGCTACTTTGGTTTGCGCAAGCGGCAGAAGGGAGCCAATGAGCTTTGAGAAGTTTGGTGCCGATAGGACTAAACTACTATCCGTGCAATGTGCCGTGTGACACATGACACCAGTGACTCAAATGCGAGCATCAGTGCCTCCGATGCAAAATTCGAAAACTGGCAGAAGTGATGGCACAAAGGGCAAAATAGGAATTCTGTCGTGCACGCATATATGATATTCACGTTTTGTAACGTCGCGGTTGGGTGCCCAGATATACCACCATGAGACTTACAGCTATGGTGGACTTGGCGCAAACACCAAGACGATTTATTTGCCCTGAGTCTACTGTAAGAATGAACCAACTCGCCCAACAAGTCACGAGACTTGTATATTAGGCTGTTTGCAGGTGATATAAAACATGAGCATCCAGAAAACAGTCGCTGCGTTCTGCACTCCGCACCAGCCAGCCTTTTTCAAGTTTCAATGCAATCGTGACATTACAAATGTACACACGTAAACATTTCTGCATTTGTGTATTGCATTCAGTGTTATCCAACCTTTCTAAAAAGTGCTTACCGTTTACTACACGTGAACTTTTCAGGCAAGCCATGGCTGCTGTGAAAGCAACCTCGCTGTCAAACCTGAAATCCGCATCGTCCGACTTCAGGGTCATCGGTATTGACGAAGGACAGTTTGTAAGAATGTTGATTATTTTTTCGTTCTTGGAATGAATATAGTGCCATTTGGGGAGATATCATGAGCAACATGAACCTCATCTCTGGGGAAAATTCCAAAAGAAAAACTGGTCATCTATTGACAACAGACAGCCTGTGGCAGCCTTACAATTCATTTTGGCAAATATCAGTGAGGAAATCTAAATGAAAATAGTCGTTTCGAATAACTATTTTGTTCTTTTTGGGGGCGTAAGACATCAAGTAACTTCTAGTCATGATTATTGATGCTCTGTAAATGACAATCTCTGTTGCCTGTTAAACTTATCAAGAGGCGAGTAAAAAGATGTCTAAAATTAAGTTTACATGAGTGTTAAAAAAACAGGCAGACAAGATGGCACTCATTGTAACACTATACAGGTAAATAGGGTCTTCGAAGTCAGTTGAACTATCTTGAAGGTTTTGTGTCTTATGTGCAGGCGAGACTAATTAATCACTGCTACTAAAGCAGCCACAACGAACCTCCGCACTCTTTTGCTCTGCTGATCTGTGTGAAGCGTTTCCCTGCTTCCATCGCTGGGTGCTTTGCTCGCAGTTTCCCGACATAGTGGAGTTTGCCGAATACATGGCAGACGCTGGGAAGGTGGTAGTCATTGCGGCCCTGGATGGGACGTATCAGCGTCAGGTAAATGTACACATCTTGTGTTGCATAAAAAGCTGCAGTTCTAGCTCGCCATTGTTGCTTTTGAGTGGTGCTTTTATGTACTATTAGCGAGGTCCTTCTTTTGTGTGTGTGTGCGTGTGTGCTACTTGATGCTTTGAGGACCAGTTTGGCATAGTACTGCGTTAACTCTTTCTCTTTACCTCCGGTGGATGAGCTCAGCATTTCAGCACATTTAGCAGGGTTAGCTACTGCAAACTAACTGAGGTCAACCATGAGAAAAATTTTTAATTAATCTTGCAAAAATAATCCAAGCAGGACCATGTGTCTATGTAGTTCCCCTCCAGTGGTTCCTGCAATGCTATGTCATTGACAACTGCAATACCACACAAGCAGCAAGTCTTGTAGTGAAGCCGACCTTCTATACATAATGTATTTTCTGCTGTTAACAAAAAAAAACATTCTGAAAAAAATGCAATACAAAAATATCCTTTTTTTTTTTTTCAAGAATGTTTGTGAAGGCTAAAATGAGCTTACGTAACTTTTGCAATGAGGAAATGTTGACAGCTTGTGGTCCCATCGCACACTCGAAATTTGCCACAATTGCATTGCATGGTTATACGAATTGTGCCAAAGAATAAATGTTCGGCCAACCTCACCTTACTCTTTAAACGCATTTGTTAATAAAAAAAGAAATCTTGTGCAGACTTTCTGCCATTCGTATTCAATAATCATCGGCCACTTCGTTTGCTGTCTCATGCTATCCGGTATGAGACGATTCCCGATGTATTATTTACCAGCTGTCCCCATCAGCTTCTCCGATCATTCTTCCTGCTAGAATTCCCTCATCGGAAAAGTGGTGTAGTCTGTTGCTTTGCTCAACTGTGATGGTGTCATAAATTTCGAGGTCTTTCTTTCTGGTCAAGAGAGCGTAAAAACTGCACGGGACAGTGAAAGAGACTGACTTTGTCTGTCTCTTCCACTGTCCAAAGTTTCGCGCTGTTTATTGCTTTGTTGATCATCTACCAACTGGCCCAAATAAGTGCTTTCTTTCTGGTGCCATTTATATCTTAATATTCTGTTCTAACTTCATAGTAAGCAAATTTTGAAACGGGCACTTACAATGCAGGGTAAAACTTTTTTGTTTTAATAAGTTAACACTCTTTTGAATGTTTACTTTCTGGAGTGAAAGCACGTTTCTTTATCATTTGTCATGAATCTTTGTGATCGAATTGTTCAGTGCACTAGACTGCTCAACCATATTAATTAGTATTCAGTTTAAATTGATCAAGTACTGGATCAAAGTATTACAAATGCAGACTACATGAACAGGCCTGGGCAGTTAAGGAAAAATGTCTTAAATAATTGCTATCGAAAACGGCTGAAAAATTCCATTGTACACAGTGATTGCTGAGGGAAGTGACCGCAGCATTGCAGTCATTCATTGGATATTCGTGCACAGACATCCTTAAGTTGCTTGTTTTTGTTATGTTTTCTGCAGGGGTTTCCTAGCATTCTCACACTTGTGCCACTGTCGGAAAGCGTCATAAAACTTTCTGCGGTGTGCATGGTATGCTATGCCGAGGCAGCCTATACAAAACGTCGAGGTCAGGAGAAAGAGGTTGGTATGATTTTTAAAGACGATAGTCTTTCTTGGGTTACTTCTGCTGCTGTCACTCGATTCAGTAGAATGGCGTAATGTAACCCCCCTTCCAAGGTGACTAGCTATCTTGATCTGGTTTTCGCGTTCATACATGCTGAAGGAGAAAAAAAAAAACAACTATTGCATATTGGTGTGAAGCCACCTTTTTTGCATTACCATGAAACCATGCCGTGAGGCCAATTTTAGACCCTGACATTTCCATATAATCCACACCCCGACCCTAGCTTCAAGTAGGCTTCTATTCCGTGCGGGTTAATTGCAAGAAAATCTGGCAACTATGAGTTTTCATGGGAACTGTAATGTTTTTGAAAACGGGCTTGGCTATATATATATCTTGGTCTTTCTTGATTCGGTAGTATTATAGGTGCTCAAGTGAAAAAAATATGCTTTATTGGCTACGTTGCGGCCAGGGATCGGCCTTCGCAATGGCATGCCCTAGCAAAGGTCATTCCTTGGACGCTACATACGCAATAAAGCATCATTTTTCGCTCGCTCGTCCACCCCACTTAAGCACCTATATATCTATACATATACGTAGCTGACAAGTGCATCAGGGGATACTATATTGTCACGTAATAGAGTATTATGCTTTCAAGCATGCGCAGGCAATGTAATGTTACTGAAATAAATTTTTTTATTGAGCAAACTTGTGCCCACAAAAAAAAAAAAAAACTAATGAGGGAAGTGCACCGCCCTGGGTAGCTAGCCGAGAGGAAACACCGCCCAGCAACAACTGCCTGGTCCAATGTTGCGCGTAATAAGAAATGGCTCGCGAAAACTTTTCGCTTACTCGGCGCCTGCACAGCACTTATTCGCATGTGCCCCATTTATCTGAAAAAGAAGCGTTGCCTAAAAGGGAAGCATTTGTTACCAATACAAGCAAGCATGTCGCAAAAAAAGTCTGTTTGTATTAGCATGCGTGGCACTGCCAAAGAACTGAAAATTCAAATGCATACGGAAAACTTGGGATAGTAACTCTCATATTTCGTTGCATGCCATGTGAACAGTTGTTGCATCCTGCACTAAAGTTATCAGAGGTTGTATTTAACCACTCCATTCTGCCCACCATCCAATTTCAGGTGGAGGTCATCGGAGGCACTGACAAGTACATGGCCGTCTGCCGGACTTGCTATTCTCAGGCCGACGACGTGCCTCCGAAAGAATGCTAATTCTTGCACGTGGCGCGTTTATCACGACGCGCGTGGCCTCGCGTCATGTCTTACCCAGTGACAAGCGAATGCTTCTCAAGCATCGCTAAAGATCTCTATTTTATGCCGACGGCTATGACCGTCCTTTTCGCACATCTTCTGTTATGCATTGTGGCGCGCATTTGCCGACCCGAATGTGGGTGTGCAGGACAAGAAGCAAGGCCCACCTGCTTGAGTCTTGACAACCTCATCTCGTTGCGCAGCATGCTGTGGCATTCACAACTCTCTTTGCATAATTATTTCTACTGCATTTATATATATCATTATATCACTGCATTTCAATATCAGTATCGCCTTGCACTGGGTATATTTGAGCACGACTGTACCATGTTTGGAGATGTCTATTATATCAGCGGCATGTCCTCATGTATCAGAATATCATTTCTCAACGTGCATACAGACTTTAGTTAATTTTAGTTTGACTGCAGGCCCCAGCCAGCATCCATACGTTTCTGTGGGACCAAACTTTCGTTCAATTCAATCTTCAAGTTAGCTTTTTGTCGTGTAATTTGAACTTTGCCAGGTGGCTTACATGTGGCCAGCCGCAGTGGTGATTGCAGTAATGACTCAGCGGTGGCAGTGCCCAAATTTGCAGCACTTTGGGGTGTGCTAAATGTGATGGCATTGTCGATTGACGACACGCCCCAGGAACGTATTGAACCTGAAACTGCCAGCTTGAATTGAATACAGCAATTACATAATTCCAACATTTACCTTTTTCTGTGAGAATTGCTTGGGTAGTGCAATGTGATATGAAACCAGACCTAAAACCGAATGTAATTGGAGCTAGACTGGCAAGCATCACTGCAATTGCAAAACGACTAGATGGAGAGTTCGCATGTAAACAATACGACTTTTAGTCGCTGCAGTGACTGTACATGTTCTATTTTGTACTAGCCTACTCAAACTTGGTAGGTCTGCTCACCACTTTTGTGGTCCTTCAATTCAGCCGTGCACACATATCAGGCCCGAGCTTTTGCAAACATCTCAAAACAGTCTGCCTGCCTTGGCTGTTAAGAACCAGCATTGCTTCACTATCAGCCACCCTAATTTCCTTGAGTGCTCTGTAGACTCTGATATATTCACAGTGGCGCTACAGCACTATAGGCACCCTCAAAAAAGGGGGTAAAAGCAGGAGTGTAAGTTACAACCTTGCCCAGCTGAATGACACACTCTTCATTCCATATCTTAGTAATATCGCAAATGGGTATGTACAAAAAGTTGACACCATTGCACTGTTTCATACATGACTTGTTTTTGATAATTGTGAACATGGCATTTTACGTTGTAATGGGGTATTGCACAATGCATGGTGAAAATTATGTGCAGTTTTATAATTACCATATCTTGTGTGCAACCCTGTGCTATAAACAAATTTTCATGTAGTGTGGGTAACATTCAAACATTAAATTAATGTTTGGCTTCACAGAAATTCTGTAGCTAAGACCAGCCCTTGCATTTGTTGCAGTGTTCAAATTATTTGACGGAGCGAGGCAGGAACGGCTAATGCATTTGTGATTTTAACATGTCTTTATCGGAGCCGAAAGGCAATAGTTAGCTAAAATCAACCAGTGTAGTATAAACACGATCACTCTCTGTCAATATTAACATTAGTGTATATATTGCACAACTCAAGGATTATGTAATGGTTTGTATGTCTTATGTATGTAACAAACAATTTTATTGCAGATTTCAAGCAATATTTTTGTACTGAAGAAATAATTTCTGAAACCATTGTTAACTTTAGAATGCTCCAACTGAACTGCTTTATAACAAATAGCTTCTCCATAAGTGTATATCTGTTTCTATTACAGCAACAAAATAAAATACCAGTGCTTGTGTATCAATACTCCCTTGCAGGTTTTCCTCATGGATACCTGGTAATGTAAATTATGCTAAAACTTTGACCATTGATTTTGTGAGAAGTTTGATGAATGCATTAATATAAAGTGCTTTTAACTATAGCTGTGCGAAAGGCAAATTTTTGGTTGAGAAGCAAATTAAGTGTAAGCATGAATTGAACAGAATATTTTTCAAAGTTTATAGAATTTCTCGCATAGTTCAAAGCGAAGTTGCAGAAAAAGAAAAAGTTAAGAGTTCCTAAGCATATTCTTACAAGGTAGCAACATGAAAACTTCTTTTCGTTAGGTTGATGAAGTAATGGCGGAGTGGTGGTTCAATATGTTTTACCGAAAATGAGGCAATGCAATCACAGTGTAGTATGCTAAAACTACCATTTTGGATGCTAAAAATCTTTGGCGTCAGATTTTTCAGACATTCCAGCTTAAATTTCAGACCCAAAATAGCATTCAGCCCCCAGCTCTGCCCAATCTGTCCTCTCTATTTAGGAAACAGCGCTTTTTCTCTTCAAGTCAATAAATTTGCAGCCGCAGTTAAGCCTAAAGGGCAGCTTTGCTGCAATACCAGTGTAACGAGGTGAAGCATACTGAAAATCTGAAGGCGCAACATTCCATTTGAAGTTAGCTATTTGTTTTGGGGAAGTTCGAATAATAATATTCAAGTGCAAATAGATTAGCAAATACTATTAGGAAAGTATTCTAAATTTTGAATACTTGCACACCCTACTTTGAACAAGGGAGGTTTTCATATGTGCATGTCTTTCCTGCTTGGTGTTCATTGTTGCACTAGCTATACGAAAAAGGGAATTCATTTCTAGTAACATTCTACAATCGACAGAAAGAAAAATGCAGTTCTGGCCAAAGTGTAATGCCACGATTAGCGAAACTTGCCTAGTAACGCAACTCTGTGGAGTGCATCGTTGCAGTGTAGTCTAATCTTGTGAATACCATTTTGCATGTTTTATTTTTATTCCCAGCCAGCATCTTTAGCTAATAATGCATTTCAATGCACCTAATGTGATCTTTTTTGGCCCAAAATGAGATGACTGCAAAATTGAATGTGGACCTGTTTGTTCTCAGGTATATTATCTTGATCTGCATTCTAACAAGCCTTGATGTACACCTTGCAGAGCTGCCAAGGCTGCAGTAGCATTCGTTTTCCAGTGAAAAGATTGCTGCCAGGTGTAGCTGAGGTGTATAATGATGTGTGAAGCGATATACCACACTATCTAGCAAAGTATAATTGAGGGGAAAAGGTGAAGTTGCTGACAGAGCACACATATTTGCCTCATTTTTTTTTTAACCTTTCACTATTTTTTTTTTTTGCATAATACATTGCATTTTTTAGTTACCATAGAAAACATATTAATGAAATTTCAAAGTATTGTGCTTAAGGGTCTCCCATCAAGTTTCAGAATCGCATAAAAAAGAGCGCAGAATATGATTTACTCGGTGACAAAATTGTCTGCAAAGCATGACACGGACGCGTAGTGCAAAAACCCTTCATGTTAAAAAAAAAAAAAACTGCACAGTTTCAGTCAAAGGAGCGATGTTTTGGCAAACTGCAAGAGCCTTGTGCAAGCCCTGCAACACAGCCACTGCTTGGAATGTGGGCAGTGGTCCAGTTTGAAATGCTGCCAATGAAGATGCAGCATCAACAATCACACTAAAATACAGCACATAGCCTGTACTTGCAAACACTAATTGCTAATCAACACAAGGTGTCGCTAAACAGACATAGCCAATGGTAGTCTGCACTTGTCGAAATTGAAACACGAGGAAGCATCAGCTGCCAGCCGACATTAGCCACTAGTTGGCTGCTAGCAAAAATTAGCAGACCGCGATGTTGAACTAGCATTTGATGCAGGTAAATAAGGTCCAGTACTCAAGTACTGAATGAAAGTTTGTATTTTGTTTTAGAGTAATCACTGCTAATGATAACATCATCGGGTCACCCGAAATCTTGAATGCGAAAAGTAATGCGACTGATGCAAGTGTTTGAGCCCAAATTATGCCAGCACGACATGACCTGTACGCACTGGGAATAAAAATGTGTGCATTACACGGCCCTTCCCACATTTCATTCCACGAGTGCCGACACATAATGCTATTATGTCGCACATGCTCCGACACCTCGACTGAAGAGATGACTATCAAAATGCCGCCATGGTCATGTGTGTAATCACTTAATGTGTTTAATTAATTTAAAATATTAAACTTAAACATTAATTATAAATGTATAGTTAATTTAAATTAACACATGCCATATGTGAATGAACCTTGTAAATGAATGCATCACATCATTTGTGATTATTACAACATTTAATGCCTTGCTTTCATAATACCTAAGAGAGTACAAATACTGAAATTTAGAACTACATACGAGTTGAAAAGTGAACACACCTAATCCAATACAAATCCAACACTACGGTATTCCATTACCTTTTTACGGAAGAGAGGCCTAAAATTCAACTTTTTTATTTCAAATATTCTGAAGGTAATATTGCCATTACATTTAATGAACAAATTTATGCCAACCGGGTTAATTTCGCATGCTATAGCAACTATCAGAGCATTGTAGGCATTTTTCAACTGTAGGATGGTATAATACAGTAGTTCATTCAGTATTCGAGGCGATACGTTTGTCACTACTGCTTATCGATTGGACTTAAGCCTAAAAATTTGAAATCGATTGAACATGGATCTCGTGATAATGGATTGAGGACATTTCTTTCGGCAACTCGGGAATTTAAAGCGAAAATTCTTTCATCACGTGAAGAGTCATGCTTTGATAGACCCTTAAAAGCTTGCTCTAAATGCACCTTGGCAATCCACTGAAATAAAAAAGTACAATGCGCTCTTCTGACCTGTTCTTTGTAGGAGGTTTTTCAGTTGTTGCCAATTAACCCGAAAAATATTCGGACAACAAATATGCGCCATTCGATTCGAGCACAGAAATCAAGTACAATGCTATTCAATTTGTTATTTGAAAGTTTTTGAGTATTCACACACCCCTCACAACACCTGAAATCTAAGGAAACACACCAAGAGACTTCTTGTCAACTCAAAATTTAAGTAAATTCTTTATTGTAACTTTTCAATGAACTTACTTCGGTATAACGTGAACATGGATATGAACAAACTACACACTTCATTCGTACATTGAAATAAAACGGCACCGGAATGTTCGTTGAGGGAGGCAAAAACAAACCAACACTTGAAGAGTCTATAGCAGTCATTTCAACTGGCATGCTTCATAGCATTTTGCTGCTACGCTGTTTCATAAAAGGGACAGCAATCCCAGTACTTCGATAAATAACTATTACTTCCTTGCACATCAAGTCGTTTTCACCTCTGCAGCTGTTTAGGCAACATAACAAAATTCCCTTGTCTCGGCACACAGGGCCTTTGTGACATTGCCCTGAAAGAAAAGTAAAATGCGCACAAATTGCACATTATGAGGCAGTTTTTCAAGTTCCGTTGTTACTGTGTTTCAAGAAACCTTTGCAACACACAAACTTCACAAAGGTAAATTCTTGAATGCTCTAGAAGTCAATACAATTCTGCGATTAATTAAAAGATTTCAACGAAGCACTGCAATTGCGGACTTTCGACAAATATTATAACTAAACAAATTCACTGTCTACCACAGGAGAGTTTTATGTGGTGCTTACAGATCCAGCACGGTAAAGGAATGCATACGCCATAACAGCCGGCAACAAATGATTGATTTGTGGGGTTTAACGTCCCAAAACCACCATATGATTATGAGAGACGCAGCAGGCAGGCAACAAATCGGTACGGCTGCAACCACCACTTGAAATTAAGAATGCGCGCAAAATAGCAGTAGCGTCAGTTATTTCCATGTCCACTTAAAACTCGCCGCAAAGGCACCACGTGTTTACACTATACTTACAGTGTTTACTCGCATAATAAACGCACCCCCAACTTCAGTCATCCGAATTTGGATATTTTCCCCCTGCATAATAAATGTACCCCTACATTCATCCGCTGCTGTCCCGCTAACCGACACCTGGTGCCTCCTCACCCATTGGATCTCTTGTTTTCGATTACTTTGCCAACCCCCTTCAACCACCTCAGCTCACTCTCCCCGTTCGCAGGTTGTCGCGTGCCTATTGCTTTTCTTTCTATCTGTGCACGGCACGTCTTTCTATCTGTGCACGGCACGTCTTCCCCCCCCTGTCTTATATGTGCACCACAACTGTGTTAACGAGTGGTGGAGCTAGACATCCCAGCTGATAAGCGCACAGTGAGCGTTGGTCACCAAACTGCCCACGCCAACCGATGTCGATTGCTTCCTGCGACTCCCCCCTTCATTTTTAAAGACGGTAGTCTTTCTTGGGGACCTTCCACGCAAAAATTTTGGTCTGTCTGTCTGTCCATTTGTTTGTTTGTCCACCCTGGTAGAGTTACTGTACATGCTGTGTTTAGAAAAAGTCGTTAACGATTCAGAGTACTTGGTACTCTACTATGGGCTACCTTGCATATACAGTAACTCTACTCCACAGCACCACTCGACACCCCAAACGGCCGACCACATCCGCAGCGCCCACCAATGTTGCTCAAGGTTTAGCGTTCATACTTGTGCAATTGTCAATTAAAAAGCAACTATTGTGCATATCTGAGGCACCATAACAACACGTATATATTCTGTATGTGTGTCTTTTACTAGAAAAGGCATACATAAGTAATTCTAAAGACCGTAGCGTTTATCATGCTGCGCTGACCATGTGACGCTTGCATGAAAAGGCGAGTGTTTCCAAAGCTTTGCTAAGACGACTCGGTGGTGACCCATCACCTTGCATTCTACACCATATCGCCTCTGAGACGGGCGTGACACGGCCGCGCACGCCCATCTCAGAGCCACGCGTTTCGTTCTTGAAGAAAACTGCCAGATAGCGCTCATATCTCACGCGTAGCCTGACTTGATGCGCTCGTTCGCCGTTCGCCTCTGCTGCATGCTCGAGGCACTCTAACCCAGCGCCTCCAGAATACCATTCACAGATTTTCTTGCCAGAACATCAAATAAATGTTTTGTTCATTCTCTCCACACGCAAGACTTTCGTCTTTTGATGACATTTGGAGATTAACATGCAGATACGAAGCCAACTTTTTAGCATACTTTCTTTTTCTTCACTCTGTCCCTTTATTCCCTGTTCTCCAGTGAGTGCACGCTTTCGGGCGCCCCTCGAGATCACAAGCAGATACCACTGTTGCGGTTAACCGATTGCGAGAAAAGATAGTCGCGAAACGTTTTTATGGCATGGGGGGCAGCCGCCTGGAGACAGCTTGCATAAGGTAGCGCCATCAACTACCGAAGATGAGTAAAGTGCAACAAAGAAGCCGTTTTCGAACAGTGTACGCGTATGTAAATTGCGAAAGGCTAAGCAACCCAACTTTTTGCATTACTGCATTTTTTTCCTTCTCCCGAAAAAGTTTTCATAAAATTTACCCCGCGTAATAAAGGCACCTTCCAGCTTTGCCCCGATTTTTAAAGAAGAAAAGTGCGTTCATTCCGCGAGTAAATAGGGTATTATCACAAGGCGATAATCAGTCACACAGTTTGCTATACATTTCTCTATCGTATACTACTTTCATATCACTTTAGTGAAGAAAACCATTTCTATAAGAATACGCTCTATACGAACAATGAACATTACTAGAGAATTTGTATTAGTGATAATCCTTTAGAAAGTCTGCTTGTATGTGATTTGCACTGTAAGTGAGAGCTATACTGCATAAATTTTCGTGCTTGGGTTGCACATGCGACATCAACGCGACATTGCAAAATTTTTTGCAGTACATCAGTTTGTCACACTTTGTGCGTATAAAAAAATTTGGGCAAGTTGCTGATAGGGCCATGACATCACTCCCGATCAAACACAGTCTAAGCCTACTCACTGAACGACCTGACACACTCACGTTTCTTAAAACGCGAAGCTTTACGCTGAAAGTATTGGCACCCATTTCATTTTAAAACGTTCTCACCATTTCAGCAGGGGCGACCAATTAAATGCAACTCCGAAATTTAACCTAACGGCATAGTGCGATTTGATATTTTTCTTTGCTGTTTCTTCACAATATAACTTTCAACATGCCCTGAAATCACCTCACAACATTGCATACATTCCCAGTTGGCCTACCTATGTACATCATACGGTTTGGAAAAGTTTGCACGCCTTGTTGAAATTTAAGCCTAGATTGATGTCACGGCTGTCCAAGAAACTCCATTCCTTGCACTACGTGTTGAGCAGTGTGAACCCTTGAAACTGTGCTACTCCCACAAATGTATTGACCTGGCTTTGTGCAAAGCGAAAACGCCAATGCCATCCTCAATTTCAAAATTTCAAGGCTACGAAAAGTGCAATTTTAATAGTTAGAGACTCTAAACAATGTATGATCAAGGAAAGAAGCAGCATTATCCCTGAGGCATGTAGTGGCGGTGCCTTAAAGCCGGACGGAAACATTGGCAAAAGCACATCGCTACTCGTGCATCGCTAAAAGAATTGGCCTGCGACTTCCATAGTTCAAACTATGGAAGTCGCAAGGAACTGCACAATGCCAGCGCAAGTGCTTGCAGGATGACCCTACACCATGCTTACATGCTTGTAGTTCCACAGGGGCATTCAAACAGTTAAAAAAAAATGATATGGCATGCTTATGTGCTTCTGTTCTATATAACTCTTAAATAAGCATGGCCAACTTTTGCTTTTCTTCTTTGTGGGGTAACAAAAACTAACACTCTAAATGCTTACTTTATAAATCTCAACTATTTAATGCAACAGTGAATTTAACAGCAGTATAAAACGAGTGGCAAACACGAAATTGAGAACCTCCAAAAATGTAAAGTACCATCGGCAAGCTCGGCTCTTTCGTTGTCAAGTATTCTAAGCAAAAAATGCAGGAAATCAGCTTGTTAGTTCATGAGAAGTGGCTAAGTGAGTGTCCAAATTAAATACAAGTGAATTCGGCCCAGGCGGGTCATGTCTCAGAAGCTGGCAATAAAAAGAGCACACACCAGTTGACATCGTTGCTCCCTTCTCATTTTCTAAAAATTTGCTCTTTTATCAAACCTGCTCTTTTATCTCTATCAAATCTGCTCTTTTATCAATTTGCCTTTTATCAAACCGTATTCAATTATGTTACATGTAAGATCTCTAACAAAAGAACTGCATACAACAAATAAGATTTCTTTCATTGTCAATAAACAAGAAAGGCACTCCAGCGAGTAAGCACTGTGGACACGAATGATTAAACAGGCTTTATATTCAGACTGCAAGATCATCCTCGCCAGCTGTCAAAAAATAATTGAACTTCAGAAAAGAGTCTTCAGCTCCAAGAATTCGTTTCTGCATCACTCAAAACTGCTACAAACCATGCGGTAGGAAAGAGCGCAGAAGGACAGACGAAAATGTATTGCTTATTGTTCTGCCAGCTGAATCTTGACGTGTCACTAAAATCAACTTGTTTGACAAACGTATGTACAGCAACGTGAACTAGAGCTCGCTAGAAATAGGAATGTAGAACCAAGTGCACACTTGAACTTTGCTTCTAAATGAGCATTTGAGGCTTGAACAAAATACTGTGTATAAAAAAAAACGGGTTCTGCGAGTAGTGTTCAAGTTTGTTTCAGTGATAAAAAATTTAATATAGATCAAGGCACGGTCTTCACTAGGTGGAATTAACCCTAAATGCCATCCCACTTTGAACTTGAACAAAGGCACATTCGTATTTGTTCTATGCTGGCGCAACATATGTATAACAATATTCTTTTGCACTGTTGAAAATGGAAGTGTTACACGCACCACCATAACGTGTTTGAAGTCATAAAAAGAAAAAACGAAGTGCAATGCAAATGTCTACATATGGAGTGAAAAATGTAGAAACTGCAAACTTAACAAAAACGGCAATGTATTCTCTCCAAAACGTAAACAAAGGCGTCTTGGTAATGTATACGTCACAAGTCCTTCCTAACAAGAAACTAAATATCTGAGAAACCTAACAAAGGTCATTGCACTACTGAGCCTGACAAGTTTTAGGAAACTGTGCCACGTCATTGTAAAAGAAAGAAAAAAAGATAAAGAAACACACTGCTACATACATATACATCTAATCTCTCTAAAGTCTTTGGGCCTTGAGGTGCATTCACAGACGACCTGGAATTCGCTACATTTTCACAGAATTACTGCATCTTCGGGCACATAACCAGCAGCACCACAGACAATTTAGGCTTGTTACGTGTGAAAATTGAGTGCTAAACAACAATACTTTCGTTATAAAACTGCATTCATATGAACAGTGCTCAGTAAATTGAGGTACAACTGTAAGATGCTGGGAAAAGAACAAATAGCACACGATTTGCACATCATTACAAGAGCAAAGGCCTGCTTCAGGCGTGTGAAACAGTGTCAGAATTGTATGTGCGTCTGACGTTAAGAGGTTTCCTAAAAATGTGGTCTCTTTTCATGGCAATGGTAGACTGCATAGCCGTGATGTCGCAAGACTGAGAAGTCTCATGTGAACCTCCATGGACATACTTTGATTTTGAAACTACTCAAACGAGTGGTACTTGCCGAGGTCGAGCTGCGACGTTAGGCAAAATTCATTACAACTGCGTAGTACCATTGACATTCTTAACAAGGCTGAGGAAGACTGGTAACATGACGATTGTTAATAGTGTGATTGGTAATGGAGCAGTTTTCTTTTTTGTCACAAGTTTCCAAATAGTATGTAAGTTGGTGAATCACGTACCTGGCGGCAAATAATTATGGAAGCGTTAACAGAAAATAATTGGAGAATTACGGGGACAAACTGTTTCTGTAATGCTTCAGAGCCCTCGTCTGGCAAGGTTTGTGAAGTAGCCATGCCTTCAAGGTTACTGCTGTTAAGTGATGAATGTTTTTTTTTTCCCTTAGTCTTGGCATTGAAATATGACAACATTGCACGACCTTGTGAAGCTTCTATTTGTAGTATTTCATTGCCCCAGTTTTTACTGGAGGCTACTGTGTATCTATGCCGTCTAAGCAAAGTCTCATTTGTGATCAAGCAAAGTCTCGTATGTTCCAGTTGTCCTCTAACATGTACGAAAATGCAGTAACTCTGATCAGTGTACCCCGAACCTCAAATAATCCGGTTTGCAATTGCACACATGCCTTGTCCTAACCGCTTCACAAGAACAAGCGAAAAAGTATTGTGAACAGTGCCTGCAAGGTCTTTCCTGCCCGAGCCGCTTGGCAACAGTCCACAGAACTGCATTATGTGACTTGTGCGCCTTTCGGCCTTTCGTACGTACGGCTACCGACCCCTGAAGCCGTTGAAACAATGGAGAGGGAGAGGGGGTAGCAGCAGATTCGCTGGTCTTATGGGCCAATCCTCATTGTGGCACTTTTGTTCCTGCGTTCGAGACCATGGTTGCCACAGCGGGTGCCATGCTGCTCCACAGGGCTCCCAGCTGAAATGTGCAAAAGAAGAAGAGGAAAAGGACCTTAAATCATGGACCTTAACCAAAGACCTAAATAATTTTCCCCTGCAAACCACGGCTTCCTACTGCTACCTTGGTGTTAACATGTCTAACAACTTGTCATGGAAATATCACGTTCATTACGTATCAGCTAAAACAAACCAAACCTTAAGTTACTTGAAAAGAAAGTTTTATCTTGCCCCACCGTCACTGAAACTGTTGCTTTATAGTACATACATTCACCCCCAACTAGAATATGCCTTATCTGTCTGGGATCCGCATTGCTCTACATTAATACAAAGCATTGATGCAGTGCAAAATCGCTCTGCTCGCTTCATCTACTGTATAGTGGCGAATATAGATAGGTCGAGATTTTTTCCAAAAAATGTCAATGAAAAGTCACCCCTCGACCTATATATTGGCCCTTGGCATAAACCAAGTGATCGTCTGGCAACAAGAAGTGTCACATGCTTTTTGGGTATCAGCATCGACATCGCCTCTTTGAGCCGGCGTTCTCTGCTGACGCCATTTTTCTTTTCTTGCTCATTTAGTGTTCGTAGCAAGTGTCGACGTTACTTTGCGACTAGCCATGAATACGGGGACACGGCGCCAGTTCACCGCCGCGTTTAAAAGAAAAGTTATCGAATTCGCGGAGGCGAATGACAACATGGCGCCTAGCGGCAGTTTGGAGTGTGAGAAAAACGTCGGGTACTGGCGCAACCAAAAATCCAAACTGCCGGTGTGTAACGCGAGGAAGACGTCGTTTTGCGGTCACCGAACTGTGCACCCGGAACTCGAAGACAAAGTGGCTGATTTCGTCCGCGAGTACCGTGCCAGATCCCTGCCGGTGAATGCAGAGCTCATTTGATCAAAAGCCGTCGAGCTCGCCCGTGAAGCCGGTCTATCGAAGAAAGACTTCAAGGGATCTATTTATTGGGTTTGTTGCTTTATGAGACGCAAGGGATTTGCCCTTCGACGGCGCACGTCGATATGCCAGAAGCTGCCGGAGATGTACGGGGACAAATTTATAGAGTTTCAACTCTACGTGAACAGCCTCCGGCGGCAGCATGGCTACATGCTAGGCCACATCGGCAACGCCGACGAAACGCCGGTGTGGTTCGACATGCCGTCGTCCACGACTGTTTGCGAAGGCGGGGCAAAAGAGGTGAAGCTTTTGTCGATCTGAAGAGAGCATTCGCGCTTCACTGTTATGCTTTCCTGCACGGCCGACGGCAAAAAGTTGCCCCTCCTTCATCATCTTCAAGCGGAAGACAATGCCGAAGGAGGCCTTCCCGCGGGATGTTCTCGCCCGCGTCAACGAGAAGGGGTATATGGACGAGGCCCTAACGCGGGAGTGGATCTGGACAGTGTGGAACCGGCGGCCCAGAGCATTACTGCAGCACCGGAACATGCTCGTGTTGGACGCGTTTCGCGGGCACTTGACCACATCGGTGAAGGAGAGCCTTCGCGACGGAAAGACTGATCTTCGAATGAATCAACGCTCTAACCACTGGACGTTGTCGTTAATAAACCTTACAAGGACTGTGTGCGTGCGCTGTACACCGAATGGATGGCTGGCGACAACCCAGTGGACCCCGACAGGCCGGCTGCGCAGGCCACCTCTCGCTACGGTTTCTGGTTGGGTCTCCGAGGCATGGAGGTCTCTACCTGAAGAGATGGCGGTGCGCGCATTTAAGAAGTGCTGCATCAGCGACGCTCTCGACGGCACTGAGGACGACATGCTATGGGAGGCGGCTAGCGATAAGCAGTCATCGGAGGAGAGCTCCGACAGCTCGAAGGACTGAATGCGTGAACTATTCTGCATTTTTTCTTTTTTTCTTTCTTTTTTTGCTGGTCAAGGTAAGGGGGTTGACCTATATTCCGCCTCGACCTATGTTCCGCATTCTACGGCATTTACGATCGCAATACCAGTATCACAAACATGAAAGCTGCTCTTAATCTCCCTTCCCTAGCAACCTGTAGAAAGCAATCACGCATTTGTATTTTTCACAAATTTTACTACCACAACCCTACTCTTCGTTTCTTGTTGATACGCCCAGCTCCATTCCGCTCACATCAACTTGATCATCATCATAAGGCTACCATACCATATTTTTCAAGTACTGCAAGCTCGCAATCATTTATTCCCAGAACAGCAGTTGACTGGAATCACTTACCAGCCTTCGTAACTGACATAACTGACAACTGTATTTAAAAATGTCTTATCAAGCCTTCTGTAGTGCAACATATTTGTTTCTTCTGCATATTGTACTTTACTGGATATTTTTTGTATATTTTGCATTTTTTGTAACTATTCTGTATAATGCTTTTAGTTTCACTTTTGTACTATTATTGTTTACGCTTTCGTTAACTGTGTACACCCCCACCCCCTTTATAATGTATTCATATTCTGAGGGTACTACAAATAAATGAATAAATAAATAAATAAATGGGGAACTAGAGGATTTAACAAGTAGCTGACTGAACTAGTTGGTAGTGCATACTTAATAGCTGATGTGTTAACAGCACGAAAAAAAACAAAAAAAAACACATGGACACGGAAAAGAAACAGATGGGACAAGCATTGACTTCCAACCTAAATTTCATCGCCAAGAAACTTCTTATAAGTAGCCAAGTTAACATTAAAAAACAGCAAAAAAAGATCATGAAAACCGATGCAAACTACTAAAAACATCAACAATTACTGTAGCCTGCTGGGCCAACCCTCCCATCCCAAGAAGCAGAGCTCTCTGTACAACAGTGCAACTGATGGCGTGCTTATGCACGTGTTTCTTTCACGCGCCATCAGAGCAGCCTCACAGATTACGCGCACGTGCTCTCCTTTAATCTTATTCAGCACTGTGGCACTTTCAAATTGGGGAGTGCGCCCAGACGAGCTCACGTGTTACGCCAGGAAACCGTCTTTGCCATTTCAATAGTTATACTTTCCTTGACATAATAGTCTATTGGATCTGTTTGGTTTCGCGAAGGCACGTGGCACCCTGTGAGAGCTGGCCTACCTTGGCATGTCCGTTAGCCTGTATGCGGACCAAGGCTCGAGTGATGCCGCCGAGCGCCTCCATGTGGGCGTACACCATCTGGCTCTCCAGGTGGACGCAGTGCAGCGAGAATTGCGTCCTGTGTTCGAGCTCCTGTGCCTGCTTCATTGGATCCACCTGGTGTAGTAGCACCAAAAGAAGACTGGAGTCGTGCGGCTTTCAACAATGCACTCAAGGCATAATACACTCAAACCTCGATATAACGAAATATCTGTAATAACGAAGTAAATGAAGAATAGTCTTGCAATAGATATGTTAAAAATATACCTTTATAACGAATTTTTGGATCTAACCAATTTATGCCAAAGCTTGTCCTTGGTAGTTTTTTAGGGTCTACAAAGATAAGCATCACAGACAGAACATACTGTACTTTATACCCTTTAGACACTGCACAGAGAACTTGTGCTTCACATGCTGTGAGATGCATTGCCAGAGGAAAAGCAAAAAGCAGGTATGGGTCAGTTCAGTCCCCTACAATCTATATGTATCCATTTGACACAGAATCGCAAGCACTTTTTTTCTCCGAAGACTTGACATATACTTTGATGACTGAGCAAGCACCCCTCCCGTCTTACCACCATTTTTTCTGTACCCTGTTTTTGACTGCAGCTCCTGCAGTTCCGGTTCTTAAGCGCCGAAGTCTGAGAGCCTTTATATACGTGCATGATTTCTCGGTCATTTTAAAATATCGTGCTGGGGGCTTGCATTCCCAGTTGTCATAAATTGTCGGTAGACTTGAATAACGTCTTTTGCCCTTGTGATAACCCACAAGGATTCCCTTCACTTCAGTAAAAACAGTATCGTAATTACTCGAATCTAACGCGCACCATTTTTCCGGTTAAGCAAGTTCATAAATCGCATGCGCGTTAGAATCGAGTACGAACAAAAAAATTACGGTCAATCTATTGCCATCGGCAAATCCAAAATGGCCGCCCCCTACGTGCGTCGGCATGGCGCGTCGGCCATTTCTGCCTATGTGTTTCCCATGTGCGGCACTTCGTACGTGTGCTGAGGAGTTCCTCATCTAGTAGTGAATTAGCATCGACGGTGTGGAAGGGCCGACTCCAAAAACTCGAGTGCACCACGATGCCGTTTTTAAAAGAAAAGTCATCGCATGTGCAAAAACGGACGGAAATCGGGACGCATCGCGGTCGTTCAGAGTTCCCGAAACGTGCGTGCGGGACCGGCGGAAACAAAAGCAGAAGATTGTCGACAGCAAAGCTTCACGCAAAGGCTTCAGTGTACCACAGCAGGGTCGTTTTGCGCAAATTAAAGAGCTGCTCGGCGAGTATGTGCTTGAGCAGCGAGCGGCACAGCGGCCCGTGACGACAGAACTGCTCCAAGTGCGGGCTAAGCAATTACTCTTAGAAAAAGGTCTAATGCGGAGCCAGTTTAAAGCGAGCAGGTGCTGGCTAACTAACTTTATGAAGAGGAAAGGCTTTTCCCTCCGAAGGGGAACATGCATATGCGAAAAGTTTTGCGGAAGAGTACGATTAAAAGCTTCTGTTTTCAGAGGTTCGTACTAAACTTGCGGCGCAACAACGGCTACCTGCTTGGGCAAATCGGGAATGCCGATCAGACGCCTCTTTATTTCGACATGCCTGGCACCACAACCGTCGAGAAGAAGGGGGCGAAGCAAGTTCGCGTACTGGCATCGGTCCACGGTAAAACTACAGTGACGGCAATGCACAAGCTTCGCCCGTACCTTATATTTAAATGGAAGACACTCCCGAAAGGAGTCGTTTTTTCGAGTGGTGTGATCGTGCGGGCCAGCGAGAAAAATGGGTGCGCGTTGCAATCGATGTCTTACTTTTTTTTTTTTTCGCGGTAAAAATCGGGTGCGCAGTTACAATCGAGGGCGCGGTAGAATCGAGTAAATACGGTAAGTGAACGCATATTAAAGTATTTTGTTTAGAGGCACAGGTTCGCATTCTTAGAGGCTCCTCTGCCGCCTTCATGAATTTCGATTTGTGAACGAGGAAGGGCCTTCCTCCAAATCTTGTTAGATTATCTTTCAACATAAAAGGTGCGGGTGCTTGCTTAGCATTTTAGAGTATCTTGCAATATACTTCATAATGTTCAATATGATCTCTTCAATATACTGCCAGGTCAAAAGAGATGTTTAAAGTGCTGCTCATGACAGCCATGGTGAAAGAACTTTCACTTCACATAATGCTTACAGCCATCAAGTGAATTGTAAATGCACTTTGATTCAGCTACTCAATTCTTCTTATGCAAGAATGTAATGTGACTGGCTGCATAATAAATTGATATTTAAATTGCCACCCAATTATCACACATTGCTAGAATATGCTCAAAATGACATCCTAACATGACACCTTCAGTACGACAGGTACCCAGCACCTTGTAATAAATTATTTGTGGTGCATGTATAAGCAGTTCATAACTAATGCCAAAAAGCCAAGGGCTCATGAAGGAACTTGCAGTTTCAATGCATAGAACAGCAGCAAAGCTGCATCTACTTACAGCTCCGAATGAGTTTGAGGACTTCTTCACCATTCTGTTGATGGCCTTGTGGTGGCCTAGTACGACACCACTTTCGTGACGATCACATAACGCCTGTGGACAAAGTATGAGAGAGAGGTCAGAACAGGTTCTTGAAGCAAATCTGCATAACGCACACGTGAGCTGCACGATACCTTCGCATTTGTAGCGCACACTTAGCAATTCACATACAATATACACCACTTCAGAAAGAAAAAAGTTTCCAATAAATGCGAATGAACACGCTCAAAACTTAATGATATGTTTAATTTACCATTTTATATGTACAGTGTACTCTCAGTAAATGGAAATCTGTTAAACGAAACCACTGCTTCAATGTGTCTTTAGCACGATTGGATTCTCCACCCTTGTTCATCTCACTGTAAATGGAACTCCTGTTAAACAAAACACATTTTTCTGGTCCCTTAAGGTTTTGTTTAATGAGTTCACTGTAGTTGCATTTGCTTTATATATTTTGTAGTACGAATTGCCTATGTAGAAAGTGCAAGGTAGATGTCAATAGGTACTTATTTATAATGTATTGCTTGGTCAAATTGATGAACATTCTTTGAATATAGTGGTTACGTGCTACGACCTTAGTAGAGACTGGCAGTATTGTAAATAGATAGTATCAACCACACAAAATTCTTGAGCGTAGTAATGCTGCAAAAGATCCTGCTAGAGCTTTCATGCTTGACTTAGCAAGACGATTTTAATGTTATGCTTGAGTGTGCCCGACACTCAAGAACATCAGTGTTTGCAATGGTCTAAGACTACAACTATAATTTTGCATACGACAAAATTGTCGATTTCATAGTTAACAAAGTGCAACTGACCTTGTAAGCAACTAGAAGGTCCAGGAATAAGTTAAGCTCTTCTAGAACTTCCTCCTCTTCATGGAGAGACTGGAACAGGGTTTGGTAAAAGTAATATACAAACAATGCAGCTTGATAAATACAGGCTCTACTATAAGTTGTTGAAAAATAAAAACAGCGATTGAATAGCAAGACAGGCTTCACTAGTAAAGCGTCCTCCATTACCAAACTGCACTTTGCTATAGCAAAGTTCTGTCAGAGCGTAAAAGTGTTACCTTTCAATTACATGTTGAACAGCATTAACCATAATAAGAAAAAATTTTGGTTCGGGCATATGCAAAAAAAAACATTGTGTTTCTGTAGATCAGCAATGGGTCTTCTGCCAATTTTTGGTGGCAGCGTAGAGGCGTGACATGTTGATGCAGGTCATGTCGATTCATGTCATGTCGGTGTATGTCATGTGAACAGTGTTAAATCACAAATGTGTGCTTTGTACCATCGTTAACCCTCAACTGTGACTGTACCATCATACAAGACCAGCTCAACGACTCAAAGATGCACGTGGATTTACAGTGCACTGTTGTAAGTTACTTTAAAATATGTAGTTCGAGCTGCCGGCAAACAAACGCAGTTATTCTGTGATTTAGCACTTTTTACTGTCACAAACAGCATTTTCAGTTGCAGCAAATTAAGCAGGTTTTTTTAATAAAGCAGCAGAGAATCTGTTGACGTAAAGCATAGAAAAATAAATTTTAAACTCATTTTTACACCTGAGGATTCATTTTATCTTACCTACCTTCGTGCGATAAAAGTTCAACTGCATCCGCAAACCTTTCGCATGCAATGCGAATTTTCTCATGAGCTTTCCACGGAATCGGGAATACGAATGGCCAATCACTTTACAAATATAAACGAAATGTCCCTGCATTATGATTCGCTACTAACCTGTTCAGAATGAGCCTCATGAATTGGCACGAGAAGGCTCTGCAAGGATCGCAATGCCTTCTGCACAATGTTCCAGGCGTCGTTTCCACCCGTCGCCCAGTCGGACTCCAGCTTGGATATGTTGCTCAACGTCCTGCAGATTGCGAGAATACATTGTCGTGGAAGTCATCAATCTCAGGAGAAGCCACAAGAGCATGTCGTCCCACAGAACGCAACAATAGGTGGGGATTCAAGGCTGCAAAGGTATCAGCTGATACTTTAGCAAAATTGCTTCCGTGCAAAACGTGATTGTGACTGCACTAGCACTAAAGTAAAAAAAGACTATAATACCCAAATTTTCAAACAGGCCTAGACTCACAATTCACCCTTCACTCAACTGAGCTGAGCACAGCCCTGCTGCTCAACTGACAATGAAAAAGCTGTTCGCAAGCGTCACTGTTGATTATAGCTCATAGGCTGTAAGCATATATGCCGTTGAGTAGATCTGCCATAAACTTTCGTGAATCAAGGTAGGGCGCAGAGTGGAGGGATGTTCTAGATTATGGTGGCAACATCGTTTCACAGTTGCAGCCAGTTGAACTTACAACAAGCTGTAAAGTGTACCTGAAATGTGCTTAACAAAATCTTCAAGGCTTTTCCTCTACTAACACCAAGCACACCAAATAGATCAAATAGCATCGGCTTAAACCCCGGCATGGCTTGTCACATGTCTGCATCTATCAGCTACTTGTAAGCAAGACTGCAGACATGTGCGAACATTGGAGCAATTCGAATATTCATACAAGTATTACAGTATTGGAAGACACTTTGAGATGAATTTAGATAATTCAAAACTTCAAAGTATTTCTAAATGAGCCAATAAGCTTATATATTAGACCGCATGTAACAGCCCTGTGTAGGTAGTTTCACTGCAGTGTAGGAGTGCTAAGACTATGAACACCTATCCAAAAATAATTTGCACTGGGACTTATATGCATTAAGTAAAATCAATTTTAAAATCTAACAAATTTTACCAGTTATAACTAGCTTGCTACTAAAATTCAGGTCCTGTTACTCTTCAAAGTTGCGTGCACTTCACTACGAACCAACAAAAAGTTACTTACCTGCCTTGTTGCAATCTTTGTAAAATATTGTGCAGGTTAGTTGGATCACGACAAATATGCCCATTTTTCTTTATACTAATATAAGACACATACCACTAAAGCTATTCTATTCAAGGCTATTCGACCAAATCGCAATTCACTTCAAATTTGCTTTGAACCTAAAGGTTACTATCCGCATATTCCTACGAGCCTGCTGTGCACACGATGCAATTGAGAACTTATACTCCATTAAAATGTCAGACCACTGAACTGAGCCGTGTTCATAGTGGCGAAAAAGACAAAAATTGGGGTAGATTAAAACAATAGAAGCCGCGAAGGAGCGCACCAGGGAGCCGTAAGACAAACACGGCAACTAGTGCTTCACTAGCAAACTAGTGATGGCACATAATGATAAATATTAGGGTTTTACATCCCAACACCTTGATACGATTATGAGGGGAACCGCCAGCAGCCAAGAACTGTAAGCAGTATACCAACGAGGCAGACAAAAGTGACAGCACATTGATGTGGTTGTTTGAAGATGCCGTCAGCGTTCTCCGATGTTCATTTAAAGCAAAAAAGTACGCTAGCGCGAACATTGCTTTTTGGTTCGAAGCGAAGCAAAAGAAAATGGTAGTCAGTACTGAATATTTTTTAAGCAGTTGCAAATAGCACAATTCGTATTGTGGAAAATTGAAGTTAGAGGCAGTAAAATATGTTAGTCTGACATTTCTCCCAGTTAGCTCACATAGGCTGTACGATATGCTTTTAGACTTCAAAGTACAAAAAAAAAGTTGATCGGTGTGCTGGTAATATGTACAGTGGGGATGAAAAAAAAATCCAAACAATGTGGTGTCTACACTCTCTGCTACATCGTATTTGTTTTCAAGCGGTTGTAACTTAGATGGTAATAATATGCCGCTAGAGTCATCTGCGATATAATCAAAAACCATTCTAGCCTCTCTCTATAGCCACCAAGGTTGGACAGTGAGGAAAACGGCCCACTACACTGTTTGTGTTTCTTCTCATCCCCGCAGTGCACTTGCATTAAGGAGTGCGGCCTTTCAACAGAGCCGATCTCCTGCAAAACAAGCAGTCTTCATGGCACAGCAGGCCTATGCTGCAGCAAAACCACCCTTTCAGGGTGGTTTTGTAAGGTGCAGCTTACAAGAATGCTGCACCTTACAAAGAACTTCTATTAGCACAAAAGGTGCACGGTTTCTTTGTGCCAGTTGATGTTTTGTAGGATTGTGCAAATTGTAAATTTAAGGTTTGAAGCGAAATTGTAAGTGAATTCTGGTTGAATAATTTGAATTCTGGTTGAATAATTTTGAATCGAACGAAAATAGTATATATCACATATTACAAAGGAAAACGAGCATATTAGTCATGGACCAATTAACCAGCGCAATACTTTAATTGAAACAAGGCACATGTAAATGTCATTCATTTTTATTTAAAGGAAGAGGAATCAAGTTTGAACAGTAGCAGGATTTGACTGATCGTAAAATGCAAGTGATAACCTGTAAAATGCATTATGTTTCAAAAGGTTACGGTACAATGAGCACATAAGCTGGTGTAACAAGCTTTCAAACTTGAAATATTGTGAATAGGTCAGAAAGTAATGTGTTCTAAAGTAAGGCTTCGCGGCAGTGCGGAGTTTTTTTCAAGAGGTGTATTCGTGGTGTAGCAGTTCTTCATTGCAGTGAAGCTACCTTTACAAAGAAAAGATCACATGCGGATTAGTATACTACACCTGTTCATTCATTACGAATAAAATTCAAGATACCACTCATTTAAGTTTGAATCAAAGCATATTGGAATACTGTAATGTCCAAATACTTCGAATGTTCGAAGTTCGTGAATATCTGCCCAGGCGTAATTAAACTACAAAGAAAGCTCCGGTGAAGCGCCTGGAAACAACCAGTCGGATGCGCCTCGTCTTCAAGCCTCTGGGCCAAAGAATGCAAAATGGTGTACGTAAACAGTGTGTCATAATTTTTGTGTAGTAGGGAGCCATTCACTATGGCATCCGTCGTCATTTTTCGGAGAAGGGTGGTAGCCGATACGCACTTGCAAGAAATTTTGTGCAATTTTTTTAGGCTGTGGCTAACGACGATGATGAATTATGCCTGAAGTTCTTGTAATGAATTCAAGCATTTGATGACCCATTCGTTACACGATTCGCATTGTGTGATGCCTGGTTGTTCCTTTGCTGTAGTGAAATACTTTGTTACTCCCATTAACAAGATTCCTTGCTTGACATCAAGCCTGCTGACAGCCACTTTGCACCGAAGTTTTAAGCACCGGCGTGGCTCAGTGGTAGAATACTCGGCTGGCACACAAAGGACCCAGGTTCGAATCCCATTGTTTTTTACTTTGTGCGATTGTGGTTACGGTTACTGGCGGCGGCGGATAACTTTGGCGCATGCGACCCCTGTTGTGATCTCATCACAGCTTTCACTGTGAAACACAAGAGACGCAAAGGGCCAAGCGAGAAAGCACTCACGCAAACTCCTTGCTGACAACGAGGATGTCCACAGCGGCCATCTTGGATCGGTCGACCATGCGCTGGGTGGCCTCGCGCAGCTGGCTGAGGCAGATGTACACCTGACGCAGCTGCTCTCGCGCCATGGCAAACTGAACCGTCGTGTCGCTGGACACCAGCTCCTACGCTTTCAGACCAAGAGAACACAAAAGTTGGGCCTCCAGGAGCCCCCGCTTGCGGTCAGTGCGGCATGTGAACAGTCCAAAGCTTTGAGTACAAAATTCAATACAGTAAAACTAGGCTTACGCGAATAGTGAGCTTTAGGTTTGAAGCAAACAGAGATTTGGTTCAAATATATTTCAAATCAAGATGTTATATTACATACAAAATATCATATCATATACAAAAAGATGAGCATATTTGTCACGATGCCAAACACACGTTGCGATCATGAGAGATGCTGTAGTGTACAGTTCCAGAAATTTTAACCGAATGGTGTTCTTTAAGGTGCACCGACATTGCATGCTACACGGGCGTCTAGCAATCCTACATCGAAATTTGAATGCTCTGCTGAGAATAAACTCATGACATTCGAATCAGCAGCCGAGCCCCGCAACCACTGTACCGCCGTGGTTAACAAATGCTAGGACATGAGCTTCATTTCACATCTAAAAATGACTGCCTAGTACTCAAGGTATACATTAGATTCATTCTGCTTCCCGTAGTGTTCGAGTATTTCACTCTTTCTGTAGAATTACTATTGACACAACTCTAGCTGGCTGAGCTTGAGCTTGCTTTTAGGCGTGAAACACAAAGTAAAATGCAAAAAAAAAACCTGAGTGTTCCGTGGAACAGTACTCACGTCCGACCGCCGTGCGACATCACTGGTAAGGAACTCATCAGGCACATTTTTGCAGTACTCCTTGAGCCGTGCTTGGACATCCTGTAGGTCACAATTGGGCATGTTTCAAAGCAAGCATTTCGTACAGAGTACAATACATCAGTAAAAACTGCAATGAATAGACGCAAGGGGAAGGGGGAATGTCGAAACGTCCCCCCCCCCGCACCTCAGCTTCTCCTAGGTTGAATTTTCGAATGTACAAGCCAAAAATGGGTGTTGAGGCCCCCTACTTTAAATATGAGATGCCATAAACTGACCCCACCTCCCTGTTTTCCCAAGGAAAAATCCCGTACCAACCGCCCTACGCTGTATGGTATGGGGATGCCCACAAATATCTGAACCATAGGCAATTAAGCAATATCAGAAGGGCAGTGGGAAGCCAAGCTGTGAGACCTGGACTACGAACAATCAGCGCAGCCTTATGGAATGGGTTTGAGAGTGGTCATGGCCCGCAACTACCTTAAATGAGGTGTAGGTGCCCACAAGGGTGGTAGGTCAGCGGTCTCTCTGATCAGTAACGCCACCTGTGGCACCGTTACAGTGGCTCACCTACAGGCCCAAATAAGGGCAGAGACGCTTACTTTTGCTTGGCCAGTCACATTCTACGATGTTGGAAAAAAACACATTTTCTGCTCATACAAGGTTCAACCCTCACACCTAGACCTCACAAAGGAGGCTGCCCTGCTAAGGCGCACAATGCGCTTGCTCAGGATAAATATTTATTCCCTTTCCTAGGCAACTTTGTGGAGCCTCTAACTTATATCCCCTTTATCTTGCTCAATAAATTTTCACCAACCAGAGGCTGCTTTTTTTTCTGGCTACAAAAATCTTGCCTAACATCAAGACAACAAAAATTTGGCATTTAAGTATCCTCATCGAAAAAGCACAGACAAATTGGAATCGTTTTATGAATGATCAACGAAGTTTATTGATTAATCAAAATTTTAATTATTGAATACAGGCATCTAGTCTAAATGCAGTTTGGGGCTTGCTCTCGAAATGATAGAAACTTAAATTTTTTTTTTTTAATAACACTCTTGCAAGAGCAACAGATGATTTTTTAACCATCACTGGCAACAAAATGCAGCTTATAGTTGAGCTCTGCCTGGATGTGAGTGAGCAATGTTTTCTTTACTAGCAATGAAAGTTAACTGTTGAAAATACTTTACCATATTTACTTGCGTAATTCTCGCACTCGCATAATTATCCCACCCCGCACATTGCCCAACAAAAATATGATTGCTTTTTTTTTCCTCGAGTAATTATCGCACCCCCGAAAACTGCCGCAATAATGTTGTATGCTTGTTCCAGCCACTGATGATAGCATGCGCCATCTTTCAAGCATCAAGCGTACTATTATTGCACGGAGATTCAATCCAAGCCAAGCCAAAGTGGCAAGTGCACATTGTGGCGTGTTTTGTATGTTGTGTCGGTGATCTCGTCACATTATGGGGTGATAATGAAGCTACACGACTGCTTTCAAGTTGAAAGTGATAGATCATGCACTAAACAACGGCAACAGAGCCGCCAGTAGGCCTTTCGGAGCATGCGAGTTTTGTGTTTACTACTGGTGAAGGCAGCTGAAAGCCACCAAGATGCGTTGGGCCTGCCGTGTGCCTAAAACTGGGATTGATGGTAAACTATTTCTTCAGAAGGAAACTGTGGACGATGCTGTTAAACAGCCGTCAGCCTAGTACTGATGTCTTATGCTTACCTTTTGAGGGCTCTTGTTGAGCAAAGAACACTACCACTACGCCCGCAATGCCCACTAGCTTTGAGTATGGTATTCTAATTCTCCACTATTTATTTGTACTTTTTGTGCTTCAAATCTTGCCTTGTGTTGAACTTGTGCTTTTATTGTTGAGGTAAGATTTAATTAGTACTTCTCAAAGCTTGCTGTTAGTTTCTGGTGTGAGAATCCTGATTTGCGGCCACTTCATATTCTTTTTCGCTCTGTTCATTTTCGTGGAAAGTTTTCCCCGCGTAATTTTCGCACCCCCCAACTTTGCATAGATATTCCGCCAAAAAAAGGTGCGAGGATTATGCGAGTAAATATGGTAGCTGAAAAAAATAAAGCCTCAAAACTCACCGTGCCACTAAATGTCAGGAATATGTTGACTGCTTTGTCGAAGCCCAGGACGGGATGCCTTGCAACAAGCGTGAGAAATCGCCTGAGTGCCCGCCTCCGCTCTTCAATAAAATGCGAGTCGGCTGCAGTGGGATAATAAAAGGGAGCCGTCAATGCTGTCACCGAGATTTAGTTTAATACTTACAGGCTCTAGGGTCCCGGATAATAAACGATGACGAGTCATTGTACTAGTGAGAAAACACTTGAGAAGGCAGTGTGCCTTGTAACCACTATACTTATACTTCGATATAACAAACTGGGATATAACAAAATACTATAGGTTATAGCGAAGTAAGTTAAAAATAGTTTTGCAATGAATATAGTGTTAAGAATATATCTTTATAATGAATTCTCGGATATAACAAACTTATTTTTGTGTAAGATGCAACTTTGTTATATTGAGGTTTGAGTGCAATGGTGCTGGAATGCGGGGTCATAATTGTCAGGTTATAACATCCCAAAACCACCAGATGATTATGAGAGATGCCGTAGTGAAGGTATCCGGAAATTTCAACCACCTGGGGTTTTTTAACCTGCACCCAAATATGAGAACACAAGTGTACAGCATTTTGGCCTCGATCGAAAATGCAGCCGCCGCAGCAGAGATTCGTTCCCCCGACCTGCAGGTCACCAGCCAAGTACCTTAGCCACTAGACCACCGCGGCGGGGCTGACAGGATCAGCAAACCATAGCTAAACTGTATTGGCGTACTTGATTTTATTAACTGATTTATTTGCTATTAATTCTTTTATAGTAGCATTGTAAATTTTTTAAATGACTTTTGCTGTTTCAATCCATTTCTTTTGATCCTAGCACTCCATTTCTGACCTATCTACATGAAAGACTTACCACCACAGGTACATAACTTAATGTTAAGTGGGGTTTTGTGTACCAAAACCATGATAAGATTACGAGGAACACCGAAGTGGAAGGCTCCGAAAATTTTGACCACCTGGTGTTCTTTAACGTGCACTGACATCGCACAGTACATGGCCCTCAATCACTCCGCCTCCATCGAAAGGCGACCGGCGCAGCTGGTATCGAACCCGCGCTCTTCGAGTCAGCAGCCGAGCACCCTAGCCACTGATCCAACAAGGCAGACTGTCATTAAAGGTAGAGTCATCTATGTAACACGCCAATGTTACATAAAGAAGTGCATTGAACTGATATCCAGTGATGCGCAACTGTCAACTTTCCATCCCAGACAGAGCAGAAGCTGTAAGTGATGCATACCCATCGCCCGCTTAGGTGGCAACTGCGGTACAGCTCGGTAGGGGAACCGTTGCACCAGGATGTCAAACAGCGTCACGAAGTCGTTGTACCGCCGCTCGACACGAGACTGGTACCTCTGCAAGACACGCACACCAAATGTGAATGGCATTAAGTAATTTATTGATTGATATGTGGGGTTTAACGTCCCAAAACCACTATATGATTATGAGAGACGCCGTAGTGGAGGGCTCCGGAAATTTAGACCACCTGGGGTTCTTTAACGTTCACCCAAATCTGAGCACACGGGCCTACAACATTTCCGCCTCCATCGGAAATGCAGCCGCCGCAGCCGGGATTCGAACCCGCGCCCTGCGGGTCAGCAGCCGAGTACCTTAGCCACTAGACCACCGCGGCGGGGCAATGGCATTAAGTAAGCTTGTGCGAGTAGTGAATTTTAGGTTCAAAGTGAATAGAGATTTCTTTTTCAAATGATTTCGAATCGAATTCGAATAGTTGGTGTGTGGGTTTGTGTATGTCATACGATATAAAAAAATGAACACATTTATCACGACACAATCAACCTGTACAATGTTTTTTAAAACTGAAACAAAGCCTGTGCGAATGCCGTTCTCTTATGTCCAAAGAATGTGGTAACAACTTTGAATAATAGCAGTTCCTTTTTTACTTTCTAGAATGCAAGTAATAACCAGCAATATATATTATGTTTCAGAAATTACTATTGACTTACATATAGCCGGAATAACCTGGTATAACATATAACACACCATATAAGCCATTTTAAAAAGCTTTTAAACATAAATTATAAATCGATGTGGGGCTAAACCTTGAAGTGAAGTAAGTTATTGAAGTAAACCTTGAAGTAAAGTCCTTGGCCGTGCACAATTCTCCTGAACAAATGTTTTCTCGGCTTCACGCTTCTTCATTGCAGTAAAACCACATTTACAGGAAGTTATATGCGGACTAATATGCACTTATTCATTTCGAATACTTCAATATTTCAAACAACTTTAATTCAAATCAAAGCGAATGTGAATATCGTAATATTCATTCAAATATACGAATATTTGCACAAGCCTATTATAAAGCGTGACACATAACTATTGCTTCTCTTGCATGCATGAGTCAATCTTTCTATAGCTAATTATCGAAAGCCAGGTACGCATGCATATTTTTTCCTGAATAATCTAAACAAAAAGAGCATGGAGGTTAATTTCTAAAGAAATATCATTGCGTGACATTCAAAGTAAATATAGTGAGACATATCCTTAGTGGCATCGGCGGGTATCACTACAGATTGCTTGACATTTGTATTACTTCCTCACAACACTATTAATAGTGTTTATTACTATCTTGACTAAAGTTATTCACTCTCTAAGAACATCAACCGCTATCACAAGGCCAAGTCATTGAACAGCTATCAATGACCTGTCACAAAAGGATGAGTGACACAGAAGTACAAACTAACCTGACTAGAAACCTCGTAAACTACATGCTTGAGAATGATGCCTTTCTTTTCAGGAACCAAAGCGACGCGAATGGTGTCCTGCGCCACCATCTGCGCGTAGCTGGTGTTGAGGATGCGTGGATCCGCGCCACCAGACTTCAGGTCCAGGCTCATCATCTTGCGCCCAGTCAACCCGAGCTTCTCCCGAAGCTCGGCCGGACTTGGCAGCAATGGATTTGGCAACACTAACGAAAACAAACACAGGCAACGCAATAAAACCTTCACTTTTTAGCAAAATCAAATAATGAGGCACTGAAATTAGTAAACACGAGCTTCGTTTCAGGCAGAAGCCGGCAGAAAATAACGAACTCAACACAATTTTTTTAAGAACTTGCAAGTCCAGTGGCCACACCGTGAACTAGAGAAGGTAGCAGTAATTTCTGCAACAAGTGCGCCAGCCATGTCGGCTGTCACCCGAATCTTTTGATGTGCACTGCTAGCACTACATAGTGGAACTTAGAGTGCGTAAACAGACAAGAAATGAAAGACAGAGGAATACAGACAAGCACTCAATTCGAATTCAAGTTTATTTACAGAATAAGCCAGGTTTTATCCTACACCCAACACGGAAACGCATGCGTAAAACTACAACCTAAAATATCTGGAGGACAGCCATCACCTCAGAGTTAAAAAAAAATGCAAAAAAACCCACGCGTCTCCTATGCATGAAGACACCATACAGAAAAATCAAACTGAGGTGAAAGACCACACATGTAATGGCAAGCAAGCAAGTGGCTGTCGCTGGCCTGCTCTCAGTGTCAAAAACTCATCTAGGTAAGCCACTACACTGGTTAGTAGGTTAATGGATGTCTGGCTGACGCACGTGGAAACACAGTTCCTAGAATCAGTACAAACGAATCGGCAGTAGACCATACTCCCGGGTGGGGCATGTCTCAGCGCTTCCAGGTAAAAGAGAGAGTGGGATGTAAAGGAGAGGTGAAGAAAACCAGGACAGAAAAGCATGCAGCCCTCCTTTTGTTGCAAAGACACTTGACGTTACAGCATCAATACGCGGCTCGAAGAGCACACTGATGCTGCAGTTCCCACCACGCATTATACTTTGAATGGCTCGCTGTATTTTTGAAGAGATGGGAGCGATTCAGTTAAAAATACAACAAACCATTCGAAAATAGGTGAAATGAACTGCCTTTATCAGAACAGTACCACTTTCAGAAAAAAATTTCCACATTTTTACATTTTTTCTCTATTTTCGTTCAGTGTTCCTTGAACACGTCCACTGCCTTTTTTTTGGCACTGCTGAAAATTTCGTCCAGTGTTTTTTTTTTTTTAACAGCAAAAGCTATTATGAGTCCCAAGAATGACAGTTTTCATCGCCATAGTTGTGTGCTGTCACCACGGAAACTCCTTTGCAAAAAAACTTAACAGGTTTTATGTTGGGAAGGAAAAGTGCTAAAATGTGCAATATCACACAGTAAATGAGTAAATTAACAATCAGGCACCACACGGGGAATCTCATAACGAGCAAGTTGTTGAATGCTTCCAACCCGTTACAAAAACCTCAGCCACGGCTCTTCATCGTCCTCAGGCTAGCATCAACAAGGTGCATGTAAAGCATTACTGGCGCATTGCATGTGCACGAAACGAAGAATTATTGCACATTCGAAGCTTCTTTTATTTACAAAAGTTATGATTTATAGCGTAGTGGGCACCTAGCGAGTGTACATGAAACGGTTACCAAGCAAGCCCATAAGGCTTCCTTGGTAACTGATACACGTACACTTGCTGTAAACGATACTCGTAAACGGCGTGAAAACGCGCTTAGTTTTTAATTAAAAATTTTTTACAAGGGTTCTTGTGCGAGTGCCACATAGTGGTTTAAAGAGGCCGAACGAGTATACTCGAGATTGGCAGGGCTGATGCGTGTGTCATCACCTGAACTATCTCGTGATCAGCAGTGATAGCATTGGGAACAGCCGGTATGGCACACTTGAGGAATCTCAATGAAACAATTCACAAAGAAAAAGATGCCAGCTAACGTGCACCCAATGCATACCTTCGAGGTTGAGCAGTGTCTTTTCATCAAGCTGCCTGCCTTGCTGCGCTATAGCCACGAGTGCAAGGCTTCTGTACAGGCTTGTAGGGGTCACAGGCCCCTGCTTCGCACCGGCATACTCCCACACCTGAAAAATATCGTTCCAAGGTGAACCAAGGAAGGAAGTGTAAATTGAAAAGCTTGTTTTCTTCATTATGTGCAATGTTAAGAAAACTAACAGACAATGTTGCCAAGGAAAGTATGGGGATGTTATTACACTCAAACTTCATTAAAACAATGTTGCAAACAAGTTTGTCATATCTGAAAATTCATTATAAAGGTACATTCCTAACAGTATATTGCGAGACTATTCCTAATTTGCTATATTAAAACAGATATTTCTATATCAGGGTTCATTACATCGCAGTTTGAGTGTAGTGGTAACTGTAATGTGAATTGAAAGAAGGAAAAGTGGACCAGAAAATAGCTTGCCACTAGCAGGGACCGTCCAACAGACTAAAAATACAAAAGGTTTCTCCTCATCTCCAAAATAGCACAACAATACGATGACAATTAAGAAAAGAATGAGGCTCATCCATTTTCGTGTTGTCAGGCTATTTCTTTGTAGAATCACATTGCACTGCATGCCGAAAACGAGAAAACTGTTCCCAATGATTCTTACAGGAATTTGCACACTACAGTAGCAGCCTGAACAATAAAATAACTCAAATTTGCGATGTGACCAGAAGAATACTAGCACTGAAGTCGGAGCGTAAAATTCAGACAAATAATTTCATCTTCTCTCTATGCGCCAGCCCTCTTTCGCTACTCAAATGCAAAAAGTGCTTTAAAGAAATACCGCACTGCCGTAAAGTTTAATGCTCGGCTTTCGACACCTGTAAATTGATGTAGCAGTGCTTACTGCTACATCAATTACCATTATGTTATAAAGTTGGTCTGCACATCCAGTTCACATTACTTTTACAAATCTCAAGCAAAAGCTCTCCTCCATTTTCTTTGAGTTTTTTTTTTTAGCTTTTGAGCAATATGCCCTAATGACAGAGCAAGCCCCCCCCCCCCCCCCCACCATCATCCACTACCACCATTTTCACCGTTTAATTTGCTATTTTGGAAACAGTGAATGCATGTGCGTGCAATAAAGCATTTCACTAGAAACACGAGGGTGCGTTTTATATTTGTGGCTCATACTTCATTATCTTGGATCTTACTCTATGACTGAAAGAGCACCCCATTCAAATTTTATTGGATTATATTTCACCACAGGTGAAATTCACTTGCCTGGAATTTTCTTAGAAGAAAAGCTGATTGAGCACGTTGGCCAAAGTTCATAGGTCGAAGCAGCAAAGAAGAAAACAGACAAGAAACACTGCACATATAATACACATGCCTGAATATTTCTCACTTCAACGCTGTCCCTTGTGCTGTATATAATCATTGACATCTCTTATATCCTTCATTCACTACTCTATCTCTTTCCCAGCCAACAGGCATGGTTCTATTGCTGGTGGCAATTGCCAACTAAATTTACACTTTTTAAACTGTTTTGATGCACTTAAATCTATAAGTACCATGCTTCAGACGGTGTTCAACCTTGCATCTGATAATTAAAATGGTGAGGTATTGTTTCTAAGTACCAGATTCAAGTTGCGTTTACTGTACCTTCAAGCAGACTCGGACAGCTATTTAAATGCATCTATGCTGTTCTATGGCTTCGAATCATCGCAATGGTTCATAATAAAACACTTGTCACACGACCGCACCTGACACAACGCCGCTTCATGCTGGTGACATGCACAACAGCTTGTCTGGTGCAAGCCAGGTGAGCTTTTTTTATCTGCAGTTTATCACAAACAACATTCGCTGCAGCAGCCATTACACTCGCCTGCTAGACGCACCTAATGGGAAAACACAAAAGTCCGTATCTATTCTTCGCTCATATCAGAGCAGCATGGTTCATGCCTGACTGTCCAACAAAAACAAGATAACTAACAACAGTTACAATGGTGTACAGTCGCACTCAAAATGGCTTGCAACACGGGAGCGCGTGGCCTCACACGTTCAAAGATGGCGTAGGGCTTCCCACTAGCCCTTATTTAAATTACTAAATGCGTTTCTCCCACTTGGGTATTACCTTAAACAAAAGAAATAATATTTAGTTGTTAAAATAAATGCAATTTGAAGTCATTCCTAACACTCGAGCTCATGAGGCCACGCGCTCCCGTGTTGAAACTCATATTGAGTGCACTGGTACGTTCCCGGTAAAAAAACTCCGCAGCATTTCTGTAATGAAGTTGCGTCCACTCGGCCGATTCTATTAACTTATATGTTTCATTTCACTCGGACACCAGAAAAAGTTTGCTATTCAACTGTTCAAATGGGCAGTTAGCCTTATAGTAAACTTGACTATAAAATCACAACAGGTTGTTAAATTAGCTCCATTGGTACAAAAATGGCAGTCTATGCTGTGCCAGTCACAAGGTGTCATAAATCACCAGTAGAAACAGCAAAGGCTGTATTGTTCGAAGTGTAACAAAATAGTAAACTTGGTCTAAAAAGTTCATAACTTCTATGGGGAACACAATTGAATCATCTCCTGAAATGATGGTGAGGTGTAATAAAGATGTGTGCCAATGGTACATTGTAAAGCAATATTTGTGTTCTTACATTTTGATACGTGGACATGCGATTAAAATGTGTAGTAAGCTTACAATTGTGAAAAGAGTACATGTTGCAGAATGATATACAGCAGAAATATTTCATTATTTCTGTCTATTAACTCTTCCCACAACACTGAAATCATAATAAATTGTGACAAATGAACCCTGCCAGTTGCTAAGAGAAGAAATACCAAAATAAATTTGCGAGTAAGATCAATGGCACTTTCCATTAATTATTGCATGTACAGCATACCATGCACAAAATTTCATTAGTAAGTAACAAGTACACAAAGTCAACCCTAAAACTAACGAAGTTATTGAAAAAGAAAAATGACTTGGTTACAGGTGCCAGAGTTATGAAAGACAGCAATGCTGTATAGACAGTTCAGCTTTATGGAAATTCATTAAACATTTACCATAGTCAACAAAGTCATATTGTTTCTCTAAAAAGCAGCATGTGAGTAAACACGATGCATCGACTAGATAATTCACTTTTTCCATCAAGAGCTTCTGCTTTTTACTGGAAGCTCTTAAGACTGTACACTGCACCTGGGAAAATGAAGAGAATAAAAGTGCTGCCTACGCCCATGAAAACAGTTCACTATTGCTTTGGCCCTTATGCAACAACGCTGCTCCCAAGAGTGCCACGGTACCTCCTTACAAATTTTTGGCCCAGCACGTTTGTCCAGAGAATCACTAGACAGGTTACGCCAAGGGCCTTGTGGGAAGATTTGCAGCTTTGATATTCACACCAATCAGAGCTTGGTGGTATGGTACTCCGAAAAAAATGACGTCTACTCTGCATGCACCATGACGACACTTCAAAAATGTCATAATAGAAAGTTTTCGAATAGGGGCCCCAAAGCCTTTTGCGTATGGACGCTTTGGGTCCAGCAGGAGCGATAAGTTTTCGAAAAGGGTCTGCAAAGCTTTGGACACTCACTATTCAATGCCACTCTAGTCTTGGCCGAGAGCCGTCAGGTTTGTCCGACACAAATCTTTTGGGGCAGGCTTTGGGGCTCCCGCTAAATTTGAAAAATAGCGTCCCCAATCCAAACCCCAAATGTGGTTTTGCGCATGCATGGTGGCCTTGATGTAAAAGTGGCCCCGCAATCGAAAGCTCCCTAATATTATCTAGGTTTCAATGTCCCAAACCTGTGATATGATTATGATAGAGGCCGTAGTGGAGAGGTCCAGAAATTTTGACCCCCTGGAGTTCTTTGAGGTGCACCTTAATCTAAGTACATGGGCCCAAAACATGGGTGAAAATTTGGCGGCCACAGCCGGGATTCAATCTTAGCGACCTTCTGGTCAGCAGTCGAGCAGTAGACCACCACGGTGGGTCAAAAAATGTCAAGTAACTTAAAGTGTTATAGTAAAGTTGCCCCATATATTCTAGTAAGACCTTACTGAAATATTTGTGTTTGTAGAAAGGTTCGCCGATAAAAGCTGCCAGGAGTTTTAAGTCACAGAACCATGATATCATTGAGAGACACCATAGTGAAGGGCTCTGAAAATTTTGACCAATTGGGTCTCTTTATTGTACGCCTGTATCTAGCAGTAAAATGTAGCTGCCTTGGCTGGAATTCGATCCAGCAACCAATGGGTCAGCAGACAAACATGATAAGCACCAGATCACCACAATGAGTAAATAGTTGATTCAACTTGCCCGTCATTAGTGGTCTAGGAAAAATGCGGCCGCCACACCATAAGAGTATTTCAAGTTGAGATACAAATTGTAAACATGTTTAAGGGCTGAAACATTAGGTTTCAGCTAACCAACATTCTGCGCAGCACGAAAGACTTACCTCTCAGCCCCAGAAACTCCAGCATGCCTCTGTCAACTAGTCATCAAAACCACGCCATCGAAAAAGACAATGCGAAAGAAATATGCTTCCACTGCATTAACCAGTTTCAAGCAACCTCATCGTTATCTCCGCCAAACCCCCAGATAAGCAGGGCTGACACAAAATAGCCACATCCGGAGGCGTATATACATGTATAAAAACGAGCTGAAGGAAGAGGAGGGCTCGGGTAACCTAGCTGGTACAATTCGCCTTATCTTTGTAAGGCGACGCGGTGTATCTCGACACTTCTATCCTAGATGCAGCCCACGCGAGGTTGATACATCCTCTCCCACTTTTCTCATCTGGATAGTACTTTAGCTCTTTCTTAATCCTACGTCTGTAAAAGAACCGCGCAAGCACGGAGACAAGAGCGCGCCTAAACGGGCTTACATACTACGCAATGACAATTGAGGCCAACGGGTATTCCGTGAAGCGCGTCATGTAGTACGCGCGTTTCTGCGAAGCCACGCGTCCACTTTGCGGGACATCGATAATTGGCCGTAAGAGATTCTTGTCGTACAGCACATGCGTCCGTTTTGCCGCCGTCAACTCCAGCGCAAAACGCGCGCGGAATCGCGAATACAGCTGCGTTCACAAATTCCGTCACTGTACCGGATACGCGAATAGTGCGCGAATCGGCGTTCATACATCGCGCCAGCGGAAATAAACTTGGCAGTAATTCGTGGAAACCTTAGATATAGCTACGCGACCCCTCCTAAGCTCATAGACAGGCGGCGCAGTTCTTTGATCGGAGCGATCCGAAAGTACAAGAATCGCGGGCGAAACGCTAGTGAACTTTCGCGTCCCTCTGGACAGTTCGTTGAAAAGCTCTGCGCTAGCCAGCACGCGAAAGCCAGCGGTGAACCTACGGAGAACATGCATACATTTGCATATTCCACAAGTGCCTTCAGATCAGCCGCCACACTGTGCTACCCTTTCGGCGCAGCGGGTAAACTTGCCGAACGGGTTTTCCAGCTGAGCTCGCCGCAAATGACTTTCGCTCGGAGCCCGCGAGAGCCATCGACGAAAAGAAAACGCGGTCAGTTGAGGAGAGGAACACAATGGTAATAAAGAAAAAAAGAAAGGTCATCTTTCTTTATCCAGGTTTCCTAACCACCAGGTCCTGCGCGCGACAACGGGAGGCGTTTCCGCGTCAAGCGGTGCCCTCGTTTCAATCTCGTCACCCACCCACCTGATCTAACGTCGTCTTCGGAAGGTTCGTCGACGCCAACAGCCGGCCGAAAAGTTCGCGGTCGATTTCGTTGCGGTCGTTCGGGTTCAGCAGGCCGTGGACTTCCTTGTAGAGTACCGGCACGGCACCTGCGAAGCCGCCACGTAAAATGTAGCAGGACATGACACAAACCCGCGCGTTCGGCTCGTGCGTCGATCGACACATGTGTACTACGACGCCGAAAACAAACGCTCCTGCGTCGATTTTGCGCACTCACCGACGCTCAGGTCGACCGACATCCTGCGTCAGAACTTTCAGGACCAGGAGGCTCACCGATGACGCGTCGCTTCCATTACTTCACACTTGTTTCTGGACACACACTACAAGTTTACCACGCGAACCGAAGGCATCGCACGCCGGACGCATCGCCGAAGCGCCGGATCCGAAAACAACTTTCTCCACCCCCCTTTCGCGGGGTGCGCTGAATGTGTGGTGCGAATAAAAAAGGTCATCAAAAACTTTTAAAAAAGTCTGTAAGTACGTACAATTGTAATAAACTTGCTAATAAAAATTATTGTTACCTGCAGTTGAGTTTATGTTTTAAAAATTATTGAGTGAAATTTTGGTAGAATGCGTAAGTTTGTTACGTGCTGGGTTTTTTTTGCACCCCCTGCGCTATGGTGGCTAGAATTGGGAGGTGACGCCAACGGGAGCTCGGAGCCGCTCCTTCGTTTCGAGCAGCGCGGCGGTGGCGCTGTCGGCGGAATGGTGATGCTAGTTACTCGCGCGCGCCTTGAGCGCGCGGACCTTTCAAAGATGCTGTTGCTGAAGCATGATTCAGATAAATTGGCGATTCAGATAACTCACTGTGACGATGGCTGATAGAACGCCATTTCAAGCATTAAAAGAAATTGGCTGCCGCTGCAAGACTTCTGTGACGTTGAATCTGCGCAAATTAAAGCTTTCGTTCGCATATCCCTGCAGTGTTTTGGAGTGCAAGGCGACGGCGTTTTTTTAAAAAAAAATATTACCAAAGTTCTGGGCGAGGAAAATAAAACAAATATTTATTGCACATCATATTATTAGGAAGATCTATTGCACATCATGGAATACAGGGTAAAATAAAATAAAATGAAAAAATACGCACATTTACATACGCTCGGGAGTAGTTAAAAACATTGAAACATTGCACACAGACAGCGCATCGCTTGGCACTAAGTAATAAGAGGCATACAATCACTTTCCACTCGGCAAAAAAAAATCAATAGAGCTTAAAGTTACAATATCAAACTCAGAGCACGCGTCTAAGCTTCAGCAATTTCATTCTTTCCTGCTTAGCGTTTCGTTTGCTGTTCTGGGCTTTGACATGAAAGTGGAGCCTAGTAAGAACATAAAACTTGATAATTTTGTTTGTGAGGGACATACTGTGGTCAGGGCAGCCAACAAGTGTAAGCTTTCTTAACTGCAAGAAGGAAACCAAGTCCATGATGCTGTCAGGTTTGACTTCTGTAACACTGAAGCAGTGGGTAAAAGTGTTCTCGAGAGTGGTCACGAGTTCATTGAGCTTGACTGATGGGTACAGCAGGCCTCCTCGGTCAACAGCAGCCGTGAGGGATGCTGCAGCTGGAGATGGATCGTTCTCGCCTTGTAGGAGCTGCTGGCTGCACTCTGCACATTTGGTGCTTGCAACGCTTTTTCTTGCCACATATCCAGCCATGTAGAATATGAGTCTGGCATCGCTGCTTTGCACGACCATGTCTGCATGCTCGGTGCCGTGGCCGTATTCATTGAGCACTTCATGTGCTTCGGCAAGGTTTCCTACGTCAAGAAGCTCGTCTAATTTCCTCCGAGGAGTGAGGTCCTTTCCGTTGTCAGCTCCCAGCAGACTTCTCAGCAGTCCTGAGGACACATTGCTTCCTTTCGGTGGTTTTGCCAAATTCTGGAAGCTCAAAGTGTTGACCGAGATTAGGAACTGGGAGGCAGTCGGATGATCATTGCATCCAGACATTTGTCGGACGATTCCAAACAGCCTCTCCAGGGGGTCCTGACTCAAGCGGCATGTCATCATATAGCTGAAGTTCAACTTCATCGTCAGGTAGCGGAGAAGGTGTAGCGTGCTTGATAAGGTAACACGAAGCCCCTCGGCTGTACTGCGGCTTAGGAAACCTCCGGAGCCAGCAGCTGTTTCCCAATCGTCCAGGTAAGTCAAGAAGTTTTGAATGCACTTCTCGTGCATCCCTCCAGGCTTAAGTGCACCCGAACTGCACCTTGAAGTCATGGCCTCAATGAGCCTTCTCATTCTTTCCACAAAGCTGACTGTCGCCGCTGTGCTCCCATGCTTTTCTTCGATGGTTGCATTGTACAAGAAAAGGCCTCTGAGGACTTCATCACTGTAAAGCCGCACTGCATAATTTACCCTCATTTTCTCAAAGCCATTGGGATGCACAACCGATTTGCTAATATGAGGCATGGCTTTGAGAGTCGTGTCATGCTGTTCATCAAGCTTCCGGGCACAGTCAATAGGGTCAACACTGGCATGGCCTTCTGGCAGTTTCACGCCCGTTCGAACAAAGGTGTTCCTCACATATTTAAGAAGGTGTGGGAAGTCCGAGATGAAGTGCAGAAAACGTTCTGGGTCTGTAGGGTGCTGCCTTCTACATACTGTGTTTTCTTTCCTGCCGTGTATGCCGAATGAGTGCCACATGCTTCTGTTCCACGCAGCTCCATCAGTGGTGATAAAGTCTACGTGCAGACCGGCGTTTTCGCTCATGACTACTGCTTCGAGGATTATTTTGCCTAACGTCTCGGACTTCACATTGATGCGTGATGCGAACACACCAATAATCTGGTGCCACGTGCCTGTAAAAGGCACGAACAATACTACAAGGCCATGGTCACATGCTACGGAGCGCTCACTCTCTGGTGTGAACTTCCCAAGGTCCACAAAACCTTCGATGGTGCCATCGGTTCCCAAGATCAAGTGTTCAGATAGCTTAATCTCATCAATTAACAGCCCACCATGGCGCTGGAACAAGTCCATAGATTTTGTTTTTTCCGCCACAGCAGCAAACACTTTTTCGCTCAGGCCGAATCCACTCCTGTAACGCTTGAGATATCGACGTAGTGATGTTCGAGAAGGCAACGCCATGATGTTGTTTTTGCGTATATGCTCATAGAGGCGTGGGCTTTTCATGGACATAATAAGGCACTCTAGAGCCCATTCACTTTCATACTTCATCCCTTTCGTGGATTTTCTTTTAGCCGCAGCAAAGCACGCCTTGACTTGTTGCTGCTGCTTAATGGGTAGGGCCTTCACCGCTTCTTCAAATGCTGCAGAATCATTCCGTGCATTCTTTTCTTTCATTTGTTTGATGAGTGATTTAGCCTGCAGGACACTCAGGCGACTCCTTTTCGCTTGCGCTGTTCGCAGCTTAAGCCTGTATGAAAGCTTTTGGGACTGGGCCACATTTTTGCCTTTTCTTCGCCTGTAGGACTCACGATTCAGGAGTAGTCTTCTGAGGTGCTTGCATTGTGGGCAGGCTTTTTCTGGCGTTGGAGCAACCCCACGGCAAGATGGGCTGAAGGTTCTGCCATCAAAAGTCTTCTCCTTGTACTTTAAATTCACTCCAAATTCACCAGTTTTACCAAACCCTCTGCATGGTATCATGGAGTCGACGTCGCGAAGCAACTCTTCTGCCATTTCGATGTCGGTAATGTCAAGGGTCTTTATTTGTGTGGCTTGCACAAAAGCTGTCGCTTGAAGTTTGTTTTCATCCGATGTCATTAGCACATACTTGTCAATAGTCAACTCGTCACCATCTAGTGCGCAAACTGTAAACACCGTGGCGTTGTCGGCTCCAGCAATTAGATGTCGAGCCCAGTAAGCGCTGGGAAGACCACACTTGCGGACGTCGGGAATTGCGGGCACATTCGGAACAGGTATTTGGTTACTGTCGCTTTCTGTGCTGTACGAGCCAGCTGTCTCCTCGCAAGCAGACGTGCTTGGTTCCTGACGCCGAATTTTCGATGGTAGGCCGCAAGTGGATGTTCTTGACGTCCTTTTCTTCGGCACTTTCTTTGAAAGATACGCAGGAACATTTGGGAATATGGTTGGCACCGCGTCAGATTTCAGCACCGGTTTCCCTCGGGGAATCTGAACAGTTTCGCCGTTTATCACATGCGTGTAAAAACGCTCAATAAACTGCTCGTCGAAATGAAGCTCACATAGCGCCGACTTCACGTCCAACGACTTGTCGGCACGGGGTACGGCTCGTTGCCAGGCTTCGAAGAGGGCAGGGTCTTTGGGAACAGAGAAAAGAGAAGCACGCTGACCTTGCTCCCTCGATGACACATAGCCGCTCGTGCAGCCAGGAGCAAAGCAGTGGCGTTGCCTCGCTTTCGTAGTGCTGGAGTTCATCCTAAGGTCGGCACTCACACTGTCATGTCAGCAACTAAATACATTTTGCCATAAGCGAGACATCAACGCGGAAAACTGCACACACCCAGACACGCTTCCAGAGGCGAACCAGCGAACCCAGCGGCGAGTCGACGAGAGAGCGCGGAGCGCGCGCTTCGCCCGCATCACTATGCCGACAGGAGCGCCGTGGTGGCCGTCGCGGCGGCGCTTGAAAACGAGGATCGCGCGCGCTCGGCGAATATGCGGGCGCTGGCGTCACCTCCCAATTCTAGCCACCATACCTGCGCTCCTCGCTTGGCAATGGTATGGTGGCTAGAATTGGAAGGTGACGCCAGCGCCCGCATATTCGCCGAGCGCGCGCGATCCTCGTTTTCAAGCGCCGCCGCGACGGCCACCACGGCGCTCCTGTCGGCATAGTGATGCGGGCGAAGCGCGCGCTCCGCGCTCTCTCGTCGACTCGCCGCTGGGTTCGCCTCTGGAAGCGTGTCTGGGTGTGTGCAGTTTTCCGCGTTGATGTCTCGCTTATGGCAAAATGTATTTAGTTGCTGACATGACAGTGTGAGTGCCGACCTTAGGATGAACTCCAGCACTACGAAAGCGAGGCAACGCCACTGCTTTGCTCCTGGCTGCACGAGCGGCTATGTGTCATCGAGGGAGCAAGGTCAGCGTGCTTCTCTTTTCTCTGTTCCCAAAGACCCTGCCCTCTTCGAAGCCTGGCAACGAGCCGTACCCCGTGCCGACAAGTCGTTGGACGTGAAGTCGGCGCTATGTGAGCTTCATTTCGACGAGCAGTTTATTGAGCGTTTTTACACGCATGTGATAAACGGCGAAACTGTTCAGATTCCCCGAGGGAAACCGGTGCTGAAATCTGACGCGGTGCCAACCATATTCCCAAATGTTCCTGCGTATCTTTCAAAGAAAGTGCCGAAGAAAAGGACGTCAAGAACATCCACTTGCGGCCTACCATCGAAAATTCGGCGTCAGGAACCAAGCACGTCTGCTTGCGATGAGACAGCTGGCTCGTACAGCACAGAAAGCGACAGTAACCAAATACCTGTTCCGAATGTGCCCGCAATTCCCGACGTCCGCAAGTGTGGTCTTCCCAGCGCTTACTGGGCTCGACATCTAATTGCTGGAGCCGAAGCACATGAAGTGCTCAATGAATACGGCCACGGCACCGAGCATGCAGACATGGTCGTGCAAAGCAGCGATGCCAGACTCATATTCTACATGGCTGGATATGTGGCAAGAAAAAGCGTTGCAAGCACCAAATGTGCAGAGTGCAGCCAGCAGCTCCTACAAGGCGAGAACGATCCATCTCCAGTTGCAGCATCCCTCACGGCTGCTGTTGACCGAGGAGGCCTGCTGTACCCATCAGTCAAGCTCAATGAACTCGTGACCACTCTCGAGAACACTTTTACCCACTGCTTCAGTGTTACAGAAGTCAAACCTGACAGCATCATGGACTTGGTTTCCTTCTTGCAGTTAAGAAAGCTTACACTTGTTGGCTGCCCTGACCACAGTATGTCCCTCACAAACAAAATTATCAAGTTTTATGTTCTTACTAGGCTCCACTTTCATGTCAAAGCCCAGAACAGCAAACGAAACGCTAAGCAGGAAAGAATGAAATTGCTGAAGCTTAGACGCGTGCTCTGAGTTTGATATTGTAACTTTAAGCTCTATTGATTTTTTTTTTGCCGAGTGGAAAGTGATTGTATGCCTCTTATTACTTAGTGCCAAGCGATGCGCTGTCTGTGTGCAATGTTTCAATGTTTTTAACTACTCCCGAGCGTATGTAAATGTGCGTATTTTTTCATTTTATTTTATTTTACCCTGTATTCCATGATGTGCAATAGATCTTCCTAATAATATGATGTGCAATAAATATTTGTTTTATTTTCCTCGCCCAGAACTTTGGTAATATTTTTTTTAAAAAAACGCCGTCGCCTTGCACTCCAAAACACTGCAGGGATATGCGAACGAAAGCTTTAATTTGCGCAGATTCAACGTCACAGAAGTCTTGCAGCGGCAGCCAATTTCTTTTAATGCTTGAAATGGCGTTCTATCAGCCATCGTCACAGTGAGTTATCTGAATCGCCAATTTATCTGAATCATGCTTCAGCAACAGCATCTTTGAAAGGTCCGCGCGCTCAAGGCGCGCGCGCGTAACTAGCATCACCATTCCGCCGACAGCGCCACCGCCGCGCTGCTCGAAACGAAGGAGCGGCTCCGAGCTCCCGTTGGCGTCACCTCCCAATTCTAGCCACCATAGCAATGGCGGCTGTTGCGGTCCGTTGCCATGGTGAGCGACGTGCGCTTAGACGCTAGAAACTTGACAGCTCGTACTCGCAGCCTGGCAAAACAATTATCCGCGGACCTCCCGTTGCTCGAATGAGACGCACACAGCTCCCCGCAGCCTGTTCTGTAACTCGTTAACAGTTCCCACTCCTCTCTTCGCCCCTCAAACTCGTACGTGTAACTTGACGCGCGGCGCCAGCAGTTTTGTCGGCAGCTTCTCCACTTTGTCCTGGACCGTCACTGCGACGCGTCTCTCTCTTTCTTGTCTTTTCTCGTCTAGATTGTTTGACTGAGAAAGCGCTTTCCGTTTCGCAGACGTCACGTCGCTTCCTCAGGGCTGGCACCCGATGAACGGCCCGGTCCAGAATGACCTCCCGAAACAGCCCGTTGCCGCGCCCCGGACGCCCAAGTCCCCGGCGCCGCTGGCAGCGAGGACGACGAATTCGAGTGCGGCTAAGAGTCCGGTCTTGAACGGACACCAGGCGTCCAAAGAGCCCCGTACGTTTATTTAAGCGACCGAAAGAAAACTTCTCCCTGTGGGATGAAAACTTTGCTTGACACGCATCGCGATGTGCTCGCCGCATGAACTCGGAAATTTTGAGTGTGACACGGTCAAAGCGCTAGACGAGTTAGGTAACAGTTTTTCACACTAATACGGCACGGATCTTATTGTACCTAGCTTTAGCTTACAAACAGTTAGGTTTTACATGATTTAACTGCATTAAATATTATGTACTTAAAGTAACACTATAAACCGTGGTGTTAAAATGAGCCCGTATTTGAAATACATCTGTAGACAGGTGGAAAGGACGTCATATATGTTTACCTCCTAAACACTAGGCCCCGCCGCGGTGGTCTAGTGGCTAAGGTACTCGGCTGCTGACCCGCGGGTTCGAATCCCGGCTGCGGCGGCTGCATTTCCGATGGAGGCGGAAATGTTGTAGGCCCGAGCACCCAGATTTGAGTGCACGTTAAAGAACCCCAGGTGGTCGAAATTTCCGGTGCCCTCCACTACGGCGTCTCTCATAATCATGTAGTCGTTTTGGGACATTAAACCCCACATATCAATCAATCCTAAACACTAGCATGATCTTTTTTTTTTTCATTATGTCAATTGCAAGACCTTATACACGACAAGCTCAAACTGAAAGTCGATGCTAAGCTAGTTCTCAATATGTGCTTTCGCTTAGATCGTATGTAATTTGCCTTTGTATTGCATTTTCCCAAATATATCAAAAGGTACAAGAATGCGTATGTGTTTTCCATGAAGCCGGTCGCCCGATATTCACTTATCAGCATCTGCGCAGGTGGGAGATCGCCAAACGCTTCGGCACGAGTGGCAACAGAAAAACTTCGCCAAGAAGCGGCAGCATTACAGAAAGTGAGAATGCACTCCATGTTGTTCCTGCTGTGCTCTTCCAGTGTGTGCTACATGTTATGTACTCAAAAGAAAGGGTCTTCATCAGAGTAAACGTTTCGACTTGGCACTTTCTCTCGATCCCACCCGGTTTTGGTCTTCCACATTCCGAGTACCGACTTAATTGCCACAGTTGACAGGGCAACAGAGGAGGGCCTGCCCCTCGCATTTTCAATGGAAAGTACCCAACGGAAGGGCCACTTTCACAGCTTTCAACACCATGGCCATTCTATGGTCGGTGTGGTGTTTGATTTCCATCTACACTTTCAATTCTGTGTTGAGTCTGTCTTTCTTTTCATCTCAAAAGCCATGCTACACTTGTCATATGTATAGTCAAACACTTGTGGCACCTGAATCGAGTATTCGTAGCATAGAGTCAACCGGTATAGCTCAAAATACAAAAAAGCAGTGCGGCACAAAACTTTCACGCGAGCACGCAGCACCGGTGTGCTGCCGTAGTGTGATAAAATTTGGAGTACGTCACGCCAGGGTCAAAAGTCATGTCCTGCATTTACTTTAGAGACCTCCTAGAACAATTATTTGTCTATGTAGCCTAGCTTGCTATTTGCCTGCAAAGGGTTCCTTTAAGCTGCTCTAATAACTATGATTATGGCTGTGCTTAGACGTGATTGGGTTGCACTTAGTAGTATGCTTATAGAATAAAAAGAACATCAAAAAGTAGATGTACATGGTGCGAAAAAATTGCACTACATGCCACTGCATTTTATTGCTTCGTTGCGTTTTTGCCAACGTTACACCAAGTGCAATAGAACACATTCGTGGACATCCACAAACTAGTTCCGTTTATTGCTTCGTTAAGTCTTGCATGCTTAAAACACATTGTTAATAGGCGAGCACTGTGTGTTTAACTAGCATGCGGCATCACTAAGGACAGCGGTGCAATTTTCAGAGGGTGGCACAGTTCCGTTCGGAGAACCAGGGACTCAAGTCGAAGGTGAAGCGACTCGAGGAGGACTGTGCACGCAAGTCCAGGCAACTGGACAAACTTGCGCAGACAGCCAAGGTAAGGCCATAACACAGGATCCTGTCACCATGCAGTGAGTAACTTGCTTAGTTAGGTGCACTGCTTATTCCTAATCTGGTGCCTTGAGTGTGTGAGACAAACAGTGTCATAAGATATCAGGTTTACAAGTAAAATGCCCATGAATAATTCGGCACGTCTTTATCGCATTCTCGTGCTGTTTGTTTGCATGAACGGCTTCTCAGTCCAGGTTTTTCTTCTAGGAATATTTGGTGGCAGTGTGCTTCTTCCTATGATATTATTTATTTATCTACACCTACTACTGCTAATGGTTAGAGACATTGCAGGAGTGGTTACATAAAACAAGAAAAAAAAAAACGCAGTGCCGACAATGTGGTCAGTCTGTGCTGTGTGGGGTAGCACAGTTATCGCTAAAATGCAATCCAAGCACAGTGTCTACTAAATGCCAGGAAAATTTTCAAGAAAATAAGGAAGCTGAAAGGTGTTGAAGATTTTTCTGCTGTTGGTTTTGAGGCTCAATAGTTCACACCTGTAAAGTTAATCTTGGCTTAAGAAAAGCACTGTAATGTCGCAGCTATTGTTCTCCTGTGTTGTAGCGCATCTACCGCATCTGCAGGTTTTAAAAAATTCATGGAGTTCTTTTACTTAAGTTTAGATTTTCTGCTGCCATATAACACCTGCATTGAAAAGTCAGTGTTGCAATTTAAGTTTGAAGGAAACTCACGAAAGCCCACATTGTGAACAGTGCTTGACGTAAGTTGCATTAATCTAATAGACTTATTCCTCAAAAATTTTTTTGGCAGGTCAACAGTAATGTGTAAAAGCTCTCCATTCCTATGCTTCTATCTCAGAATGATGCTTTGTATAGCTAATGAGAAATTTTATTACTAAGCACCCGAGTACATTGAAAAATTGTTTCATCAACCTAAACAGGAAACATTGGGCATTTTAAGTACGCATACTGTGCTTTCCTGAAGGGAATCATGGTAGGCACATTACCAGCGAATTCTCTAATTACAGTGTTGAGTGACATGCGGCTTCTTTATGGCTCGAAAATGCGAAATGTCACAAAGAGACGTGACATACTTAGGACCTACGCTCTTTTGAGAATGCAATAACCAAAATTCAAGCATCGCGCCGAGTGCAGAAAACCTCGTATGTGATGCCGGACTCTTATAAAAAAAAAAACCTTTTGTCTCTTCACAATGCAAGGACAAGGCGGCAGCTGCTCAAGGACAAAAGAAAGGAGATGTGAGTGCCCTTCTTATCATTCTTATCTGGCTCTCTTTTCATTTGTGTCGCGTTATCTCTCCCAAAGTGTGTGCAACGGGAGACGTATAAAATTCCAGAGCTCCCGATCGGCTTTGTTACACTAGTGCATCCGCTACGTTTGCTACATTCATGAATCACGGGTATTTTAACTTCTTGATAACTTGTTTAGGAATCAAACGAGATAAGCGAGCAGACAGAAGCTGATACAGGTGTTCGTAGAAGAGATCGGCCCTTGCTTGCTGTTTGTCCCCGAATGATAAACGAATGCAACAGTATCTTCCTGGTGCCCAGTTCTTTGTTGAACTGGGCCGGTATTTTGTAGCCATGTGGCATGTCTCATTCTGTGCTGTTCTTATCATCCACCACTCATGGCCGACCGATCCCGTTGATAACTGTGACGGATCGTTGCTGTGACCACTGGCCAAGCATAAAAAGCATACAAAAGTATTATCATTGGAAATGGCGTTGCTATAAAATACTAACCATAACCAGTTGCAGAGCTATTGATGTTTAATTAGTCTAATATACTGGCCCTAAACAGTTGCAAAGGTAATGTCTGATTAATCTATTTGACTGTATATTAATCTACTTGTGATTAATCTATTTGTATGTGTATTGTTAACAATTCACAGCTTTTATTCATGTTGAGAGAAACAGCCGCTGCATTCTTTCTTTTATTTTTATCTCTCACAGCTGTCTTGTTCAGGTTTTAGTAAAACAAAAAAGTGCAACATCTCCCCGAAATTTTTTTCTCTTTTTCATTTGTACAGGACGGCTTGAAGCAAAAGTGTGCCAGGCTTGAAATGCAGCTCAAAGAAAAAGAAGACAAACTGAAGTAGGTTCTGGAAAATCACACCTATATTCGTGTTTTCTGCAAACTCTAAACTGGCAGTCATCATTCTATCTTGGGATACCGCCTCTCCAGCGATAATGATCACTTTTTATTGTCACTGTTGCTACGTGTAATGGTAGGACGATAACATTCACAAACTACATCCAAACGTCATTATAACAAAATTGCGTCTTACAAGAAAATAAGTTGGTGGTATCTAAAATTTGTTATATATGTACACTCCTTACACTGTATCTATCGCAAGACAATTTTTTTTTTTTGCATTGTTATAACTGATATTTCGTTATACCCAGGTTCGTTTTATGAAGGTGTGAGTGTACTACTTTAAAACCAGCTTGTAGGCTTGTGCGAATATTTGAATACTTCAAATATTCGAACAGATAGTAGAGTATCGAATTGGTTTTGATTCGAATTTAAAGTATCGAATATTTCGAAGTATTCAACATGAACGAATAAATGTATGCTAGACTGCATGTAACTGCCTGTAGTGGTGCTTTCAGTGCGGTATAGTGGTGCTAAGCTGTGAAAGCACTTATTCAAAAAAATTTTGCTTTGTTGCGAACCCCACTTCAAATTTAAAGGAGCCCTGCAACACTTTTTGAGCATAGTCAGCAAATGCTGCCGATCGGTAGATGAGGCTACCGAGAACACGCGATCTAAATATTATAGTGCAGCACGTGACCTGGAATTCACAATAAATTCTCAAAGTCAGATAAAAGTTGCTCTCTTCTCTCAGAAAATGACGGCACAATGACAAAAATCGCTTGTCATAGTCATTGTACCAGCGATTGGCTGATTTGAGCATGCGGCACTCTGTCGTCACTGGGGCCGGCCACGCCATAACCCCGCGTACATGCGCAATCGCACTGAAGAGCCGCATATTCAAAGAAAAAGAAAGAAAGAGTGCTCAAGGCCACGATACTCACGTGACATATTTTCTTTCCCTATGCCATTTCTCCTGGCTTTACTTCAAGCACTTTCGTCGGGACGAGAAGAGAGAATGCAATTGCAGCATGCAGCAAATCTTTGCGACTTCGCTCATATAGGGCACTAAGCTTATTTAGTAAATCCATCTCTTGAAAAACTGTTGCAGGGTCCCTTTAAATGAGCATATTATCCTCAAATCGATTGATCATATTTTAAGCTTAAAAGCTTATTTTGCCGACTTATACACTCTAGCTGTAATGGATAATGTTGAGTATTTTACAGGTTATCAATTGCATCCTGCTACTTTTAAAAGTTGTTTCGACTTCCTTTGAATGGAAAAAAATAAAGAAAGCTCTTGCGTAGAGGCCTTGTTAAAAAAAAAATATTGTGCAGGTTAGTTAGATCATGATAAATATGCCCGTTTTTTTTTATACGTCATATATTCTATTCGATTTGAAGTTACTAGACCAAAATCACTATTTGCTTCGAGCCTGAAATTCACTATTCGCACAAGCCTACTCGCTTGTAATCATTTCGTGCATTGCCAGATTTGCACTGGTTTCACGGCGATGTGAAGGTTACATTTAGGTGCGGCTTCTTTACATTGCTATGCTTATTGCTGTGAAGCGGCATCTAAGGACAGTCTTAGTAGGGTTTGACTTTGCACTGTGGACCTTAACGCCCACGAAGGAAATTGGATGCGGATAGTGCGAGTGAGAGTGCGATAGCATTGTACTTTGTTGTTTTTGTGACTTTTAGCGTCTGCATTTGTTATCAGACTACAAGCTTCTACTATGCTTATTTGAATAGTGAATAAGCGTGTTGATGACTCATCATGCTCGGTTTTTTGAAGAAGCGAAACCTAACGGCTGAGCCTTATTTCCACTGTTTCGTTGACGTCTGAAATGACAGAAAACTTCAGGCCATCCAGAGACGTTCATCGGAGACGGCCACGCCTGAGAAACTGCACCCTGCCAGATCTCGGCTGACAAGCAGTCAGCCGCGAGGTTAGTGTTGAGAATTGTGAACCATGCGCCACTCCTCTATGCTTGCCAGCGAAAATTCTGCAGCTAAAGCCTTTTGAGTTGTACAGAAGGTTGCAATGTGGTCCTACATTACTGCCTTCTCGGATGACAACTGAGCCGTCATTTTTAAGGAGGGAAAATGAAATGTCAAGTAATATAAAAAAATTTTTTTGCTTGGTTGATAGTGTGCAGATAGATAAAATGAAATCTTGGCTACGAAGCCATATTAATCTAGTATTGTGAACGCGTGTGACCTCGTTCGCTTTTGCAGTTGCTGACATTCAAGCTCATGACGCATCTGCCCTAAAGTGGCCCGCCTGTGATGAGTTACCTATAGTGCTTCTTGACTGCTTCTCCCTTACTACATCCTTATTTTCAAGCAGTTCTTATTTCTAGTGCTTGGTTTTTGTATATGATGAGTATCATGTACATCTCGCAATGCTGCCGCAACGTTGCCTCTTCACCTGCTGAATGTTTGCATCAGCATTTGAGACACTCAAACCTCATTATAACAGTCACATCTGTCATGAAGGTACTTCGTTATATCTGGAAATTCGTTATAAACCTATATTCGTAACGCTGTAATCATGACAAAGCTATTTTCACTTACTTTGTTAAAATCGATAATTCGTTATATCCGGATTCATGTTATCGAGGTTTCAGTGTAACGTAACTCACTGACTGGACAACGTGATGCAGAACTCAGCGTTTCGGGTTCAGTCACAGCTGTGGTTTATTTGGCAAAAACCCTTGTTCAGATTTGTACAAATGCTTGCTGAATATGTCCAGCTCATTTCGTTCTCATATTTTAGTAATGGAACGTAAAACCAGTCAGTCCAGTTTTGAAATCTGCGTTTGTTTTCCCTTTTGCAGGGTCGAGTGCCGAGCTCGTGAAACTTCGCGAGCAGATGGATCGTATCAGTCAAGAGAATCGCCGACTCACTTTCCAGCTAAAGGAAAAAGAGTGAGGGGATGGTTTCCAAATAACACAATGCTCGCATGTTGGTACAACACGGAGTCGCTCGTGGCTTTTTTTTTTTAATCCTTTTCACTCAAACCTCGGTATAACGAAATATTGGTTGTAATGCAGTAAATGAAGATTCTTGCAATAGATAGTTTCGGGAGTGTATGTTGATAACTAATTTCTGGACATAACAAATTATTTTCATGCAAGATGTAATTTTGTTATAATGAGGTTTGGGTGTATGCTCAAAGGATTTGGACAGTGTAAGATGCTCAAATGCCTCTAAACAACACATTGTAATATGGCAGGTACTGTGCATACAAAAGTACAGTTGCACCCAATTACAGCATAGTCACATTCAGAGTGAAAATATGTATTCCCTATTCTTTATTATTTCAATAATTAAGCACTAAGTTCATTTAATGCTTTTTTGCATCATTGTTTGCTGGCTCTATAGAGGTCTGGTAATTATTGCACAATTTTTGATGGTGTGTATTTTCTCGCGTATAACCCACACCCTGGACGAGGAATCGTAGAAAATATTCCAAAAAGGATCCCCGTGTATTGCAGAGAAGTGAGCTTCTCCACATGGTTGTGAAGCACTTTCGCGAAACCACCCTTGAAAACCCGAACGGTCAAGTTTTTTTTTTTTTTTGATCGACTGTAGCTCACATTAATTTTTTTGTGAATTATACACTTGAGACTATGATATATCGTGCAGAAGTGGAAGCATGTACAGTAAAAGCTTCTTAATTCCAACTCCGAGGGGACTATACAATTGTTCGAATTAAGCAAAGCTTAAATTAGTGGGCGGGCGCTAGAGTAAATGGGAATCGTGACACACTGTGTGGGCAGAGTGCAGAAGAGTCATCTATTGACTCATTATCACGAATTCGGGTTACTAAATGTTTGTGGCAGGTGATTTTGTAAATTGGGTATGTGGGGCTTCGACAAGCAAACATGAATCGATCAGTGGTACACCAGAAACAAGCACGGACATGCACTAATGTGAGCATTGAGCGTTCATTGTGAAGTATATGTTGCTATTTATGCCCCATAGCGCACTGTTATTTACACAGCAGAGATAAAGTAAGCAAAATTAAAAGCACAGAGCAATTTGCCTTTGTTTGAGTTTTATCTGTTGCGACTCTGAGAACATCGTTTGCCGCTTGCCCAAGAGCTCTAGCACAGCATGGGAGTTCTTACGTGCTAATGAGTGCTGCTGTTTCGCTGTTTTTATCTATCTATAGATAAAATCTATAGTAAACTTGGTTTGGTTTTGCTACACATTGTAATAACCCGGGGCCAGCTTCTGCAAGGAGCTGTTAAAATTGGGCCCCCACTCCCCGGTTCGAATGAGATGTTGGGGATGGCGATGCATTTGCATTGTCGGCAGTTTCTACCCATAAAAATACACGGGGCTGTGCCGGGACCAGGTCGCTAGTTTAGATAAACTGTAAGTTCTCGTCTTTCAGACAAGAAATTCGCCGGCTGAAGTCTCAGCTGCAGCCAGCGGCACCGGCGAAAACGCCCGTGAAGACACCGACGAGAACACCGACAAAGACGCCGCCAAAAACACCACCAGTGCCGAGCCGTGGCAGTGGCCAGAGGCCAGCCAGCTCGAAGCGAGCCGGGTCGGCTGCCACCGAGCCGCGAAAGAACGTCGCCACGGCCAAACGCTCAAACACCTTCAGCGTCACCCGAGGTCCCCCGCAGCCGGACGACAAAACAGAGACGTCGGAAATCACGGTCGAGTCGAGATCTACGCCCACGAACTACGTAAGTGACAGCCATTTTGGGCAAATCATTTCTCAAATTGAATCAATTCTGTTAAATTGAACAAGTTGACAGAAAGGAGAGAGGTAAAAAAATTGACAATTACCCATTAGTAGCACAAATCTATCAAGAAACTCATGCGGATTTTTCAGCAATAAAGCTTCTTATACTCGGCAACAACTTTTTTTTTACAGCACTGGGTAAGCTATAGAACTGAATTACATGCCTTCTACCATGCCAAAAGATAGTATGTACTTAGTTTAAATGTAATTTCTTAATCTTTCCTTGCTGGAATAACTGCTGATTTATTTATCACAAGACTCAAACACTTCCAGAAAGTCAAAGACTAGACATAGTCATTGTTTGGTTTGCAAGAGCACCTTCCTTTTCTTTCCAGTCCTTTGACAGCACCACCTTTTCAGCACGCCGGTTTTCCAAAGCAAACATGGTGTCCATGATGTAGTGGGTCAATGTGTGGTCGCAAACGCGCCATTAAGTTCTACAATATACATATATATATATATATATATATATATATATATATATATATATAAATTCACAGATAAACCCAAAAAAGTGAATGGAGGGAGGGCCGCTGTGATAGCTCAGTGGTTAGAGCATCGAACGCGTAATTCGAAGGTCGTAGGTTCGATTCCTGCTCACAGTTGGTAATTTTTTCATCCACTTTTCTTTCTTCTTATTTACATTCTATTGGTTTTAATAACTTCCCCTGTACATTCCTTGGCATTACTGTCTGTTAGATCTCATTAATATTGTGTTAAAACACGGAAAAACAAGCCCTTAGGTATACACTTCTTTTCCTTATTTCATTGAACGAGGGTCTCGTACTGGCAGACTTGGTGTGTTTGGGTTGTATAAGAGGGACAATTGATAAGCTGCCCGCTCATAATAAGTTCACGTGCTACGTGACGCCAAACATGCGCATAAGAGTGTTTTCACACTCGTCGTTTGGCTTATAGATGGCGCTGACTGTCGCTCCTACCTCTAAATTCACAGATAACCCCAAAAAAGTGGATGGAGGGAGGGCCGCTGTGATAGCTCAGTGGTTAGAGCATCGAACGCGTAATTAGAAGGTCGTAGGTTCGATTCCTGCTCACAGTTGGTAATTTTTTCATCCACTTTTCTTTCTTCTTATTTACATTCTATTGGTTTTAATAACTTCCCCTGTACATTCCTTGGCATTACTGTCTGTTAGATCTCATATATATATATATATATATATATATATATATATATATATATATATATATATATATATATATATATATATATATATATATATATATATATATATATATATATATATATATATATATATATATATATATATATTACTCATAATATGGCATAATATGGCACTAAAAGGTACACTGAACCATTGAAATGCTTCATTCACGTTTTCGCGTATATAAATTTCTGAATTCCTCTATGATGTGAGCGAGCGAAACTGTAATCAGCCGTGAACTGCTGTACTACCAGCAGAGCAACACGAGTGTGCAGAAGCTCCGCCTCCATAGGCTTGGCTCCGATGTCGACATAAGTTGTGGCCTAGTATAGCAGCTGAAAAATTCATCGTGGTTCAAGAATTGAACCCAGCACCGAGGCCTGTTTGAGGCAGTCGCTCTCCCACTTGAGAAAACCAGGAAGATAGTAATTGGCAGCGCGAGGACAAATTGATCGACAACTCAAAGTGCAAGGACGCAGAATACGACATACTGGTTCTTCTGGATGCCGAATGCAAAATTTTGCTACAGGTTTCACTTGCACGAGCCGAAATCCGTATGGATTTCCTGGTGGTTTTGTGCTACAAAATGGTGTGGTGATCAATTACCGTTTCTTGTGTGACATTCTGTAACAATTGGCTGCGAGGGAGCTTGCAAATGACGCGACAGAGTTGCATTGGCTGCAGTGTATATTCTTGCCGACCTAATTAGCAGTGCTGTTGCCAAACCCACTGGGGGGGGGGGGGGAATTATAGGCTATGCGTTAAGTACAAGATTGCGTATTAACGTCTTTTCTTCTATCTCCCTAAATTGTCCACAGCTCTGCTGTGTGCTTCATATCTTATTCCTGCTACATATCTTATTTTCACTGTCGTTGAAACTGTCCAGAAAAAAAAAAGAGATAGTGACAATTTTTAATCTCTGTTGTCTATTCGTTTAACAGGCACGCAATCGAGCTGTGGCCTGTAAAAAAGTAGATGAAAAAGATGCTTCTCATCTTCGGTTAACGGTCAACAGTATTTTTAAAACATGTTTCTTACATCTTCAGTCTCAATGGCTGTTTAATATTTCTTACATCATTCGCACTGTAATTTCTAGTATAAATCGACACCTTTGTGATCCTATTCTACCTGCCTGACTTGTGGCCACAGCCACGTAGTGGGCAGGTGCCAATCATTCTTGGAGCATTATCGTCATTGTTTTCATTTAGTATGTGCCATTTCCTAGGCAAGAAATAGAAGAAAGTGGTGGTCTCAAGTGCATGAACACAGCTGAAATGTCGCAGAAGGTAACTTGCAACATAATGCAATCTTTCTAACTTGTCATCTTATGCCTTGCGTGAGCCAGTACATGGCATATATCACATCGAGGGTCCGTGTAATTTTCTATTGTGTGATTGACGGTGCAGCTGTTCATGTCATGGGTATGCTTGCTGTGCATGTTCGATACATTGTAGTTTATTATGGCCACGATTCTTAGCTTGTGTTGGTCACAGTTAGTACCTTGAAGCTCGATACAAAATTTGCATGTTAACAATTTCAGTCTCATGTTTTACTGTGTTAAACTTGTCCTATTCCTTGCACCCATAACACATGCTTCTAGCAAGTTGTCACCGAGCGTAATTTTTTGGGAACACATGTCTAGTATGGGATGCATGGATATTAAAAAAACAACAAAGAAACATGGCATTCAGAGAATCGGGAAAAGAAGTTCGGACGGGCCAAAAGGCATTCTTGCAATTCTAAATTCTATAGCATTCAACAGCCTAATTCTACAGCCTTGCTCCTTCCAAACTACAATTGTAATTTGGCTATTGTCATTTAACCTATGCGACATGTGGACTTTTGTAATAGCGTGTACCGCGACAATTACACAGTGGTACAACCCTGTGCATGTGGGTAACCGAGCTGGAAAAAAAAAGCTACATATGAATATATTGATATAGCTAACCAAACGTTTCACTTTCTCTAATTTCATGCCCATAGAACATCATATATTCTTCACCTCGATATAGTGAAGCGTGTTAATTCAATATTTCAATACAACGAAGTTTCCCTGCTATCGCAGAGAGAAATTGAGGTGACAAACTGGGATTTCTGTGGGTGCTGTGGTCATACGTGGCTGAGTTCCGCGCAATGTTCCGAATTCAGTGCCGCACTACGAAGAGGATGCGGCGAACACAACAATACTGGGTGTTTCTGGGCAAGACCGAACGAGGTGGCACAACAAACAAGAGGCATTGGAGTTGTATTTTAGCCCTGCGTGTAACGTATGGTCACTGTGAAGAAAAGTTCGCCAGAACGGCATCAAGTCATGCTTGCCAGATGTCGAAGTCAACAGAAACCTCACTTTTTGTTATTTTTAAGTTAGGTGTTTGGTAGCACCATATTACTTGAACAGTCTTCCTGTGCTTGCAGTGCTAGAAAGAAATGATGATTTGATGATATGTGGGGTTTAGCGTCCCAAAACCAGCGAGAGGCAGCGTAGTGGAGGGCTCCAGAAATTTCGACCACCTGAAGTTCTTCATCGTGCACCCAGATCTGAGCACACGGGCCTACAGCATTTCCGCCTCCATTTAAATGCAGCCGAAATTCGATCCCTCGACCTGCGAGTCAGCAGCCAAATACCTTAGCCACTAGACCACCGCGGCGAGGCTGCTAGAAAGAAACGTTTGGTGACTACACTTAGAATAAAAAGGTGAATTTCAATTAAACCATGTTGCAATATAACGAACTACATTGCTGATTTTACTGACATGCTATACTGAGGTTTCACTTTACATATAACAGATCTACTGCCCCTTCCCCGCTACTGTGGTTATCAAAGCTCAGCTACTGCTTTGTGACATAAAACAGTAGCTAAACTAAGTTATACAGTATAACAAGAGGCAATGTGTGTGTCAGCACTTGTCTGCAGTGCCAATTTGCTGAACCTTTTCAGAAGCTGCAGCAGTCGTCGGCAAGCAGCAGCAGCAAGGAAACGTCGGCACGAGCAGCAGCAGTAGGGAATTCCAAACCGACTGCCACGGTTAAACCAGCCGAATCTGATCCGCTGCCGGATGCAAAGGCCGAAGCGATCCGGCGCCAGCACGCCGCAAGGAAGATTCAGCGGGTGTGGCGGCAGCACAGACGGGTGTGTGGTGGCACTTTGCAAAATTTGCTCATAGGAGCAACAGTACTGCAATTATCCCTTTGCAACACTGCGTGTAGCTTTGCACGCACAACTTACTTTTGCCATTTTTATGCATTATTGACAATAAAGAGACAATAGGGTCTGAGCTAACGGTAAATTATATTGTTACCTAAAATTTTAGATACTCTCAATGAAATAGTTTTCTACAGTTCGTCACACAGGTGACGGCAGTGCCATATTTAGCTAAGTGCTCGACTAGGGTGTCTTGGCAGGAAATTCAATATATCCTGACTTTTTTCTGAGAATGCTTGCCATGAGCCGATAACGATCAGATTCAATGATGGCATAATTGCAATGATCGCTGCAGTAGTTTAGTAAAAACATTTCCACTCGCTCTGTAACCGTGGCATCAAATTGTAGAAGTTTGATGCTTTTATTAATGCTGAATCATAACCAGTGCTGCGAAGGGTTAGAACTACGAGCAAGAGCATTGAACAAGTGTTTTTAGTTCCTTAAAATGATTCTTAACAAATGAAAACATCATTCCATCTACAAAGTTATCGTACAGTTTTAAAAATCTTGATCATGTTATACGCATTACTAGGCAAGTGTTAGGTTTGGCCACAACACTTTGCAGAGTGCCATTACATATTAAAAATTTTGGTCCAGCTAATATGAAACATGTGTTTCGTAGTATTCACAGGCAACACATCAAGATATACAGCTTAGTTGGTTAGATCTTTTTGTTGAAGTTTATTACACCCGTTAGTAAAATGCCAGCGATCGCCTGTGGCAAGCATAAGCATTCCGAAAGACACCTAAATGACAAACCATATCAACCTTGAATTGCTTTGAACTGTCCTTTCATTGCCATTCATGCTGGTGCCCTTTTTTGTGGCTTGTCTATTTATTGAGCTAATATGGTCAAACATGGCTCTACCAAATCATTGTTTGTATTGAACAGTTATAACTTCCTTTTAGAAATACCCTACCACAGTACAGCATTACACCATATCCTCGTACAAAAATATTCGCTGCCACCACTGATTGCACTAGTTGTATGTAACAGCACTATGATCACTTCTTGTATTGCTGAAAATATATTTAACCTACGAAACGATGCTGTGAAAGAAGGCAATGAATTCGAAGGGAATGGCTCGTCGTGGAGGAAAAAATGAGGTGGGCATGTTTCACGCAATATAAAAGGCCCTCTCAGCGAATTTCTTAATCGTGCCATGATGGCGAATTCGCTTCATTATCAGTGACGCAGAATTGGTGTATTCATTGAGAGCAGAGTGAACTTCCTGGGGCCCCCATCTTTTTTGTCAAACTACGAGTGATACGATTTATATTGTTTCATGTGCCAAAAGCGTATCCAGTTGAACTCTCTTATTTCTAACGCGCATGCATCTGGCAGAAATTTCTGTCTGTTATATGACATGTCTCTCATAAGCAGAGTGCCACGTATTTATTGCCTTATCAACACCTATACCAATGTAGGTGCACTGATATTTCATATACCCATTTGCCTCTTACATATGTGTCTCTTATCTTCAGTTGTATAATATGATTATTGATTATGATGCATGCTGTAGTGGAGGGCCTCGGCTTATTGTGGTCACCCGGGTTTCGCAAAGTGCACTAAAATCACAGTACACTTCCCTCTAGTGTTCTGGCTTCATCGAAATGTAACCGCCACGGCTAAGATAGGACCGTGTCTTTTCTGGGCCAGCAGCCGATCACCGTGAGGACTGCATACCTGCGGCGGCAGTTGTCGAATGACCAATCTAACCACTTTCGTGCGGGGCATATCTGTGTAGAACTGCATGTTCTTTGTGAACAAACATTATGTTCAGGGAGCTTTTTTTAAGAATCAGTTCCAAATTCTTTTCTACCCAGCGTGCGAGTGCAGCATCTCTGACAGCCTCGGAGTCCTCCAAGCTCTCGGAAACCTCCAACCTATCGCAAGACTCCCAGATGTTATCGAAGGCAAAGCCAATAAAGCACAACTAAAAGGCCTCGAGCTTCAAAACAGCCGACCAGGGAAGAAGCGGATACAGTTTTTTTTTTTTCTGTCGTTATTCCTTCCTGTAATTTCGTACAGTAGAACGTATGAGTTCTGTTCTATCGTGTCAATGAAGGTCACGACTTTGATGTAGTAAACTTTGCTGCAACTGTTTTTCCAAGTGCATCTGTCTCGTGTACACAGGTGTGTGTGCGCGCGCGAAGTGTTATCGGCAGCTCGTTATTTTGAAATGCGGACAGACATTTCTTGATCTCTACTGTGTTGGCACTTGAGGTAACTGTACTGAGGAACTGTTGGCAATGATTCCTTAATGTATTTTGTTTCGTCATGTGCTCCAGTAACTTACTCGTCAGCGAGACTTGTGGGATAAGCACGAGTCCCGCCCTTATGACAACACATTCCACATTGTCGTGAAGCTGTGACGCGCTAGAATGAGTTAGAAAAACACTGTGCATTGCCGTGAAGTTTCTTCAACGCTTCAAGAACAGCAATGACAGTGCTGAGGATGGTATATGTGCTTGAGCAAATCGTGAGAAACCTTTGGTCGAGTTTTGCTTCTGTGAACAGTGATACCGGTAATTACGATGCCGTACCGAATTGTTGTGGCAGTTTGAAAATTTGCTGATTCCTTTTGTAAGAACAGTGATGAATGTAAAATTATCACACAGTATGTGCGAAAAGTGTGGCATTACAGAAAAAAAATAGAAGCTGTGTTCAAAATGACAACACTAATATGTGCCCTATGTTCATTGCTTGAGAGTTATACAGTTAAATGCAAACGCAGCTTGTACAAAAAAGCTACCTCGCAACATTTCATCAAAGGGCTGTATTAATCTTTTTTTTTTCCACTTTGAGATTTGCTATGTGGTGCTCTGTTGATACTTCTTACGTGGTTATTAATATGACATTCAAGTCACATTTCCTTCAGTGTGCACTCTGTGTGAGCGAAGCAGGTCTAATGCTTTCAATATGAGTAGAAAGGTCACAGAACTGTGCAGGTGATGCAAGCTTGTTTCTTGTTGATGCAATGCACACAACTAGTATCGGTGATGTAAAGTGAAGTTGGGATGTATCATCGTGTATTATTTACATCACAATTCAGAATACTCAATTCTTTGTAGGTGGTATGTAGGGTAGCATAACGTTTCCATAGAAACTTGCATTTAAATGAATTTCACTTCGTTTTTTATGCAAGCAGAAAGTTATTGCTTGTATGTAATTAAGTTTGTTGAAGTACATGTGCTCATGCATGTTTTGTAGTAAGTAATGCAATACTCATTTGCACCATTGTTCACAATTAAACAAAAGAATGCAACACGCATTATAGATCTTTTGGGGACTAAGGGCATCTGGCAAACTCTGGACTGCGTCTTCAATGCCAATTCTTCCAAAGATATCCTCGATGTGATTTTCGCTTCTAAATATGTTAGTGAAAAAAACTCCAACAATACTTAAGAGCAGAATGTTTCCAATGCCAGCGAGTGTGACGTTACGGGCGTCTTTCAGTGTTATTTATGTGCGTAACGCAAGCGACGAGTGCAGTTCCCGACAATGAAATACTGCTTTTGGCAACACATTCACCCCTTCACTATGTTTGAAGTGGTAAAATGCAACAGGATCGCCCTGTTGAACTACAGCATTGGCGTGGCCTTCAAGAGTGCTGCCGTAACATCGATGTTCACCATCAGAAGGTGCCATAACCTTGTGTTTTAATCATTACCTCAAGCTCACAAGGCTGAAGTGACTGCCTAGTCTGCAGAAGGGTGCGACATTGTGGAACTGCCGCAAATACAAAAACACCGCCCCCCTCAGTAGAATTTTTGAAACTCTGTTGGTGTTCTTGAAGGCCAATTTTACACAGCTAACAATCTTATTTCAATACGAGGGCATTACTTGGCTGATTGCCCGGCCTCGCTGTCAGTGTAAAGTGGTGGCAGAAAAGCGGCACACAATTTAGTCATCTGTGAAAGACTGCACGTGGTTATACAGAAAATGTTGAAAGGGAATGTTGGTCGGTAGACGATTGAATAGGTGGCCTCCTAGGATGCTACAGGGAAGTGACGGGAGTTCCATTTCATCAAACCACCAGAAACTGTCAAACATGCAAGAAACAGGAAGATTTGGATTAGCTACACGATGTCACTCTACTGTAAAACACCATCCACAAGCTCTGCAACATTTAGTCACATCACTCAGCTCAACAACATGACCAAGCGAGAAGAGATTGTCTCGTATTCACAAATCTTAAAGGTACCAACACAAAATTTTACCACTGAGATAGCCTGCAGGAACGATTCCCGCGAAGATGCATATATCATCTGCAAAATATCAATGAATGTAACTTGAAAGGTATTTCAAATACAGCATTGACGTGCAGCATAGCTTGGAAATTTTGAACTTTGTGTGAGTGATAGACTCCACCACGCTATTGCTGCAGCAAGTTATGACGACGTTATAGCCCCCATTTTTCTGTTTGGTCGCATTTACTCCAGCAGACTATTACTCGGCAGCTGCTTGCGAGTCCATGGCCGTGGTGCTAGAGTCGAAGATTTTGTGTTTGATGACACTGCTGTCCCATTTCCCGTTTGAAAAATCTTTTTGATGTGAACCGCGTGGAAGTGCGTCACACTTCTGCGTGCCGACATGGTCGAGCGTTGTGCCTGCTAAATGGCAATAGTTGCACCTGGTGGCTTGTCGTATTTGAAACCGAAAGTGAAACTGTTCAGTAATAACGAGCCTGCAATTGACACTTTCGAAACATTTTATATCACTTTTGTTGCCAACATGGAAGAATTCCAGGCATTCCACATACTAATCTTCCAGTACAGATGAGCCTAGCCTGTCCTGGCCAGTTCAATGTTGGCCAAAAGATTTTGATGTGGCGTTCAAACGACAAGTGTGATTATTTGAATCTAATCGTACAAAAATATCAGTTTTGCGAGTCTACCAAACACCTATGTACTACTGTACCTCATTTTCTTTCACTCAAACAACTGTGTACTGAGTGTCAGCAACAGAACTTCAGTACCATGTATTCATCCGTGTAATGAAAATAAAGCCTGTTGCACTGTACTGCTTGCATTTTCGCTATTGAAGCACTAAGGTGTCTAGTGTTAAGTAGAGCAAGAGTTGTGTGCAGCGTCATGACCTATGCCCTCTTTATCTTTCATGAACTAGCACACGCTCCTAGAATACTCACTACATCCTATAGTAGCTACATGTGCTAAATGGTGATATGAGATGGTCACATTTTAATGGAGATGAACAGCAGTCCAGAATCGCAGGATCAAACTACTTCATACAATATCCAATCGATTGATGCAACAATAAATCTTGGAATGCCTTACAGCAGTCGAAGGGACTTGCTGTTGCACAAGAATCCATTCATAAAGGTGTTTTGAAATATAAATGAAGCTGGCCCGTTGCGATTTTGCCTGCTTCAACAAGTTTTAGACATGCAGATTCAGCAATATTTAGGCATAACATTCACTCCATCATTAAAGACACCCTTTTGAAATATCAGTTATGTCGGGCTCCTAAACGACCATGTAGCCAAACCGGCTGCCCTAGCCACTAACATGAAACGTCAGTGAAACATCATGGTAACAACTAGTAAAAGATGCACCAGTTTTCTTTTGCTCCAAAATGATAATTTATAGGTACCTAGGAAAGAAAAAAAAAATAGCAATCTTTGTTCTCGGAGCTGCGTATACTGTGGAAGTACAGCAAGTGATCTGCTTGGTTCCAGTTTAAAGTGCATTCGGGCCCCGACATGCGCTGCCTTCGCTCGCTCGCGTTTTGGGTGGTTTAGTCCTCGCTATTCCTACCGTGTGCATCATCAAACAGTTCTGCGCAGCTTATCACAGTCGAAACAACATACGTGATGGCTTTATGGCACCACAGTCGAGTTTGTATAATGCTACAAACCTCATGCAAACATCGCTGCGTCACCAGGTTTTGTCAACTACAGAGACGTTTCATTGTCAGACAGCAAAACTGACTACAGTTGAGGGGAACATAAGTGGAGAAATGAAATTGTGCTTTCATAGCTACTAAATGAATCCAGACGATGAGGTATACTCTCAAATATCGACAAAATGAATTATCAGTTATAACAAAGTAATTCAAGAATAGCTCCGTCATAAATACAGTGCTACAAATATATGCTTATTAACAATTTTCCGATATAACGAAGCATCTTCATAGCCGGTATGACTTTGTTATAATGTGGTTCGAGTGTAAACTCAAAGCTTGACATAAGAAACACAGATATAATGAAATACTGGCATAGGCGTATCAGAGGCGCCAAATACTGGCATAGGCGTATCAGGGGCGCCAGCCCCCCCCCCCCCCCCTCCGATAAAAGTTGGGGGGGGCTGAGCCCCCTCACTTTCGACAGTGGTCACTCTTGGCTGCACGCTGTGGAAACCAACAAGTAAGGCGTAGTTTTCTATCACAACAGTAATCACTCAATTAAGTTCTTACAGGAAAATAAAATTGTTACGAAGCTATGTTGCAACATATGGAAATTTTTCCAACATTGCCACTGTGGTAATTTTCCTTGTAGGTTCTTATTATAGATCCCGGCTAACGAGCGAGATAGTTTTGCCCCCGCACTTGCGAAAGAGTTGGTACGCCACTGAATACTGGTTATAAAGAAGTAAATAAAAATAGTTGTGCAATAAATGTAGTGTTAGCAAAAAATCTTTATCTTTATGACAAATTTATATATAACGAAGCTAATTTCGTGTAACATGCAACTTTGAAATGAGGTTTGAGTGTAGTATTAAATGTTTGATGTGTTACACACACACTCTAGTCAGATACAACTTAAGAAGCCAGGGGAGGCCCCGCCCAGATGACCGAAGCGCAGCAGCCAATCACCTCAGTGACTAAGGAAATACTAGTACTGCTCTTGCTCTCGGCAACGCTCTCTGCACTCCCATTGGTGGAGGCTTGTGTGCATCCGCCTTCGAGAAGAAATGCCGCAGACTTCTAAAGTTACAACAGACTATAAAAAAAAAAATGTCTCGTTGCAAGGCTTTCTCTCCAACCTCAACGCACAATATACAATTGTTGGGTTTTACATCCCAAGACAACGATTATGGGACACGCCATAGTGGAGGGCTCTGGGAATCGTCACCAACTGAAATTCTTTAAGGAAACTGCAACTATGCCTAAATTGTAATCTTGGGGTATACCACAAGACAGTGTAGCATACATAGGTCATGTTCCTTTTCCATGCTAATATTTTTGTCACAAGGCAGTTTATTCTTTACTATCAGCTAGGCTATGCATTTAATAATATGCACTAGGAACAAGAGAAACATCAGCGATGATGACGCTAATTAGTTAAACTATGCCACTTAGGTTTACGAGGGTCTTAAAAAAACATTTTTTATTCATTGTCCTACGATCATGAAAATTACCATGCATGTGTACCATTGAATGGAGATTTCAAATCTGCAAACAGATTTCAAATATCTCATTTAGAAAAAAAGTAATGCCAAATTTCCACATTATAATTAGGTAGTTTCTTACAGGTCATTATGGTTAATCACAATAAAAAAAAGTTAGTTTTCAAAACTACATGCTTCTTCTAAAATGTTCATCCCACTAAATAAAGCAAACTAGATGTTAAAATGGTCATTTCTTTGGTCAAATAATTTTTAAACTTGGAAGGTGGAAATGCCCTTCCAGTTATTAGCTGGTATTTGTCACATAATTACAATTCTACCAATGATTGATTGATTTGCGGGGTTTAACGTCCCAAAACCACCATATGATTATGAGAGACGCCGTAGTGGAGGGCTCCGGAAATTTCGACCATCTGGGGTTCTTTAACGTGCACCCAAATCAGAGCACACGGGCCTACGACATTTCCGCCTCCATCGGACATGCAGCCGCCGCAGCCGGGATCCGAACCCGCGACCTGCGGGTCAGCAGCCGAGTACCTTAGCCACTAGACCACCGCGGCGGGGCTACAATTCTACCAAGGCTGAGAGAAAAAAGCTTTAGTTTGCAGTTCAAGTGCTGCAGAAAATAATGGTACCAAGTGTGTTTCGATATCTTCACAGAACTTACTCAAAACTTCCGTAAGGCACATTCACTTCACAAAAAAAAAAAGAATGCCAAAAAAAATTTTGTTTTCAGCTTTAAAAGCAATTGTAATTTCATATATTAAGCTTTTCACAAAAAGAAATGGTTTTTTGCCACATTATAAAATTTTTCCAAAACATACTTTGGACTATAAATACCTCTAATTGCAAGTTTTGAAAGTCTGCACTATTCACAATTTTGTGCTATTTTGGGACCCTCGTGCCCCTAAGTATGTGACCCAAATCTAAAGCACAAAGGCCTCGGGCACATCGTCTGCATTAAAATGCAGCCATCGTAGCTGAGATTCGGTTCCACAACTTTTAGATGTGTAGCTGAGCACTGTAATCACTTCACCCCGGAAACAGTTTCCAAATACACAGCACACAGGCAGCTATTCTCCCAAATGTTTATTTGCATTCATTGAACATGTGTCGAGTGCGATACACTTTACAGAAATGATGAAAAGAAACGATGAGGGAGAGACACAGCAGCGCAACGGTGCTTGAAGGTCAGCCATGAAACGGAAATGAAAAACTCAATTTGACGTATTTCCGTGAACTAGCTTTCACGGGTAAAGAGACCGGCAGTCAGATGCAACGCCGTTTGTATTTACAAATCGTTCGAGAAAGTCCTGCTGCAATGCGTTGGAACGAGTGCTCTTTTTCTGTCCTTGCAGCATTGCACTTCATATATCCTGCAAAAGAAACGGGAGCATAAAATCAATGAAGAGAAATTACACTGACATCCATTCGTTACTCAGGCTAGCTTTGATTTATGAAGCTGGGGTGAAGCTGAGGTTGAAATAATACCTACCATATGGAAATTATTAGTATCATTCAAGAGTTTTAGAACTGTACATGTAGCATTCCAATAATTCACATTTGCTATACAGGGCGCACACAGAACTTTTGCTTATGCATACTTGCTGTTTGTGCACAATGCCATTACATCGACACAACACAGTACTAAATCACACTATTTTGAGCGAGTGCACTTTAGCAGATGTAATCACAATCAATAAGTACAGTTAAATCTTATTATAAGAGGCATGTTTTCGGCAGCAGTTCTTATCTTTTATATATGTCTTTTACATCAGTGTCTCTTATAGAGGGGTTCGACTGTAAGTGCATTAGCATTAACACCGTCGATCACGACGCGTTGTGATGCCAATCATGAGAGATGGTGAGCTACAAACAATGTAGCCATTACAGAGCCAATTTGTACTAGTTCTAGCTCTGCATATAACGAATGGTCATTCTTGGAACTTGTGTGAAACGCTTTAGTTTTTACCGTGCCTACCACAGATTTGACATCGTACTTAATACATAATGAATCTTGTAGTGCTGAGCCATGTTCATTGATGAAAGGTCCGCTGTTCCAATCACGAGTGGCCCTCTTGACAACTGGTGGTGATTTGTTCTGGGAGTGCTTTTAGTTCATAAAAAGCCCTTCCCTTTGGCTCTTTGACGTAATTCTAGAACGAGCATTAACATGAAAAAAAAAAAGGGGAACCAGCAATACGAGACGCACACGTGCAGATCAGCGCACAGAGATGGGATGTGTTGCGTCACGCTACAGTAACTAATGACCAACTTGCCCACGCAGCAACCTTTCTCTCTATCATGTTTAACAGCAAAAGCTGTTATGAGATCACAACAAGGGTCACAAGCGCCGTAGTTGTCCACCGCCGCTGTCGGTGTCCATAACCACTATTAAGGCCCCTGACTACCAGCCAACCTCGCAGGTAGTCTCAAAAGCAAGCGCAAACATCGGCATTGCAGTTTCGATGGCCGAACACACGAGGGTACCGTTTTCCACTAAGGTGAGTCTCAAAGGGGGAGCGCAAATGCTCTTGAAATTTTGCATTAAAAAAACCAATGAATTTCCGTCAAAATAACTCGCCTAGTTTTCACACGTGAACGGAGGGGACAGCGCAGCTAGCTGCCGTGAAAGCGCGGGTCAAAGCTTTGGCTTTGTTCGCTAATAGATTCTTTCGACAGGAACACAAAAATGCTTCTAGCCTATTGTACGTCTTTACCGCCTTTAATCTGCCACTGCATCAGCCAAGTGCCCTCGGCCTCGTAGATCGCTATCGCATCGCTGTGACCGCGGGTTTGTGCACGGCAGTTACGACAAACAGTAGTTTTGTTTTCAATCCACGTGTCTTCAGAACTAAGTCGTTTCATGCTATCTATGATCGCAACTGCCACGACTTTGTCCACAGAGTTTGCGAAAAGCAGCATTGCTTTGACTGGTCAAGCATTAGCCATGCACACACTTTCGGAGTTCTGTCAATAATGTTGTCGCCACCATACAAGATTGTGTCGAACGACCGTGGTTTCGTCCAGAGCGGTTGTGGCAATGATGTGGCAACCACACGCACTGTGGCAATGCGTCCAATGTGGCAATGCGTCCAGAGCGGTTGTGGCAACCACACGCACTGTAAAAGTCAGTGCTTGCACTGGTTGCACGCACTGTCCGATGCTTCAAGCACGCTGCTCTCAAGTGGCCTTCATTCGATGGTTTCTGTACTACGGTTCATGTCACACGCCACGATTAGGAAAAGTGTTCGGAACATTCGAATTTTAGCCCAATGTACGCATAAATTTGGCTGGGGAAATTGGCAAATTCGTATCTGCCGCAGTTTTGCATCACCGAGACTCTACTGTATATTTATATGAATGCCTTTCAAATTTGTTTATAATAAAATGCGGTGAGCTCGCAAAAAGCCTGGAACAGACTGACCTGCATTTTTGTCAATGCGGCCAGATCTTGCACACAAATTTCGATTTTCGGGAGATTTTCATGGCAACCGTACAAACGGAAGAAACGGTCAAAATCTGGGAGTCTTCCGGACAAAGCGGGAGACTTGGCAGGTATGTGATGATGATAACACTACCGTATTTACTCGCGTAATCTTCGCACTCGCATAATTCTCGCACCCCCCACATCGCCCAACAAAAATATTTCTTTTTTTTTCCTCGAGTAATTATCGCACCCCCGAAAAATGCTGCAATAATGTCGTCGCTGATGATGATAGCGCATGCCATCTGGCGCCATCTCTTAAGCACCAAGCGTACTATTGCACAGAGATTCAAGCCAAGCCGAAGTGGTCAGTGCGCGTTGCGGCATGTTTTGTATGTTGAGTCGGTAACCTTGTCAAGTTATGAGGCGATACTGAAGCTGTACGGCTGCTTTCAAGTTGCAAGTGATAGACCATGCACTAAAGAACGGCAACAGGGCCGCCAGTAGGCCCTTCGGAGTCTACGAGTTTTGTGTTCGCTACTGGTGATGGCTGCCGAAAGCCACCAAAACGCATTGAGCCTGCCGTGTGCCTAAAACGGGGATTGATGGTAAACCTTATTTCTTCAGAAGAAAACTGCGGACAATTCTGTTAAATAGCCATCAGCCCAATACTGACGTTCCACGCTTACCTTTTGAGGGCTCCTGTTCCGAACGCTACCGCTACGCCCGCAACGTCTGCAAGCTTTGCGTATGGTATTCTAATTCTCTACTATTTGCTTCCACTTTTTGTGTCTCAAATAAATCTTGTCTTGTGTTGAACCTCTGATTTTATTGTTGAGGTAAGTTTTAATTAGTACTTCTTAAAGCTTGCTACTAGTTTCTGGTGTGAGAATCCCGTTTTGCGGCCACTTTGTTTTCTTTTTCGCTCTGTAAGTTTTCGTAGAAAGCTTTCCCCGCGTAATTCTCGCACCTCCCAACTTTTCATTGGTTTTCTGGCAAAAAAAAGTGCGAGGATTATGAGAGTAAATACGGTAAATACATACTGTTCTCTCTTGGTGGCGCAATATAGCACACAGTTTCTGTGGTCTCCGCGACTAGCTAAAGCAATACCCCGCAGCCAATCGCAGAGGCCATGGTATTTTACTAATTATTACTAATAATTTCACTAAATTTCCGACAAGATGCGTGAAATCGTAAGCGTGGTCGAAATTCGTACGTTTTACAGGAAAATCAGATTTGGCAGGTATGCACATACTACTGTCGCGCTTGATACTTTATGGTCATAGACAATCCGGCCCCAAGAAACTTTCAGTGCTCATTGTGCAGTCTTGAAGAGGGCCCGTATCCTCAGCGAGAAATTAACTGGTAACTGCATGGCGGGACATTTAAGGGGGACACTGTACTTGGTAAGGAATGCCAGATATTTTCATGTGTTTATAAAAAAAATCACAGTGTATGTTTTTGATGCTGATTTCAAAAATGTATTTACCTTCCCTCTAAATTAGTTTTTGAGATATCCTAAAACTAATTACCTATTGTTTGCTGGTATGATGACAAGAAATTTGTATTGCAGAGCTATTATTGGCACATGCCTGTTTACTAATGAACATAAGGCACACAACCGTAGGAGTGCTTTTTTGATTTCATAATTTTAGCAAGGTTTGTCGCACCTCGCATTTCAGTGTTGCAGACACACCCACGCTCCGATTTCTGGCAAAAATAAAAATTTTGAAGGTCTCAATAAAAAATTCACACCTACCATTGTGTAAACTAAAGATACGGCTACATTTCACAACAAAAATGACAGTCCTAGCTGCTCTGGAGGCAGAGATATCCTTTAGACAAGTTTCAAACTGCAGCAAAATTTGAATCCTGAGAAATCATGCAAAAACACAAGTCCATTTTGGGCAGACAGTAGCATAGAAAAGCTGTTTAGTTTGTGAGGGTGCTGACAACCCCCCTGTAAAGTTGTCTGCGCCGCATGGCGCACGTGTCTCGCCCCAAGGCTTTATTTCGGTGGTGACCACCGCCGGGCGATAGATGGCGTTGTGTTCGCTTTGAGTACCACTGTTGGTAGAGTGGTAGCGCCGGCGGTGGCCCCTGGTGGAAGGCAGGCCTTGGCGGTGGGCGAGCGTTGAGGGAGTCTCTTCTGCGCGTGGCGGCTGCCGCGAACGGTTGTCTGTAGCGTGGGCCCCCGGTGCTCGGCACCGCGGGCTTCGCGCCGGGGTGGTGACGCCGCCTTGGGTATGTGTTAGTGTGTTGGGTGTGTTAGTGTGTGTTTATCATGTTATTGTGTGTTTAGTGTGTCCCTGTGTTATGTTGTTTGTATGGTAGCGTGTTAATTGAAATTGGTGTATCATTCGGCGGACGATATCGTCGTCTAAATTAGTTAATAAATGTATGTATGTTGTGTGCGTTGTACCGATTGCGTCTGCTGTGTCCGTTCACTCCAAGAGAGTGGCGTGTCGATGCGCTCGTTCGCCTCGCCGAGAACCCCACAAGTTACAATGATTTGCAAATTCAGCTTTCTCAGTAGGCACCAGGCATGTAGTCCTTCTGTTTTGCATCACCTAAATGACGTTTTTTTCAATGCCCACTGCATGTTTTCCGCAGAAACACACTTGCGAGCTGATGCGATCGGCATGGGCTCAGCTGCCAACTAGGCCGCTATCAGTTCGGTGACGCCTATGTGCGACGAATGTGCGTACGTCATCCGCGATCCATCGTATGATGAAACGATGTTTTCCGGCTTGTCCAGATTGAGTTGTTAATGTCGCAGACCGAACTCACGCATTCGCTCATCAATTTCAAGGCTGCAAGAGCAGCGAGGTGTTAATTTCTTTTTCACATAAATTGCCACATTTTGAAGTGGAGGCCACAGTGCAATATGTTCGTTGTGGACACATCATTACAAGCACTCTACCTGTTACCAGTAGCCTCCATTGCGCGGGCGGTGAGCACGTTCACCGTAAACGGATTGATTTTCTGTTGTTCGTCCACTGGCGGCGAACTCCACTCTGACGATTCGTCAAGCAGTTCGCACGCAAATGAGGTCGTTTCGTCAGACAAAGGGAACCCGCAGCATCGGTGCGTTTAGGGATAAGACTGCGCTTCCGCTCCATCATTGCAAAGATTGCTATCTCTCGTAGCTTCACTTCTGCTTTTTTACTTGCTGTCCTGTAACTGTTGAGGCTCCAAAACACGGCTGTTTTCAGCGACGTTGTTGACAATCGACGGACTCGTACGTGAGTTAGGCCTGCACCGATGACTCTGACAGCCGTTGAACGCCGCAAGTTTGTTATTCTCGCTGTCCTGAGCCATAGCGCTCGCTTCACAAATTTGTTTCGCGGAACTTCTTTACTGCGGTAGGCAGTCGACAGCACCAAGACAAAATGGAACATGTCCGTGCGCGTCACGATAAAGAAGCAGACACAGGAAAGGCCACTTGGCCAATCGGGTGCCTAGGTTTTATCACGTGCCCCAAGCAGCCAATAGATCGCGCGCTGGTGCTTCTCGATGGTACGTTTTTGCTGAAAAACCAATGAGCAAGGCGAGCCACTGGTGGCGGGAAATTGAAGATGAAGAACGACCCTTCCAAACGAGACCAAGATGACCACGATATCTCTGTGTAACAGCAACAGTACGGCATGGAAAAAGTGCGACTTAAGCATCTATTTATGCTCAGACTCATCGCACAGGGGTGTTATAAATTGATTTTGTGCCAGAAATAATGGCGCAAGAGGCCAGAAAATTCTCAGATAAGTGCAAAAATAGTTGCAGATTCCAAAAATGTCAACTTAAAGAAGTCGATTTTTTTTCCCGATTTTCGACCTTTTTATTAAGGGGGGACATGGGTCTTTAAAATTTTTTTTCTATTTTTGGCTCAATCTTGACCAAACCTCACCATCTTGGACAGTTTTTCATGCCGATTTCAAATATGTAATTGTTTCTGAAATAGCTTTAGTGGATAAAAAGATATTAACATCTGTAATTTAATTATGCACTTCATTCGGGGCTTTTTGGCAACTTAATCAAGCCAGATCCAAAAAATAAATGCATAGCCCCAATGCTGAAAGCTTTCTGTATGGGGTGATGCTATTTTTATAAATTTTTAGGCATTATATAGATAAGAAAACAGACCAGCACTTACAATGGATATTCTGTTCAATTTTCGCTCATTACTATCCATAATTGTAATTAACAGTATGCTTCTAGAGTAATCAAAATAGCATCACCCCATAGGTAATGTTATTACAAATAAAATGATACCAAGTTTGTCATTCTCAATCAACAGTAACATATAAGAAAAACCCCTAAGGTTTAGTGTGGTGCACAAAAACATCGAACTGAGAAAAACGCATTTAAAGTTTCTAATAACTGTAACTTTTGCTAAAGTGAAGCTAGAGCAATAAAAATGGCACCGTTGTATAGCTCTACATTATGTGAGTATGGCTGTACCAAATGTGTCAATGCACCTTCCCAAAATATTTGCCACAGCTCATTTAAAAACTGTGTACTGGACGTTGAATCAGTATAAGGAACCCAGTCTACAACTTTGTGGCTGTTCTAATGCACTGAAAACCAAAGGAAGACATGTTATATATAAAAACATCGCCCTTATATACATAAAACACTATTTCAAGTAAAACACACATTTTTGTCCCAGACATCCTTACAATTCTACAGCATGCCAGGGCTGTATGCAGTGTCTCTTGCAGGCTTATGTCGCTTTGCAAGTGTTGCCTTTGTTGAACTGCTCTGCAGGTGCTCCCTCCGCGATTTGTGAAGCCTGGTTTTATTCTTTTCAAGGCTACGACGCATGAACAGATTTCCTGCACTGTAGCCTAGCTTCTCAGCAATTGCTTCATTGCTCTTCGTGGCCCCCTGATTAAAGCGGCTGATGGCTTCAGCCACTGCTCTTTCTACGCTGCGCAGTGAGGCATGGGTGGTCTTGGGGACTTGTTGCCAAATTGTAGCGTGTAAGCTCTCACTAGGATTCTGGGTGATCCCATCACTGCACCTTGAATGGTTCCAGTAGTGCCGGATGACGATCCGCTGACGTGATGATCCGACGAAGTGCTGCAGCTGGGCCGAATAGAGTGCACCCCTTCGGCAGGCATTCGCGCCAGCGAATCGTCGTCTGAATGTGCTGCCTCGGCAATAACAGGCACTTGCGCCAGCGAGTCGTCGTCTGAATGTGCTGCCTCCGCAATAACAGGCATTTCCGACAGCCCGTTGTCGTCAGAATGCGCTGCCTCGGCCATCTCCGGCGTTCTCGGCGGCGCGCAGGCCGCTCCCTTCTGCCGCGCATTCCACGCTCGCTTTCGTTTCCTACCGAAAGCTTGACGAGTGTTCTTCAGGGGAGCTTCCCAGCCATGCCAGCGAAATGCAGAAAGACGTATACGTCGGCGACGTCGGTACACGAGCGGGTAGCAGACGAGATAACACGCACGAGAGCAGGCGCCGACGGAGCATAACCAAACAAACAAACAAACAAAAAAAAGAGCGAGCAATCGTGGCCGCGCCAGCCAATGGTAAGCGCGAGACGGGGGGGCTCGCCGGCACGCGCGCGCTCTAGCCAATCAGCGGTCCGGCAGACGGCTTCGCAAAACGGGGGAGGGCAGTCGCTCTGTTGGAGCTACGCCATTTTGAGAGCCCGCAAAACGCGCACAAAGGAACCAGCTTCAAAACAAGCCCAAGATGGCGCCGATCCGCCGGCTGCTTCGCTGGCGGCGCGCGCGGGAAGTTCGAACAAATTTTCTGTTTTGCGGGTTGTTTTGCGACTCCCGTGATGGTTTGAAAATAGATTTTAACCTATCTTTTTTATCGAATTTAGCGTTAATAATTTGAGGAGAGGTGCTTATAGGTTAAAAGATTCAAAAAATGCGTTTTTCTCAAAATCGATTTTTTGGCCATTTTTTACTTTTCTAAGACCCGTGTCCCCCCTTAAGAGGGGAGGCTACCATCGGATACCAACTTTTTTGTTTATTGAGATATCTTAATGAAATTTTCAGGATAGACTTATAGCAAAAGCATTAGAAGAACTACAAAATTTCATCAAGTTATGTTCACTGGTTTTCAAGTTACAGCAGAATATCAGGGTAGTGCACATGGTTCTCTTATTCCAGGCCTGGAGAACTTTCAAAAGGTGCTGGAACTGTGAAATTAACTATGATGATTCCCAGATTGATACTCCAGGGGGTAACAGAGCCCTTTTTTTGAATTTTAAAAGTTTTAGCAGACCATCAAACTTGCTGAAAAGTTTTAGCAGACCATCAAACTTTGTGTTCGTGATTAGGATATTATCAATCAAATTTTGATTAAATATAATAAATAACACACACAATATATTGAAAAAATGGGCTTGTCACCCCCTCAGAAATTTATTCATGTACATAATAAAAAAAGACTTATGGAAATCCAATGAGTGGTTCCAGAGATATGGCTGGAATAAGCAGCCTCACTAGCCAAAAAAGTCATTTTGAGAAAACGACGTTTGAAAGTTTTGAGCACATAGGCAGTTCTAAAATGAACCTGCAGCGTAACTGGAGGTGTCCTTTGGCACTCTCTTTCTTTGCCGCCTTTCCATCTTCTCTAGGGATCGCTTCTTAGCCTTTTTCAAGCGCAGAGAATCTTTCTCGGCTGCCCGTTGAATGGCCAGGTGGCCAGGTGTTAGCCCCACTGATGAAGCTAGCTCTTGGGTGGCCCTGTAGCAGCCAGCATTGTATCTTAGCACTGCATCATGCAGTGCTGTCTCCACAGCAATCAGTGACGCATGCTGCTCTTTGGGCATGAGGGACCACAGCACAGAGTGAAAGGACTCTGATGCATTCTGCGTCTTTGCTCCCAGGCAGCGTTGCAGAAGAGAAGCCTGTGAGAGCCTCTCATAAATGGGTAGAAGTGCATGTGGAACATAGCGTGGCAGCTTGTACGAATGCTTCGGAGGTGGAACACCGGTAATCTTGCTGGCATTGTGACGACACCAGGAGTCTGCACCCTCTGGGCACAAGTCGTGGGGCGGCTCCTCATCCGTCGACGTCACATGGTGGTACGATGCCATCACTGCCCGCCGCATTGCAGCCACATCATCGGAATTGTTCCGTAGGGCCCAGCCATAATAATCTGTCAACTTGTCGATGAGTGCCTTTGTCAGCCTGCCCTTCCCTCCCAAAGCCTTGTCACTTTTCTGCACAAGGTTGCGAAGTGCAGTCCCCATTCTCTTCTGAACGTGGTTCAGGCACTCCTCTTTTGAAATGGGGACCAGTCCATAAACATTTTCTTGTACAAGGGCAGAGAAGGTGGCACTATCTTCATCAGACACGAGCGTTGTGTAACGGAGGTTGTGCTTCGACAGCGAGCGTGAAAAGAGGATGATAGCTGCCTCAACCTCCATTCTCCCTGATTTAGAGTCGGTGTTTTTCTGGCACACATGATTCTCCAGCCAGCATGCATAGTCTGCGTCTCCAGACTTTGGCCCTACTTGGCAACCAAGGCACTGATTAGACAGAACAACGGCGTCCAAGATAAGGCCCGTATGGTATTCGATAATTGCCCCGACTCCAATATGGCATGTGTGCCCACGCTTGTGCCATGTTCCATCATAACAAACTGTTATATCCCTGGTGAAATATTGATCCATTTCTTTGTAAGTGGCTTTTACAGCAGAAGCAGATTCTGCATAGAAATTTTCTATGCATTGTGTCTGCGGTTCCCTGAATTTCTTCAGGTGCTTCTGAAAGGTCTTGTGATGGAGACCACGATGGGACACGTTCATCGCTGCCCTAAAGTCGTTGAGAGCTGTTTGTCCCTTGCCTATTTGTTTTGTTGCCATAATGGCTCTTACATTCACATCAAAGGCCTTTGTGTCATCCTGACGAGATGAACTCCATGAGCTTGAAACTACTTCACAATGCAAGCATACTAACTCAAGCTTGCAGCAAGTCCAAGTTGGGTGCCTCCTCGTACCTTCATCCCAATCGCGGTGCACCGGTGGCACGGGGTCCGAGATAGCAGGTCGTCTAGGGCATCCATTTGCACAAGGAAAAATTTTTCGCCTTCACTTGTAGCGGTGGCAGCTTCATGATCGCGCTCCATTGCCTGAAATTTCCGCTCCGTCGCTGGCATAGCGCCAAGTTCTCTTTGCACAGCAGCGCGTTGTTGATCCGCCGCCTCTTTCTCCTCGCACGTCAGGAAACGTGTTCGCAAATGCACAGTTGACGACGCGATCACACTCGAGGCCGATGAAAGAGAAGATGCGGAAGCCACTGTCGATGAGCACGAGACACCAGGTGCACTTGTAACGACAAATTCTTGCACCGGCGGAGCAGGAGTCCCGTTGCTAGGCGCGTTGATGCGACCACTCTCTTGCGTAGATGAAGCAGAAGCTGCCCCACAGGTACCGTCGGCGCGATCACCGTCGACGTGCGAGCGGAGAGCCTCGCCGCGCGGACAAGCTTCATAGCTCGCTTCCTTGCACCGAACGATTCTAGCGTCTTCTTTTTCGTTGGGCGCATCGTGAGCGAACACAACAACGGTCTCGTATAGACGGTTGAAAATCGTCTCGTAAAGACGGTTGAAAATCGTTTCGAAGACAGTTGAAACGTGGAGAGTATGCGAACGGCTGCAACGATACACGGAAGCAAGCGGAACACAAAGACGCCGGACGGAGGAACAGCAGACGAGCGGCCGCATCGGCCGCATTATGCGCAAGAGCGCTACGTCATCGCGCGCAGCAGCCAATGGCAGTCGCAGACTCCCCCGCGTCCTTGGGGAGCGCGCGCTTCGCCCAATCCCAGCTGCACGCCTCAGCCGCGGGAAACTTGAAAGCTCTCGCGAGCCCTCCAATCATGAGCGGCCTGCTCCTCTCCTGCGCTGCCGCCGGCGACGCAGGTGGCGGGGAAAGAAAGAGCAAGAATTCACAAACAAAACAACACCAAAATGGCGGCGCTCCGTCGAGAAACTGCGATCACGCCAAGTTGGGGTATTTTGAGCGCTCGCGCGCCGCTCGAGGGCCGCCGCGGCATGTTCTAAACTTTATTTCAAATGGTTTCGCGACGAATTAGACGATGATATTTACAGAAAAGGTAGTTTATGACACATACTGCCCGAATATGTGGTTTGCCAAAAATCGACTTTTTCGCGATTTTTCGGTTTTCAAAGGCCGCGTCCCCCCTTAAGGGGAGACGCTCCTCGAAAGCACTTTTTTTTTGTTATTCAACTTAGAGCTTCAGAAATTGGACCACTGATGCAGTTTTTCCTCCTGATTCCAAATCTGTAATCAGTTTTTACATAAGTGCAATAGTTTGGGAGTTGTGTTTCAAGTAATGGTGAAACTTGATAAGTTTTCCGGGAACTTTCGCGCATACTAAATGTTCATGCAGAGAGTTGTTCAATGGCTCCTTTTGCTCCCTATTAGCCATAGAGTGCCGATATCTAGCTAGAAATTGTGCTCCAACTTTGAAACTATGAAAAAAACATCTGTGTAGCAAAGTACCCTTTTTTTTCCACTCGACCACCATTAAATTTATTAATAGATATTTACAGCTGATAGGTTGTGCTGATTCAAGTAGATATCGGCACCCTACGCACTCTCCTCAATGTGTGTGCCAAATTTCGTCGTCGTATGACCATTCTAAGTGCCCGAAACACTTCCCGCAAAAAATGCAAATTGGCCAAAATTGCGAAATGAGAAAAACGCGTTTGAAAGTTTGAAAGTCTGTATTTACAAAAATGAAAAACGCAGTAGCACGAAACTTGTGCTGAACACATACACACATGTCCAGAGGGAATATCAGTTGTCTAAAACTCTCCAGCACCGTAGGTTTTCCCTTCCCGGCTGGTGCGGCAGGACTCTTCCACCCGGGCCCTCTTGGCTGCACTGCGACGGTGTGCCCTCGCCTCAGCGGTCTGACGCACATTCATCTTGTGCATGCGCATGCTGTCTCGGCGGTCGCTGAGGGTAACCAGGGCCTCCGAAGGAAGCACCCCAAGCTCTTCCAGCACCTTTTCAAAGCTCGCGTGGCCCCGGTTGAACCACAGGACTGCAATGGCTGTGGCTGTTTCCACAGCAGTCCGGGAAGCAAACCGGGTCTTTGGACACAGCAGCCATATTTTGCTGTTCAGGGACTCGGCCGCGTTCTGTGTCTTGCCGTGGAGGCACCGGGCAAGCAGCTTCGCATCTGTGAGACGCTTGTAGATTGGGAGGACTGCCAAACCCTGGGCCTTGGTCAGGAGGGGGGTGTGGCACGGTGCAGGCTGGCCCTGCGCCTCAGCACGTCGGTGCTTGCACCACGAGTCTGGGCCTGCAGGACAGAACTTGTGACTTCCAGCACCGTCTGTTGAGCACGAGTGCAAACATGAGGCCCATATGGCAGTGTACATCTTGTGGACATTTCCCCGATTGTTCACAATGGCCACCTGAAAGTAAGTTTGAAGCTTCTGGATGGTGGTCTCCTTCAGCTTCTCCCCTCGTGGAAGTGGCGTTGGCAGCTTCCGCAGGCCGGTGCCCGGACGTTTCGCCACGTGGTTGGTGCACTCCTCTTTTTCAATTGGAGTGTCAGGGTACACGTTGGCATCACAGACCCCGTTGTAGGCCTTGCTGTCTCCATCGCTTAGGAAGATGGTGAACCGCAGGGGTGTCTCATAGTCCACAGTCCTCTGCCAAATGCGCACTGCAGCTTCGGCCTCCATGGCATGCGAAGAACAGTCGCAATTCTTCTCACAAACGGGATGATGAAACGCCTGCCATGTTTCTTCATCGCCTCCCATGTCGTTATGCAAACTGCACGCCAGGCAGAAGTTGGAAAGCACTTCATAGTCCAGGCACAAACCAGTGTCCAAGGACACTACAGTTCCCACACCATTGTGGCTTTTGTGGCCTCTTTTTTGCCATGTGCCGTCAAACATGACTGGCACGTCACTGTTACCAGCCACCTCTTTGGTGACGCTGCGTGCCCTTTGCATGTTTTCACAGACAGCCTTCACTGCCGCACTGTGAATCTTTTTGCCGATAGCATGGAAGGTCTTATGGTGCATAGGGTTTGGCAATCCAACTACTGCACAAAATCGTGAAAGTTGCTCATGCCCGATACCGACGGCACACGCTGCAAGCACCACTTTCAGGTTCACGGCAAAGGCGTCACGCGAACTCCCGCTGTCGTAGCTTCTGCTTGCACCGCGGCCGCCATCTGACGCGACCCGCTTCGACGAGTACGCGGACGAAAGGATGCTCTCCGAGCACTCCGCATTCTTGCAGTGTAGCTCCAGAAACGCCGAAAGGCCTTTCCGCTTTTTATTCGGTGCCCGAACTGCGAGTTTACTCTCGTGACAAACGGGGCATGCCGCGCCTGCGACGACGGCCGTCAATGCACCCAACTCGCACAGCACTACGCTTTCGGCACGATCGGCATTCGGCCTGACGTCGTTTTCGAATAACGCGATCTTTTTCTGCGATACACTCACAAAATTCACTGCAGCGTTGATCTCGTCGTCGCAGTTGCCATGGTCGACGTTGCCGTGGTCGATGTTAGGCCTACCGGCCGCTGGCCCGTCGCGGACATTTTCGTTGGCGGTGGCTTTCTTGTACGTCCTCCGCCGCTTCCCTCTGAACTTGTTCTTACTTCTGTATTTCCGATGGTCGGCAACGGCCTTTTTCGGGCTTGCCATCGCACGAAAACAGCGAAAAATAACTCCGGAAAACAGTGAAGCGAACTACGGCAAGAAAACACGGGTGCTGTCAGCCAATGGCGGCCCTGCGTTAGTGGCGCGCGGTTTGAAACGGCGGGAAAAGACTGTTTTTGTTGCTTTTTTTTTAGATTTTTCGTGAACGTACGAGACTTCAAGAACCGGGATCGTGGAGAGTAAGGACAACTCTACACGAGCCAGCGGCCGCAATATGGCGGACAGCTCTCTTCGCGGCCCCGCGAGCACGCGAACAGCAGCCCGTTTTGTGTAAATTTCGTGATGCCGCGCGTCACTGCCGCTCACTCAGACGCGTTTTTCACTGACTTCTGATGCTTATTTCGCTGTGATATTTTCAGATGTCAAAATATAATGTATAAAGATGATAAAGCAACAAAAAACAGAAAAGGTGAAATTTGGAAAAAAAACGCGACTTTTCGACCCGCGTCTCCCCTTAAAGGTCTCTGAATGGGTGCTGCAACAGTTGTGACAACGACGTGACCAGATTTTTGTGCGTCACGCCAGGAGCTGAGGCTTTCGCAGGCCAAGTCCAAATGCCTTTTGACACTTGCAGCATATATGCCTAAACTACGCAATAAGTCTTCACCAATGAGAATTGCAATGGCCACGCAAAAAGTCGGTGTCGTCCCCTCCAAAACTGGAACACCAAGAATGCACTCCAAACGCTTGACAATGGACAGTGAGGACAAGGACACTCAAACCTCGACATAACGAACCCAGATATAGCTAAATATCTATATAACGAAGTCCAAAGAATACTTTTGCAACATATGTAGGGTTAAGAATATACTTATACAATGAACTTATCTTCATGTAAAATGCGACTTCATTATTATGAAGTTTGAGTGTGGTCAGTCCCAACAACAACGTAATAAATTTCAATAGCTGAATGCACACATGCGTACATTTTTTTTTAAAGTTTATTTGTGCGGGCAGACTTACAATCGTGTAAATATGGCAAACACTTTGATGTAGCGAGGTGACTTCCCCAAACACCCTTACTTAATAAGAGTGCTGGGCCCCTCAGGCTGCAAACGAGTGCATTTTACAGCGCATGCCACGGAACATCCCAGGAGAGAATTTAATCCTAACCAATTTTTCGAGATAAGCCGACGGTTCACTGCAAATGAGGGTGTAAATCAAGCACGCTTGTCCCACAATTTAAGCTCCACTCTCTTTTACGATCCCCACTACCACAACTCGCACCAACACCAACACAATGCAACACATATAACTGGTTGTTTGATAGATATGTGGGGTTTAACGTCCCAAAACCACCAAAGATTATGAGAGACGCCCTAGCGAAGTGCTTCGGAAGTTTAGACCACCTGGGGTTCTTTAAGGAGGACGCGGCACTTCGGGACCGAAAATCAGCCAAAAAATCTGAGTTTTCGCGGACCTTCTTTTCGCGTTCCCGACATCATTGCGCACCTATTTACAAAATTTCATAGCCGAATACCATCAACTTTTATCGTTATTCAACTTTAAAAAACCGAAAACGGGCGTCCTGCCCTTTAAATTGAGGGCGAATAGCGCAGGTGTCGGCTCTACGATACGCGGGAACTACGCGCTCGATCGGCGCCATTTTGGTCTTGTTTGAAAGAACGCGTTTTCAGCTGTTTTTTTTTTATTCAGTAAGCAACATTGAGCGTTTCCCTGGCTTGAAAAACGGGGCCTCAAAGACGAAGAGCCGCGCTCACTGCCATTGGCTAAACGGCGCACGTGACTGAAATGGCGCTTTCCGGTTGGCTGGAAGCTCGCGGCTTGCGCCTGCATACGTGACCCGACGCCATTTTGAAAGGGTTACCGCTGTGACGCCTCGAAATCGGCAGAGCACTCTGAAGCTTCTGATCGTATCGCCATGCCTGGAAACGCAAAAAAGTATCGGACCGTGCACGCATTTGGTCGCAGGAAACGCAAAGGTCGTGGGAGAAAGTCTACGAAGTCATCAGAGCCCTTGGTTGACTCCGACGAACGATGTGCCGACGCTCCGCGGCCGTTCAGCGATGGTGCGACCGAGCGCGTTGCCTCCGACGACGATGACGGTGAAGCGAACTCCGGGCGACTACGAATCGACGCCAAGGTGGTGACAAACGCCGAAGTTGAAGAAAATCATGCCCGGGAGAAAGCGACGCTCGACCGGCTTTCATCGGCGCAAGCAACTGCACGGAAAATTGACTTTTTCACCGCGAGTTGTAGCGAGGCAACCGCACAGGACTCGGACCACGCTGCTCCTTATCTGCTTATGCATCTAGATATCCTAAACGCGATAATGGGTGCCTTGTGTTGCAAAGCCTGCCACGGACCGGCTACGATCGTCAGAGGGGATCGGGACTACGGACTTGCCGTGAAAGTGCTAGTGCAGTGTGAAAGGTGCGGCGAGATCGCGAATGAACGGACTTCGCCCCGCGCGAACGGCACGAAAACGTGCAATCTGTTTGAAGTAAATCTTCTCGCTTTGAGGGCGATGGTGGCTACCGGCAACGGCCAAACGAAAATGAACGATATTTTCGCAACAATGGGCATCTCACACCGCGGTATGCACCACAAGACGTTTCAGCGGCATTTGAAGAACACGCTGGCACCCGCTGCAACGCGAGCGGCTGAGTCCGCTATGAGCGAATGTGCGGAAAAGGTTAGAACAATTTATGATGACTTGTGCTTCGGCCACCGGGGCAATATTGCCGTTAGCTACGACGGCACGTGGAAGACGCGAGGCCATTCTTCCCACATCGGCGTGGGCACAGTTATCGAATTATTTAGTGGCTACGTGTTGGACTACGTCGTTCTTTCCAACTTTTGCCTAGGCTGCGAGGTGGGCCCAAAGCCTAGTAGTGAGGGCTATCAAGAATGGAAGGCTAACCACAAATGCCAAAAAAATACGAACAGCAAAGCGGGGCAAATGGATGTGGAGGCGGCTCTAATTCTATTTCAGAGGTCGCTTGAACGCCATGGCCTGCGCCACACAACTATGCTGTCTGATGGAGACTCTAGGACATTTTGCGCCATACAAGACGCCAAGGTGTATGGTTACATTGACGTGCAGAAGGAAGACTGTATTAATCATGTACAGAAACGGATGGGCACCGCATTGAGAAACCTGGTGCAGAAACAAAAGTGCGATGGGAAAAGAGGTTTTGGTGGGAAAGGCAGGCTCACAGGTGAGCTGATCACCAGGCTGAGCACATATTATGGCCGGGCTCTGAAATCGCATGAAGATGACGTGGGCGAGATGCAAAAGGCTGTGATGGCCACATACCGCCACGTCACCTCCACTGATGAATGCTCGGACCACAGTCTGTGCCCAGCTGGTGAAACTTCATGGTGTCGGCACAATGCCGCAAAAGCAAAGGGTGAGCCCGACCCCAGGCATGCCTACAATCTACCGAAAGACGTGGCAGAGGCATTACTACCGGTTTATACCCGGCTTTCGGAAAGAGCCCTGCTTCAGAGGTGCGAACGCGGCAAAACGCAGAACTCCAACGAGAGCCTACATTCGGTAATCTGGAGTTTGGCCCCCAAGGAGCACCATGCGTCCCTGTTCGCTGTTGAAGCAGCTGTTGCAGAAGCAGTGCTGCGCTTCAACACGGGCAATTTGAATTCTGCAACGGCAATCTTAGGTGAAATGGACATGAATGCGACAAGTACTGGTGCCAGGAGAGCGAGAGAAAAAGACCACCGTCGCAGCATTGTCTCCAACAAGAAAAGAACAGCCTCATTGGAACTCCGGAAGCTAGTGAAGAGGAGGCATGAGCACAGAATGCATTCAGACTATGCTTCTGGTGCGTTTTGAGGTTGTCTTGTTGCATCTTCTGCAATAAAAATGTGTGCCCACGTTTTTTCTCGATTTCTCAAAACGACAATTATCATGTGCTTCCCATTATGCCGGAGCAATATCTCTTGTTCTATCTGGGTTATCATTACGATTTATTTTTTGTTTCGAAGATAAATGCAGGGGATGTGTCGTAAAGTAAGCTTTATTGTAATAATTTTTGGAGAAAATTCTCTAAATGGATCTTTTGTTTCAAGTGTAGATGGGGAAATTTTTCATGTCATATTCAACATCCCACAACTTTGCTTCGAAATAGCCCAGAACAATGATTTATACTTTATTGCACACTGTGAACATACCGAATTGGTTCTATAGGTTGCACATCAATATCCAAGTTACAGTTAATTAGCTAATTAGGCCTTAATTGAAAAAGTCGCAGTTCATTATATCTTTAAAATTAATTGTCACAGCAAAAAAATAATTAGATTTTTGAAATGAGCAGTAAAATCTACATACGCTCTCCAAATTTGACTGAGGTACTCGCAAAAATAAAAGAGTTTTTGGAAGGTGCAGCATCCCCCCTTAACATGCACCCAAATCTGAGCATACAGTGCAGTCCACTTATAACGATACCACATATAATGATATATCGGTTATAACAATGGGTCGACTTAACAGTCTCATTTTATGCATTGGGGCTATGGGGAAAAAACCCATATATAACGATATGTTATCCACCGCATATTGGATACAACGATGAAAAGTTCGCCGTGGACGGCATGTTTCATTCAGAATAATCGTAACATTTACATTGATAAGTTCCTCTGAAACGAACTATGCCGAGACAAGACGAAAAGTTAGCGTAGGCGAGTACGTATCTGCCGCCACTGCAGCACAGCGCCGGCAGCGCGTCCCGGCCGAGTTGGCGCGACGCGCTACAGATGGCGCGAGCTGTGTCACGTTTTGCGCCTTGCCGCGCGTCGACCGCGGAGAGGCTGAGAGAATTAAAAAAAAATGCGAAAAGCAAAGCACCGCGCTCCGCGGCTCCCCGCCTTCTAACAACGGCAAGCCGGCAAGCTACTCGTAGCTTGCCGAACGAAAGCGGGAAAGAGAGAGAAAATAAAAAAAGCGAAAAGCAAAGCGCCGCGGCGGCATCGGGGCGGGGCCTTGTTGGCATTCCGGCTGTGTACCTCTGGCTGTGCTTTCTTCCTCCCACTGCTCCCACCCCGCCGTCGGTCAGTCTCTCTTCTTCAGCGAACCCGTGATGCGTTCTTCGGAGTAAGAAATAAAGTCTTGTTTTTGACATCCTACTATCTACAATATTTATTAATTGGTGAAAATAGCGAAATGAAACCTGGAGCTACAAAAGGTACGTCCGGCGACGATTTTTTGGCGGCAGTCCAGATATAACGATCACCGGTTATAACGATCATATTTTTAGGTTTTCTCGATATCGTTATAAGTGGAGTGCACTGTATAACCCGTCAAACGCACAAGATTCAACAGCACTCACAGTGATGGGGTGCTTCACTTTTCCAGTCTGTGGTTTTCCTCGCTATCAGCCCGCTCTTGTCTCCTCTCACGCGAACCTCTGCACAATGAACATGTGGGCAGGCTTTATTTCAGAAGAATATAAAAGTGAAACAGCAAATCAACGTACATGGACAAATTATTGTTTTTGGAAGTCTACGGTTGAAGTGAATTGATTTCTTATCCAAGTGCAAAAAAGGTACACTTTGAAAGGAGAGGACTAAAGGCATTCACGCCCGACGAGGTCCTCCCACCTGAAACGACAGTTCGCACACAAGCACTGACAACAAAAATGGAAACGACTGAAAAACTTGATATATGTAGTAGTTCACGTAGAACTTGAATACATATATTATGATAAAATGACATTTTACAAGTAAATATGAGCACTTACTTCTGCAATCGCAGGTTCATGAACAGAAGAGAAAATCAACGTCAAAGGAGGCTTACTAAACAGTGGCAATGAAAACCCAACAATGGTATGACAGAGCGACTTTATGCATGGGAAGGGCAATTTACTCATACAAGACAAACTAATTGCTTCTCTTCAGTGTACCTCATATATAATTTAGAGCTGCACCCATCAGAGGGATCAATTGTGATAAATTGGCGCACAGCGTGCTAAGGTTTTGCATTTTGGGGCCCCGACTAGCGTAACTGATAGAAGCTGCCACTGGTGCTCCAAGCAGTTGCTGTGCGACAAGTAGAGCGACAAGCTTGGTTGGCAAGTCTGCTGCTGCTGATGCGTGAAATACTAGTACACCGAAGGTGTCAGCGGGTGTCCCCACCTGCTGCTTGCAAGGAAGCACTTTTTGGCGTCTTTGCTTTTGCATGTCTGCTAGTGTGATGACCTTGCCCACAGTTCCGCATGCTGGAGCCCCAAAACACACAACTAAATTTGCTGGATGCCGATTTTCTATTACTTAAAAGCTCAAACAGCAAAATACCAGTGCGAATTGAATCAAATAGCAAACAGTATAAGAAAAATATTCTCCAAAATTTAAATGTTCACACGCCCGTGTTCAACCATTGTGAACATTAGCAGGCAAAGACTTTGTGTACCTGCGCTCGCGAGGCGACCGCCGATGCCGACTGTCTCGCCGCTTCTCACGACTACGGTCGCGCTTCCGGTCTCTTGGAGAGCCTCTTGAACGATGGCGCGCAGAGGGGTCCCGCGATCCCGAGCGACTCCGGTGACGCCGTTCGCGTGACCGTGACCTGCAACACGAGACAGCCACTTCAACAAAAAGGGCAAAACTTGGGACCTTCATGCTTAAAGAGACACTAAAGAGAAAAACGATATTTTGCGTATTAACGTATTTTGCGTATTTTGCAATCCCGAAAACACCACTCTTACTGCGACACGACGCTTGGCAAGCGAGAAAATGCGTAAATGCGTAGAAAAGTGTAGATGGACACGCCACCTCGAGATTCTCACACCAAACATACCGTAATTACTCGAATCTAACGCGCACCTTTTTTCCGGTTAAGCGAGTTCATAAATCGCATGCACGTTAGAATCGAGTACGAACAAAAAAATTACGGTCAATCTATTGCCATCGGCAAATCCAAAATGGCCGTCCCCTACGTGCGTCGACATGGCGCGTCGCCCATTTCTGCCTATGTGTTTCCCATGTGCAGCACTTCGTACGTGTGCTGAGGAGTTCGTCATCTAGTAGTGAGTTATCATCGACGGTGTGGAAGGGCCGACTTCAAAAACTTGAGTGCACCACGATGCCGCTTTTAAAAGAGAAGTCATCGCGTGTGCAGAAACTGACGGAAATCGGGCCGCATCGCGGTCGTTCGGAGCTCCCGAAACGTGCGTGCGGGACCGGCGGAAACAAAAGCAGAAGATTGTCGACAGCAAAGCTTCACGCAAAGGCTTCAGTGGACCACAGCAGGGTCGGTTTCCGCAAATTAAAGAGCTGCTCGGCGAGTATGTGCTTGAGCAGCGAGTGGCACAGCAGCCCGTGACGACAGAACTGCTCCAAGTGCGGGCTATGCAATTAGTCTTAGAAAATGGTCTAATGCGGAGCCAGTTTAAAGCGAGCAGGTGCTGGCTAACTAACTTTATGAAGAGGAAAGGCTTTTCCCTTCGAAGGGGAACATGCATATGCGAAAGGTTTTGCGGAGGAGTACGATGAAAAGCTTCACAGTTTTCAGAGGTTCGTCCTAAACTTGCGGCGCAACAACGGCTACCTGCTCGGGCAAATCGGGAATGCCGATCAGACGCCTCTTTACTTCGACATGCCTGGCACCACAACTGTCGAGAAGGGGGCGAAGCAAGTTCGCGTGCTGACATCGGTCCACGGTAAAACTACAGTGACGGCATTGCTCTGTTACACATCAGATGGGCACAAGCTTCGCCCGTACCTCATATTTAAATAGAAGACGCTTCCGAAAGGAGTCGTTTTTTCGAGTGGTGTGATCGTGCGGGCCAGCGAGAAAAATGGGTGCGCGTTGCAATCGATGTCTTACGTTGTTTTTTTTTTTCGCGGTGGAAATCTGGTGCGCGTTACAATCGAGGGCGCGGTAGAATTGAGTAAATACGGTAGTCTTACGTAGCTTTTAATGACTGAAAATGATTGCCATCTGTTGGTGCCATCAAAATAGCATATGAAGTTTCAGAAAGCCTCATCAGGCCAATGTTGCGAGAATAGAAAAAATATGGCTAGAAATTTCTGACGTTACGAGCAAATTGTGCAGTGCGAAATTTAAAAATTAACTTCACCTTGGATTTTCTTCGATAAAAATGAATGTATGATAGTGAAACGCATGGCATTACTCAAGTGCAGCTTGTCAATCTAAATCAAGTAATTCTTTCTTTCTAGTGTTCATTTAGGCAACAGAAACTGGGTGATGCCGACTGATGATAGCAACTGGCATGGTAGAGGGTCATCATAGGTACTTCTGAAATGACCGTACAAGAGTAGGAGCTCAGGCAAACTTGTGCTGGATCGTGACAGCATGCAGCACAGTGCAAGAACACAGGAAAAAAGGACAGCAGAAAAATGAACAGCAACCACCAAGTGATCTTTTTTATTTTGCAGGAGATCAAAATATACAAGCATGTATGAGCATAATCAGAAAATCAGGCCAAATTTCTTGGAGCATATGCACACGCTGAACGACCCAGTCAGGTAATTGCCGTCAAGTCGAATGGTGTAAAGTGATGAGGTGCCGGCATATCACTGTTTTGAATCTGGCAGCAGTGAAAGCTGATATGAGATCACAACACGGTTGTCTTTGGTGTCGGTGTCGTTTGCCGCTACCCCTGGTGCCTGTAAACCCTATTGCATAAAATATGAGGGAGAAAAAAAAAAGCGCCCAGCATAGGGTCAGTTTGCAACGGGAATGTCTCTATGCAGTCTCCATTTCGGGGAGGGAGTTGCATTAACATGAGTAACAGAGCGATATAGGAGAGTAAACCTTCCTAATCATTAGAAAAGGCTCAACCACAATTATCGTAATCAGCCACAGGACCAACAATGCGCACATGCCTTCTACAGTAAAACCTCGTTAATTCAAATTCAGTTATATCAAAATCAAGCCTATGTGCGACTTCGAAGGATTTCCACAGTCCTGTATTTTTAAATGCAAGTTTGAGAGGATAATTTGAAGCAGCGGCCGGCACCATTCTGGTTAATTCGAAAACATTGGGTGCCGTGTGCCAGTTCCAGATCCCAATTTCGCCGCGAATCCGCGGAAACAATGGCCATTAATTGCCACAAGGCAATGCAACTTGTCGATAATAATGAGTGGCAGCGTAAGCATCCCAGTCTCACTGCTTCCAGCGCAGAGAAAAAAAAGAAAGAAAAATAAAATGGTCTCGCGATTAACCAAAACGTGCGCTTGCGAAAATGAGCTGTGTTTCACTGCAATACAGTAGTGACACGCGGGCAGCTTATCGCACGTTTCTCGCAACGTCAGCGGGTCATGGTTTACCCATGCTTTCTGGGATTGTAAAGAAATTAATACAGGACAGTTTAGCAGAAATCACAATGTGTGCAATTGCCGCAAATTTGCCGCCAGCAGTTTGCGTCTTTGCACTGCTAACGGAGTTCTTGCCAGGAAAACCTACTTCGAAAACCAAGTTCGCAAGTTTCAAAGATAATTTTTTCCAGCCAAAACACATCGTGACCTTCGTCATACTGGTCATTATTAAATTCATCATTATAATAAAAAGAATGTGCGAATGGACGCATCATAACATACTGACACAGAGAGGAGCAAGTGACATGCTGTCCTCGTGTCACTACTGTGTTGCAGTGAAGATTTCAAGTTTTCTGCAGGCGCACATTTCAGTCACAACCACGTTTTTTTTTTTTTTTTCTTCTGTGGCATCAGCGAGGCCCACCATTCCTCCATGTCCCCGTAAAAATAAAGACCACGTATTGCTGAGAAACATAACCTTTTGGAGCCGCAAGCTAGCTGAACACCGACGAGCACCGATTATTTTGGATAGTTCTAAGATCTTTGCATCCCCCTTTTCGTATGTTCTGTTATTTAAAAAAACCCGCTTTATTCAAGGCGTTCCCACGGCCTCAGTGACTTCGAATTAACGAGGTTTTACTGTAGTTGAGCTGCGTGTGCCATGCTTCTCCAAAGAATTACGTATACATAGTGCCTTACAGTTGGGTAGCGTGTGCCATGCTTCTCCAAAGAATCTGAAATGGTAATGTGGGTGCTTCCCCACCTCACAAAAATTATGATTTATGGCGTGGTGGGTGCCATGCAAGTGTAGCTGTAGTGCCCCAGTAGTAGTTGTCCCGAGGGTGTTCAAAAAAGGTTCGAGAAGGGACGCACTTCCAGCTTTCGCTGTGACCCTACTTCACATTACACAGGTTACAGTTAACATTGATATGGGATAACCGAAGCTAAAAAGATACACAAGCTAGGAGACTGCTGTGAAAGCGCACCATCCGTTGCATCTTCATGGGTTGAGCATAACTAGATTGGGTTTTCGGGTGATCCGCCTTTTTCGAAATTTTCTTGTGCTGCCCTCTGGCGTTTTGGTAAGGTTTGGTAGGAACCGGCAGAACTGGCATTGCTAGAATGAAGGCCGCCGCGACCAGTAGTCGTTTCACGACTTTCCCGCTAGGGAAGGGCGCATGCACAGCGGCGTCGTCGAAAAGGCGGATTGTGGGAAACATACTCGAAGTAATATGACCTGATGTTCTAATTAGGCACACCACTCATCACTTCGTGCGCATTTATACTTTGCCTGTTGATACAATATCGCCATGACAAAGCATTCTTGATAGGTTTTCAAGAAAGGAAACTCGAGCAAGTCAGACGACGATTACAGCTGTGTGGCGGGAATAGTCAATATTTAATTATTAAAGCGCAAAACTTGCTAAAGTTGGCACAATTGGATTTCATCTAAAAGAAGTTGAGAGGTGAGCCTGCTTTGCTTCATTATATCCACCGTTTTGCTGTTCCCATTATTGTTCGAGCCGCTCACCTGCGACGCACAAGGCGATCGTCAATGCCACGACGGCCAGCAGGACTCCGGCTGCGGCTCCGGTTGTCCGGCCCGCCTCGCCACGGGGCTGATCCGCCACGGGAGGAGGCCCGCTCAGCGAGCTGTTCGGCGCGCGCCTTCTCGCGCTTGTCGGTGACGGTCTGCTTGAGCTGGGCCAGCTTCTCACGGATGGCAATGAAGCCCAGGTGCAGCTTGCCACCAAAGTGGTCGGCCAGCCGGCGGTCGTTATCGTGGATGCCCAGGTAGGCGGAGCACACGTCGCACACCCGCAACTGCACACAGCACCAGTCCGACGTTGATATATTAGAAGACTCAATTATCCAAGTTAGAACTCATTCTGCCACATACACTAATGAGAGCTTCTGTGTGACAATCTACCAATACAGTCTAACACCTTGATAACAAACATTGGTAGTATAAGAGGCACAAGAGGGCCTACATAGAAACAGTGGTTGATAAGAAAATCATGGCACCCTGTTTATAAGAGACACTTCGTATGGAAGACAAGGATCATTGCCCTAAGCTACAGATTAACGAAACTTTTTTTTTTTTCAAATTGTATCTCCCTTTAAGCAGAAGTTCTGTATAAGATTTTCAGTTTACTGTACTGGAGAGGATAGTAATACTTGGTACACCTTCACCTTTAATTACACTACCCCATGATGAATTTCAACAGCAGCCCATCCTGTTCGCACACAACACATACAAGGTGGTTTGTAACGAGATGAAACAACTTAAAACTGAAATAAACTGCACAGGGAACAAAACCACACTAGAAGATGTGCAGACTAACAACTGGATTGCGCACAAGGTCTTACAATAGTATCACGCCTAAGCTCAGTCGACATAACACAGGCACTTTTGAATATGAGTCATAAATGCCACCTTTTGCTGTTGGTATGACGAGGCAGGCATGGAGTTGCGGTAGTCCTGCTCTGCCTCCGCCTTCTTTCGCCGAATCTCTTCCACCTCTTCGAGGAGCTTGAGCGACTCTTCAACATTGCCATCGGCACCTTTCGCCTCTGCCGCAGCCAGCTTTTTGCCCATATTTTCCGCCAGCTCGTGCACACGGTTCAGCTGCAACATGGGAAGGCAAGCCTAACTGTGAAATCTTTCAAATTTAAATCACGAAACACCCCTGCTTGCCCTCATTATGCTAGTGCCATTAGCATCGTGGCCAGCTGTTATAAGCAGGAGGCCACCATCATCAGTTTTGCACAGTGATTTAAATGTTACTACAAATCGTTTGCACACGCAATAATGCACTTTTGAGAAACTAGGACTCTCAGATGGCAACCAATGTTAATGTATGATTAAACAAAACTTGCTTTCAATTTGTAATTCAAAGCAGTTTTTTAAGAGAAACTTTTATTACACATTTTGTTTTAACCTTTTTCCTTCGTTACGCTAGTCTGAGACAGCACTATACTTGAAATTTTACTACAGTGAGGTTTCAGTATGCTGAAGCAAGGAAACCTATTTTACAGAATGACATTGAGGTTATAAGTACAATAAGGTAGACTGACAATGCACGCATTGTTAAAACAAAGCAAGCCCTTACTGTACTTACTCCTGCAATGAAACCACTGCTCACCTTGGCCTTTGAAAAAAAAAATAAAGTGAACAAGTTTTCTTATGTATGTGTGGATTTTATTTCTGTGTGGTAGCCAGTGGTGTTTGTTGGCTATCGAAACAATGTTTAAAGGGCCACTCACCAGGCCCCATACCAAATTTTAGTTAGACAGTGGAAGTTGTTGGGTGTCCGATGAGGAACATTTTGCCACAAAAATTTTTTGAATTGGTTCATCACGAGTGGAGAAAACGGGTTGTTTGAAGTGGCACGAAACAAGGATGAGAGGAGGCGAGCTCAAAACCCTTGCCGCTCCTCCGCGTAGCTTCGCACGCGAAATCTCTTCCCCATCCTCTCATGGCCTCCGACCAAGAGGTCACGTGCGCATGACGTGCCCAAACAAGTCCAATCCCCGAGCACGCGAGCAGCGTTGCTTTGTTGACCAGCGTTATTTTGTGGTATTCTGCCTGTTTCTGCGGAATGGTTTGAAAGCGCTGGCTTAGACGTGGTGGAATAGATGAGCACAATGAGTGCGCGAACACGTAGGAGCGTTCCACGTCGGTCGTCTGCTCTATGGGCTGACCGCGGGTACACGAACACATGCGAAACGCCGACACATTAGCCCCGCATCTTGTTGCAATCCACGAGAAAAAAATGAAAAAAAAAAGACGCTCACATTCCCTTTAAGTAACAAATTACATAAACTACGCATGCCGTGCTAAATAATTTTCGCCATGTCACATGCCACTGTTTGCAACGTCAGAGCAGAGTCGTCTACGTAGAAGACCAACGTCACTGCATTGCCGTGTACGTAAGGCCATTCATATGCGCACGTCATGCCCTCATTCTCTAGGCGCACGCCGGCAGAGGGGAGGGAGAGCAGCATTCATCTTGAAATTTGATCCATTTCTGCGGCACGTAGCGTTGCAAATTTTGGCAAACGTGCTCATGGACGCCTCGTCTACGCATTGCGCTTCTCAGCTCAAAACTGTCAAACCTGGTGAGTGGCCCTTTAATCATGCAAATATATCACAAAATAACGATGCAATAAATGTAAAAAAATAGTTTAACAACTGTGGTAAACAGTTGCAAGCAACGCAAGCTCAGACAACGTCGATTGAAATTTAAAAGTAGCGCCTTATGTGACAGTGCGCCATCTGCCGAGCGCAGAAGAAACCTTCAGCTTGTAGCACCACGCAAGCACAGCGGCGCGAAAACAAAGCAAAAAAACACAACCTATTGCAGCAACCGCGCCAACGCCGCAATATGCGTGTGCAGATGTTGAAGGTGCATGTTGCGTCGTTCGACGCTGCATTTCACAGCGAGAGCTGTTATGAGATCAGACCACGGGTCACGTGCGGTGCCGTAGTTGTCCACCGCCACGCGTGTCCGTAACCAGCGTCGCAAGAAGTATAAAAAACATTAAGGACAAAATGGGATTAGAACCCGGGTCCACTGCGTGCCAGCCCAGTATTCTACCATTGAGCTACGCCAGTGCTTGGCACTCGTTTCCAAGGTCGCCTTGGGCAGGCTTGATGTCGAGAAAGGAATCCCGTTGAATTAATGCGAATAAAACCTTTTAGAACATGAAAGAAACAACCAGGCATCACACAATGCAAATAGCTTAACAAGCTGGTCATCCATTTCTTCAACCCATTACAAAAGCTTGTTCTTGTGCTTCAACCCATTACAAAAGCTTCCTCTTATCACCTATTAACTGTGATGCATAACCACTTGAGGCATAATTCTTCGTGGTCAGCCACTGGATAAAAAAACTGGACAAAAATCCTAGCATGTGTGTTGCGGATACCACGCTTCTCTGAAAAATGACAAACTATAGCATAGTGAAAGCCAGCCTACTATACAAAGTCTAATACTGTATTTATGGTGTAGTGGGTACCTAGGAACTCTGCTTGTGGCAGTTACCCGAAGAGTGTTAAGAAAAAACTCGGAAAGTGCGCTCTTTCAGCCTAAGCTGCGACTGTGCTGCGCGTTTCGCGTAGGCCTGGCGGTTTTTATTCGTTAACGATCGGTCAGTATGCTAGCAAAAATTTCGACTACGTTGGCTCAATTAAATTTTCTGAAACTCCTTCCGCTAGGTCTATGGCACCCACAGATGATGATGTACTTCATTCTTATAGAGTAGAAGTTGGTGCTTTCAAAATTTACCATGTCACTGTGTTTGGCGCGGGGAATCTCATAGTACAGTCTCTATCCACATTTTCTCGCTGACCAAGCGTCGTGTCGCGGTAAGAGTGGCCTTTACAGGATTGTGAAATTGTACTTAACTATTACGGGAAAAATCGTTTTGTGCTTCATTGCCCCTTTAAGCCTTTTATTTTTTGGTAGCTATTCCCAACACTAGAAGTTGGCAACCTTTTGAATGTGGTGGGCAGAGTTTCATGAATCCAACACCGTCCCGGGAGCCGGATGGCAAACCAAAGTGGGGAGGAGGGGGGGGTTGCAAGCAATGGTGGAAAGTTCGGCATATCGACAATAAAGTACGAAACTAGAATGGAAATCATATTTGTTTTCAGGTTTAAATTAGGTTTAAATTACAGAGTTTACAAAGGTTTATATTACAAAGTTTACAAGGTTAATTACAAGGTATTAATCACCCCATGGCCCCACACATGGCCACAGGGTAGTATTTTGCCCACCCCTGCCTCAGACCAAGGACAGTGATTGACAAAAAACACAATCCAGGCGTACCTTGAGCGTAACTTCTGCGCTCAACTCCTCCTGCGTCTCAGCCAGCCGCCGCTTGGCCTGTTCCGTTCGACGGTCACACTCGCCAATGAAGTTTTGCAGATTGCTCCATTGCCTGCATTAGAAAATACATACTTGTACACAACAATGCTCGGCAGGTGTGTTGAAGTACACTATGTGCGGAACTATGCAGCAGTGAAAATGATAGGACAATCTACCCAGCAGCAAGTTCTGAATGATAAAATTTATTTATTTATTTATTCATAATACCCCTAAAGGCCCTTGTGAGAGGGCATTACATAGGGGGGGTTACATGAGCAAAATTACAAACAATAAACATCAAAAACGAAAAAAGGTAAAAAAATTCAAATTAAATACAGACTAAGGTTGAGATATATGTTATAACAAGTAATTGGTAAGACAGCAAAACTAGAGAAAAGAATAGGTAACAAATCATTGGAATACAGATAAGTACCCAGTGAACAACCTATGAAAATGCAAGAAAAAACAATCAATACACTTGAAAAAAAAAAACGTACTCTCAAAAAACGAATAAAAAAAAATATACACTCACTCATCACACCTCAAATAAGCTGAATCAAGGTAAAAATACTACACGTGTGCTCTGCACGTTATAGAAAAGAGGGAAAAACAAGTAAAAGAGCAAAAATTAGATGATGTCAGTATTTTGAATTAGTTCTTGAAATTTCGTGGCGTTTTTTTCTAAGGCAATGTGTGATGGTAGATTATTCCAATCGATTGTGGTACGCGGAATGAATGACTTGGAAAAAGCAGATGACTTACAGTTTAAGCGTTTAACTTTGTAGGGGTGATCGCGGCGAGGAAAAATAACGGCAGGTGGCTCGAAGAAATCGCTGTGAAGTGACACGTGGTGATAAAGTTTATGGAAAAGTCATAGGCGTGCAAGTTTGCGACGATGGAATAGTTCGGGTAGCTCTGCTCGGCGTTTTTTAGTGCTGTGACGCTGGAATGACGTGAATAATCTGAAAATATGAAGCGAGCGGCACGATTTTGCAGTGATTCAATGTCGTTTATGATGTAAGCATGTTCGGGATCCCAAATGGCTGATGCATATTCTAATTTTGGACGTATTAGTGTAGTAAATGCAAGTTTGCGTATGTTAGGAGGAGCCTGTTTAAGGTTACGCTTGAGGAAATCCGAAAGACCGGTTAGCAGCCGCAGAGTGAGTTTTATATGGTAGTGCCATGTCAGATCAGGTTGTAAATGAATTCCAAGATATTTATAAGTGGAGACGAGGTCAACAGTAGTATTATTCAACATGTAGGAGGTAGGAATCCGGGGTTACGTGTTTACTGAAAGACGTAGACTTCGTTTTAGAGCAGTTTAGGGTCATTAGCCAAGATGAGCACCATGCATTAATAGCATTTAGATCAGTTTGCAAGCTTTCCGGTCATTGTCAGAGGAAATTATTTGGTAAATCACACTGTCGTCAGCAAAAATTCTAATTCGGGATGAGACACAGGATGGCAAGTCATTAATGTAGATTAGAAACAGTAGTGGACCAAGTACGCTACCCTGTGGGACTCCAGAAATTACTGGTCTGAAGGAAGAGTTACAATTGTTAGCGGACGTGAATTGTGTTCTAGAAGAAAGGAAATCTTTTACCCATGTCAAAATGTTAGGGTGAATGTTAAGCCTAGACAGTTTGGTTAGAAGCCGGGTGATGAGGGACACGGTCAAAAGCTTTAGAAAAGTCGAGGAAGGAAATAGCATCAACCTGGGATCCACCGTCGAGAGCTGAATGTATGTCATGAATGAAGCCGGTGAGCTGCGTGTCACATGAGTATCCTCGGCGAAAGCCATGCTGATATTTATGTATAATGTTATGATCTTCCAGGTAGTTAATTATTTGGGTGTGGATTATATGTTCAAGAAGTGTACAAATGGTACTGGTTAATGAGATGGCACGATAGTTTAATGGCGATGAGCGTTCACCAGACTTGAAGATTGGAATTACTTTAGCGATTCCCCAGTCATGTGGGATTGCAGCCTAACGATAACGATTGTGAAAAAAGGGCGGACAGTATGGGACAAATGCTAGCTGATATATCTTTATTATCTTATTATTAAAGCCGACATGATCAGAAGCAGTAGAAATTTTGAGTTATTAGTAAGGAGAATATACCCGCTTCACTGACTATTATTTCTGGCATGCTGATATCAGGAATGAGGTTAACTTTCGGGCATGACAGGATGTCTTCACACGTGAATAGCGAAATGAATGCGTCGTTTAAAACTTGTGCGCACTGAGACGTGGGAAATGACGCTGTTATTACTGGTGGTAAGGACTTATATCAGGATGATCAACAGGATTAATGACACGCCAAAATTTTTGAGGGTATTTAATAGCATAGATGTTAAGTCATGTTTGAAGAAATGACGTCGAGTTGATGTGAGCAGTGACTGATATTCCTTATCACATGTTTGTAGCGTAACCAGGAAACTGAAAGGGGGTCTATTTTATTGGCGTGGCGGTAAAGTCTTTTCTTTTTGTTATTGAGGGCGGTCGAAGCTGTTGGTTATACCATGGAGCGGTGTGTTTACAGTTTTGATGGTGATAAGGGGAATGAACCTGCTGATTAAGTTGGTAAGCGCATTTTTAAACATGAGCCAATTATCTTCAACGGATCGGGATAAATACCCTCCTAAAAAGTTATTTGAGAAAGACAGGAAGTTCATTATTAATGCTATCGTAATCAGCTCTATTATAGCACCTTATTTGCTTATTGGTAGTTTTGCGCTTATTAGGGGAAATCCGGACGCTTCCAGTAAGGACGTCGTGATCAGAAAGCCCGTCCAGATGAGTAATTTCAGAAAAAATATCAGGGTTGTTGGTAAATACTAGGTCTAGAATATTAGCTGATGTGGCGGAAACACCGCGTGGGATGAGTAATTAGCTGGAGCCAGGGAAAAGTGGGAGAGAAGACTGGACGAAATTATGAGCTTCACTTTGACCATCCCTAACGGATAGAGTTGACCAGCAAATGCTCGGAAGTTAAAATCGCCAAAAATTATTTAAGAGAGAGTTAGGAAAACGAGAACACAGTAGCATCAAGACACGGGTAAATTCATTAGAAAATTCAGTATTTGCATCTGGGGGGCGGTAAAAAACTCCAATAAGTATGACGGGGCCGCCCACACAATATTAGTGAGAACCAACAGATAATCATTGTCTGTTATCATTATT
>WOVY01013704.1:0-33043 GCA_013436015.1 Rhipicephalus annulatus
CCCCAATACTATGTATGAATCACGGGTAAACTGAAACTAATTGTTTTCCGTCAGACAAGACAAGAGAAAGGAGAGACTCGGAGGTCTAGATGAATTGAGTAGAGACAGACGTAATGAACTGCGCGCAAATTGCCTTCTACCTGTGGGTCTAAAACTAGAAAAAAAATCACTCCCTCATTCGTTAGGAAAAACTGAGTATGAAATGCCCCAACTCTATCGACGCTCGAGCCGAAACCGCACCACTCGTAGTTTGTCGTCGCCACGGACCTCTCATATTTGACAAAATGTAGCCTGCAGTTTTTTTTTTCTCATTTCTTCTCTCTTTGCATTGTCACAAAAAGTGCGCAGTTAGAGGCCAATCCACGTAACTACAGGCCAAAGATTGTTAGTCGATTACCAGATAATTAATGAGGTGTTGAGTTCCAACAGATGTTTGGGAGTTCGCTGCTACGTTACATTTATAGTTACCGTAACCACAGAGGAATACCGCAGTGTGTGCGCTCCGCAATTATCTGAATCAGATTTATCGGCCAGTGCATACAAATAATTAGGAGGAAGAGTTCAAGGCTTAGCCGGGCTCTGATGTATACTTTGGATGGAGCATCCCTTCGATCATCGCCCTCTCTCTGCCACTTCAGCTGATCGTGAAGACGACAATGGTATGATAGCTAGTTGAGAACATACATTGCAGGAATGTTAATTCAGAAGGATGCATTGTTCAAGACAAAAGAGAAGAGGTAGCCCCGCCGCGGTGGTCTAACGGCTAAGGTACTCGTCTGCTGACCCGCACGTCGTGGGATTGAATCCCGGCTGCGGTGGCTGCATTTCCGATGGAGGCGAAAATGCTGTAGTCCCGTTTGCTCAGATTTGGGTGCACGTTAAAGAACCCCAGGTGGTCAAAACTTCCGGAGCCCTCCACTACGGCGTCTCTCATAATCATATGGTGGTTTTGAGACGTTAAACCTCACAAATCAAATCAGTCAAAAGAAAAGAGGTACTAAATCACGAATGGCAACCCATTTGGCGTCTTGAGGATGAACGCTCAGTTTACATTGCACAAGAGTTCTGGGGAGCAAAAGAAAAGAAATAAGTCCTGCCTGATTTTAGGCATCTGCGTTTTCTGTGTTTATTGTCATGTTTATCGGGTTTTCTGTGTGTTTGTGTACTGTGGCAAATGGAACATCGTATGTGCTAGAGCATGCATATACATGTACCCATGAATAAGCCTTTGGGCATTATTGGCAATACTCTGTGTCCATGCGCTTTCAGGCGATGACTGATTTGCCTCCGTGCTGTTATTACCAATAGAATCCTGGTTAGCCTAATTGTTAGAGCGACCGTCCCCGAAAATTGTTGGAGCCTCATTCGATCATTGAACCGGGATGAACTCCTTTTTAACTTCCTTGTGGCTTCCTAGTACTAACAGGTGGTTGTCAAATATCCCAATTAATAAAAGGGCGCTTCAGGGTCCATTGAAACAGCAGTCATATAAAATGAACATCCCATAGTAATGGTCCACTTCAGCAGCCGCATTACTATGCGTAGAGTTAGTGAAACGTCGGTGTCCCGTGTATTTTGGGTTGAAGCATCGTGCTTTGCTACCGGAGGATTCCACTTGCAAGCCCTGTCATCGGAACGCAATTTTTAATGCGAAATCAGCCGACGTATACGTCTTTCTAGGAGGCTTTCATCTTTCAGGCATTGTTCGAAGGTGTGCTGATAATTTTTTCGAAGTATCTGCTTCTCAGACTTTGAACCCGCCTTTGAGTATTTTACGGTTCTGCCCCGCCAAATTAAAACTGTTAATGCGACCCCTTTGCCAACGTCATGAGTGTGTAGGTTCTTTTTGAAAGCAGTATCAAGCGCTGGTGTGGCTCTGGCGTAGAATACTTGCCTGCCACGCAGAGCTCTATTCGATGTTAAAGCATTATTTTTTTTGCCTTCTTGACTATCTCGTCGTGGCACTGTGACTTTAGTGTGTAGACGGCTCTTCGAAGGGGGCTTCAACATAAACACCCCAGGCTATCGCCTGAATAATAGCTTCAAGGAGTTACGTTTGATTAATACATCGATATCTGTAATGGCTTTCCAGGCGCTTTGGCTTTTGTGAATAAATAGAATATTGATAATTACCTCAATGATTTTGCTCAAGACCTGCACGGCTCCGAGCACAAGAACCACGTGCCATGGAAATTGGCTCCAGCAGTCGGTGGCATCTCTTTCATTTTCCGCCTGGCGCTGCTCGAACGTCACAGCTGACGTCACAACCACCATGCTGCACAGCACGCACAGCTGCGCGTCCCTTCCCAGACAGTCGGGGAAATTAGCGATAGAATAGACATTCTTCTTTTTTTACATGTAGTGGAATGTAATCTTGAGTTTTCTCGTTTAACGAAGAGCGTTAATAATGTACAAAGAAGTGTTTTACAAAGAAAGCGCAAGAATCAACATGAGTTTCATGAACTAATTAACCTATTGCGGTACGATACAGTCGGCACCTTCAGCTGTATCACAAGTCAGCAACAAGTCTTTTGGAACTAGCAGCCGGATGACTTGTCTTACTAATGATCTACGTTTAAGCAGCAGAGCTTTTCCATGGCTGGGCCTCACGACAACTGAGTTTACGCGTCACGTGTCACGCTCCGGTTACCGAATATTCCTTCCCACGGCGTTTATTTGCCTCAGTCGTGAACGAAGCTGTAACCACACAAACAAAAAAACAAGGCTCGAACTTGAAGAGGGCTTAAAGTCTTACTGCAGTGGATGGTTCCCAGCTAGACCCATTGATGACGTATTTGTCGCGAAAGAAGCGGCAATCACAACAGAAACAAATGCTAACTACAGCTCCGCAATTTCTGCAGATTATACATTTCGTCAAACTGGCACTATCCGTTACTTCGCTGTTTGCGTCGCAACCAAGATAAATTTTTAAGACTATCAGCTGCTCTTCTCAGCCCTTACCGCAATAGTCCCTATAATTCTTCTTGATAACCACGAATAAATAATTACGCAGGGCCTAACTGAGGTTACGGCTGTATATCGCGTCACGGCGTGCTGGTTGTATAAACTCAAGGTGACGTTGCCTCCAGTTCTTTCATGATAAAAGCCTTCAAGTTTACCGAGAATTTTCTTATGTCAGAAATGGTTCTTTGAAATTGCACTAGCATTAGCTATTTACGAAAAAAAAGGCAGATCTTACGTACAGTGGGAGTCGTTGATATTCGAAGCACGAATAAGAAATGTTGATATGTCACTTTAAAATCAGCACAGCGTTACGAGCTGGAGGTAAATAATGCTGTACATGACTTCTGTGTCATAATTATCATGTTTGAATGTGTCGTTTACCTTCGTCATCTTTTCACGTCACGTAATACTAAATTTATTATATTTAGGGCTAGTGAAACGGCCGTAAGCACGATATGAGCGCAGTATGATGTCCCGTTCTTACATGACACGCGTGTCAGGATTATCATGTTTGCTCCAGTCATATACTTCGTCATCTATTGGCGTCAGTTAACACCACATTTCCTATATGTGGAGCTAGCAAAACGGCCGCGAGCACTTCCTGAAGGACCCAATATACTTCAATTTAGCGTTGACGCCGCGCGCACGCTGGGAAAAGCGGCGCTACTTTAGCAAAACGCGAGCACTCTATAGTCTGACAGCTGGCGTGACTAGCGTCCATCGGCGTTGCCCGACGGCAACAGCACGAAATGCGATGCTGCATTTGGCGCCGTGAGCCCTGGAGCCCTGGACTGAGGGCCCCACCCAAAGAAGGCTCAGTTTCCATTTGTTATTAATAAATGTTTATTCTCTCTTATTCTCTCTCTGGCGCCGAAACCGTAGAGTAACAGTACTTTATGCCGATGCGTTACCCAGACAATACTGTGTATCCCTCTTTTCGTGTCGGAGGGACGCCGGACCCGCTGAAACGCGCATGCGTCAAAGCGACGCAGCGTGGCGCGCGCCTGCGAGTATATGGCAGGACCGCCGCCTGGTATGGCAATGTCGCCGTGACGCCACCAAATGAACGCCGGTGAGCACGTGCACCGCGTCATGTCGAACTGTATTGGCGCCTTCACTGTGGCATGTAGTGATGTTCTCACATGACACTCATCACATGATTATTATTTTTGCACCAGTATTATACCTTCGTCATCCATTCACGTCCCGTAGTACCAAATTTGGTATAGGCGAAGCTAGCGAAAAGGCCGCCAGCGCATCATGAGCGTGACATGTAGTCATGTTTTCACATGACACGCATGTCATGATTATTACGTTTGCAACAGTCACATACTTCCGTCATTCTTTCACGCCCCGCCGCGGTGGTCTAGTGGCTAAGGTGCTCGGCTGCTGACCCGCAGGTCACGGGATCGAATCCCCGCTGCGAGGGCTGCATTTCCGATGGAGGCGGAAATGTTGTAGGCCCGTGTGCTCAGATTTAGGCGCACGTTAAAGAACCCCAGGTGGTCGAAATTTCCGGAGCTCTCAACTGCGGCGTCTCTCATAATCATAGCGTGGTTTTGGGACGTTAAACGCCACAAATCAATCAATCATTTCTTCACGTACCGTAATACCGAATTTGGTATATGTGGCGATAATGATACGGCCGCGCGCGCATCATGAGCGTGGCATGTAGTCATGTTGTTACATGACACGCATGTCATGATTTTACAATTAGGGTCTGTCGCTTGTGTTTGCCCTGTAATCATGCCATACCATACCAGTTTTGCAATATGTCATGTGAACGAAACTACCGCAAGAGCTGCACGACTATGAAATGTAAAGCATGACATTTATGACATACATATCTTGATTTTCATGTTATGACTAATCAATATGTTATTCTTTAAGTCATGTTATGCCATAGCAAGTTTGGTATCGATACCAATATCGAAACGGCCAAGATAGCTTAAAGTCGTAGGCGGCTAGATGGATAGATAGATAGATAGATAGATAGATAAATAGGTAGATAGATAGATAGATAGATAGATACGCCAAAAGTCGCCGAACTTCGCAAAGAAATGCTTCGAATTTAAAGCGTCCTTTTGGTCTATAGACCTTTTTGCTGTTTACAAACAGAGGTGCCGTTAGAAAAAAATGGCAGCATATCCACGGAGTGAATGATGCAGAGTGGGGCGAAGCATTCGTCCGTCCATGCATCCGTCTGTGTAACCGTTGATGGGTCTGTTCGTGCGCCCGTCCCTGCGTTCGTTCATGCATCCGCCCCTGCGTCCGTTCGTGTGTCCATCCATGCATCTGTCTGTGTGTCCGTTCGTCCATCTATTCAACACTCCAAGTCCCACCATCCCGCATCTTTTTATCATATATTCCCCTTATAGAAGCACCGCCATTCAGTGGGCATTCCAAGGACTAAACGAGAGCTGGCACGCGCACACTTTCTTACGGCTTGCGCTTTGGGTCTACTTCCCACCTTCAACCACCTTGAGTTCATGGTATATACTAGTTCACTGTATTCATGGCACTGCGGCCCAATGCTCGCTAAACCTTTCTAAAACCAAGTAGGTTACGCCCAGCGAGTATAACGTAGCAACCTTTTCCTGTAAGATAGTGCTCATGTACATGCCAGTGGCTGCTAGTGTGAAATGAGAGACAGGAGGATTCAGCTTTTGATTTCTTACGGCTTGCGCTTCGTATCCGCTTCCCCCTTTAATCACCTCGAATTCATTCATGGTATATACTAGTTCATTGTATTCATGGCCCTGCGGCTCAACGCTCGCTAAACCTTTCTAAAACTTAAGGAGGTTACACCCAGCGAGTATAATGTAGTAACCCTTTCTTATCCGACAGTGCTCAATGTGCATGCCAATGGCTGCTAATGAGGATTGCAGCGTGCGCGTTGACTAAAAGCCGAATGCTCCTGTCTCTCATTCGCCATTAGCAGCCATTGGCATGTACATTGAGCACTATTTTTTATTGTTTTTTTATTGTTGAACAACGCACAGAAGAAATCTCTAACCGGCACCACCTTAGAGGTCAAATGTTATACCTATTTCGAGTATGTGCCACTGGTGGTTACGTACTATGAGGGACGCACAAGCCACGCCATAAGAAGCTTCGGCCCTAAAATGTAGGTAACGATTTAGAGTACTAGGTACTCTACTATGGGAGAGCTTAAAGCCGTCCCGTGGGCCTCAATGTTGCAAGGCCCAAGAAGCTTTTAAAGTGTTGAACGCTTGAGACAGAGTGCTGGACGGCTTGTGGTTTTGTGCACTAGCATAGCCTGCTTAGGAGCGTAGACGGAGAACGAATGCTTTACCGAGGAGCCCACTAATTTTCAACACTTTTCCTTCCATTTGTCTGGCCGAATAAATCTAATGCATTTTCTTCTAAACTACACACAACATTACAACAAATAATAATGAGCTTTGTGTGCCGGACCTTTTAGCAGAACGTGGAAAAACGTTTTTCCTTGCTCTGGCACAAATAAAAAAATTATTGTTTCATGTTTCAGTGTTGAAGAGTGATAATTAAAGTAAGCGGAAGTTTCTTAGGAAGCAAAGCGTGCCATGTTTAAAACAACTGAAAAGGTGAATAGTGTCTCTTTGTTGTATTACACAATAAAATTGCAAAAACAAAAAGTCTTCAGTCTTCGTTATCGCACTTTAAGGTTCTTAATAGTGCTTATTCTTCACGTGATACATCGAGACTGGCTGATGTTGAATAAAAATGCGTCATATTACACCCTGGAACTGACAACTTGAAGGACATTTGCCTGTACGAGAGGATCGTGAGTTAGCAATTAGGCCTCGCTCGCAATGCCTTCTTTGTGCACATAGCATTGGCTGTTTCAAACTTTTCTAGAATGAGTGTACAGTTGCGAGGGGCCCGTAACCATGATAGATTCTTTTATGGGTGACGTCGTAACCTAGCCTTTCGGGGCTATCCTTTCACTGGTAGTATGAAATGTACGTGTCGGGACGGCCTTATGCTCTCCCATAGTAGAGTACCATGTACTACAAAGCGTTAAACACTTTTAGATGCGGAGCATCTAATACTCGAGGCTTGTAGTGCGGCGCCGTCCGCAAGCTTCCTCCTCCTTCTTCCACCATCTGTTCATCCCTTCCTCCACTACACACCGCGCGCGCTTCACTCCTCAACCATCTGTGCACCCTTCCTCCTCTACACACCGCGTGCGCTTCTTCTCTTCACGAACATTCGCTAGCTGTATAATGTAGCGCGCATACACCGCCACGCTTCGAGAACATCGGCAGCTGACGCGCGCGCATGCGCCGTCGCGCTTCGAAAACATCGGCAGCTGACGCGCGCGCATGCGCCGTTGCACTTTTCCCCCTTCTCGAACATTCGACAGCTGACAGTGCATGCGCCATCGCGCTGTATATATACTCAAGGTCGGCGCTCGCTCGCTCAGTTGCTGCTCGTCGGTTGGTTTGTACGGCGCGTCGACGTCCAAGGTCGCGGTGAAATGAATTCCAACGAATCCACAAACACAATGATCGACGTCCCTTCGACCAGCGCCGCCCTTTCGCATACGTGTGTACGTGTTCACTCATTTAACACCCCCTCCTACAACCACGTTAACCAATTTAGCCATGGACCCAAGTAAGTCGCAATTTAACACCCCATTTCACAACCACGTTAACCAATTTAGCCATCGACCCAAGTAAGTCGCACTTTAACACCCCGTTAACACCAATTATATGCTCCGCATCCTCCTCAGTGATCCCCCGAGGGAAGCTGCGGGCAATTTTTTTTCTGAACACACGCGCCATCTCATATCTATGTTCATGTGAATGAAGTCTCTTTTTTCGTAATCGCTATTGCATGTCTCAGAAGAAATTTTTAGGTTGAAATGTTATTGACGTCTATGACAAATTTTTCTGAACAGCTCCTCCCGCTGTAGGTCGTACGTTCCTTGTCGTAGTCCTAGTAGCCACCTCTCGTTTAGTTCTTGAATGTCCGCTGGATGGCGGTAGTTGTATATGATCAGTATATGATAAAAAGATGCGAGATTGTGGTACTTCGAGTGTTCACTAGATGAACGGATGTACGAATGCAAGGACGGATGGACAGTCAGACAGACAAACGCACGGAAGCTTCGCCCCACTCATCATTGTTGACTCTGTGTATAAGCTGTGATGTTTTTCCTGAGCTACCGAAGTACACGTTAAGTGTCCGTTATACGACACGAGCTTCTGCTTGTGTTGCTGAACGGACGCTAAAGAATGTCTCATTGTTCGCGCAGCTGCACAGAGGGCAGATGCTGTTGCCGATTATGATTATAGTATGCTCACGCGCTTTGTGATTAGTGCGCTTTTCAACCGGCCACTCGCTACGCAGGTCACATGTTTTGATGCCTGGTGCTTTTCCACGCTTCGGCCACGCAATTTCCCGCCCCGTTAAATACTCATCGCACTAGATGCCATTCGTGTAGTCTTTTTCTATTTTAAACATGAAGCATTTCTTAGAGAACTCCAACGACTTTCAGCGTATCTATCTATCTAGCCGACTACGACTTTCAGCTCTCCTCGCTATTTCAATAATGATATCTATACCAAAATTAGTATGGCATAACATGAGTGTACGACGATAATAAGAAACTAGTGATAAAGTGTTATATTTATGTCATGAATATATTTATGTTATGAATATAGTTAGTACATGTCATATTTGTGTCAGCTATATATTTACGTCATGAATATTATTATTTAGATTTCATGTGAACGAAACCACCGCTACTCTTGAGGTGGTTTCGTTCATATTATATATTGCAAAAATGGCATGGTATGACATGACTGCATGGCGAACATAAGTAACAGACCCTAACGTGGAAATCATGACATGCATGTCATGTAATTCATGACTACCCGCCATGCTATGGTGTGCTCGCGGTCGTCTCACTAGCTTCACACATAATAAATTTGGTATTACGGCGCGTGCATGAACGACGAAGGTAAATATCACGTCGAAACATGATTATCATGACCTTAGTGTCATGTAAAAGTTGACTACATGCTACGCGCATAAAGTGCTTGCGACCATTTCGCTAGCTTCACATACACCAAATTTGGTATCATGTGACGTGAATAGACGACGAAGCAAAATGACACGTCCAAACATGATAACCACGACATGCGTGTCATGTAAAACATGACATGCTACGCTTACAGTGCAATCGCGGCCGCATCGCTTGTTCCATATATACCAAATTAGGTATCACGTGACGTCAATAGACGACGAAGCAAAATGACAGGCCCATACATCATAATCATGACATGCGTGTCATGTAAAACGTGACTATGCTCATAGCGTGCTCGCGGTCGTTTCGCTACCTTCCCGTATACCAAATTTGGTATTATGTGACGTGCATGGACCACGACCACAAATGCTAGATGCAAACATTAAATCATGATCATTGTCCCTCATTAATCGTTCCTCAAATAGTTATCCCTCATTCCTGCTTCGCATATCATAGTTTCCCACTGTACGTGAGATCTGTCAATTTTTTCGAAGAAGTTTCAAGCACTGACATGGACCTGCAGTACAACGCCTGCTTGCCGCGAAGAAGTTTTAGATTCTACTCCCACTCGAACGGAGCATATTTGTTATTTTCCTGCACCCATTTTAAATTTTTGTTCATGGGCGACGCTGACAAAGTTTTCCCTCAGAACCGACGACTACGACACCAAACTTTCTGCAAAACTAGCTATTAAACGTTATCGCTTTCAAACAGCAAATGTCTACTTACTTGTCATCAGTACCTGCAATGCGAGCCAGAAGGTACAAGCAGCCGTAGCTTGTTAGAAAAACCATGTGAAGGAGTTCCTTGTACCTGCGTTACAGCGGCGTTGTTCATGAGATATTGCATTGCTGCATCACTGGTATACCATTTACCGCGTAGTTTAGAAAAGAAATAGTGGTTAAACTAACACTCGCAATTCCGATTGCCCCTAGGGTTATTTTTTCCTTGAAGGTATTTTTCAAATAGCAGTTTTGCCTTTGTAGGGGGCTTGAGAGTAATTACCATCTTTTTCCAACAGTAAAAGATGCCACTTGAAGAAACAGGAGTAATATCTGTTAGTTGATTACAGAGGCTCTGAGCTCTTGTCTACAAAGCAGCTTCGTCGACAAGGTTTTACGTAATACTTGTTGGCAGGCTAAATTGGTCACTAAAAGTTGTGTACCTGCGCAAATACGTCAAAATATAAAATAACCATGACATTTGACTGCAGTGTGGTCTTTTCAGATGCAAGGTTGCTCCTAAATGTAGTTAAGTTGTATTAGTGTTCTTTTGCTATAACTTTTTCAACTTATTTAAAATATATAACGAACTGCAGTTGTCCAGAAAGTAAGGGCACACGTAATTACCACTTTAAAAAGCAATCAAGAACTTTAAAATTACGGTAACAAAAAATTTAGTCACTATGTACAGCTCATGCACATCTACGTACACCAATGCAGTGCATTAGCACTGAAATCTCGGATATCCTTGCCCCAACCCTCATGCATAAGGTTTGACCCTCAAGTTAACTTGTACTTTTTTTACTTTCTAGTCGTTTTTAGGTAAATTTATATCATAGATGAAGGGGATATCCCGGTAAAAAGTAATTGAAATGAATTGAAATTAGAGAAATTACTTGCGTGAAGTAATTTATTCATTTTACTATAATTATTTCAAAAATAATATGGTAATATCATTTCTATCAAGCTTCTTGTTTGGTCGGAGAGTAAATTCACAGCAATCAGACCAGTGTCTTTTTGGATCTTCACTTATTACGTCTTTACGGTTTTGTACCTGCAACCTATGGCTTCATAGTTGCACTTACCGGTATTTTTTCAGGGCACAAAGGTATGTCTGGGGTAGATTAATAAAAATGCTGCTTTTTTATATGTTGGCCAAACAACGCCATTACAAGCTCTCATAAAGGTGCCAGAAACAATGCATTCAGTTGCACGGTGCAGACAACGCGAAATCGCTACCTACATTTATATACTTGTACGCCTACTACAGGTATTTCTAGCACCCGCTCATCTTTAATTGAGTTACAAATGAGCAGTGAGCTCTTCGAACCTACTTGCTTTGGGTAGTGCCACTGTCAATGGCGCAAAAGAACACACAAGTTGCTTAATAAAGGGGACTAAGAAAGAATTTGACAGCGTGTCTGTTTTTTAAGCCCTTATACATAAGGAATAATAAAATTGAAGGCATACATCCATCTTTTTTTTCTTTTTATTACAATCATTCAAGGATCAATCCAGACAGTGGCACAGCCATGCATTTCTTCAGGGAGGTTCAACCCATTTTATTTACGTTGGCTCGTGTGTTTATTTGTCTGCAAGATTTATACAAACGAAAGTTTAATACTTGCGACATTTCCATTGCCCTCCTTCACCTCCAGCTACGTCATTGAATACGGATACTTTCTCATCTCAAGAATTTGTATACATTTAGTGTGTTTCTGTTTACGCGGCAAATCGTTAGTACATACGACGCAAGTGTCAGGTCGTACCTGATGTTTGGCGTTTTCCTAAGGTGCTTCGCCGTCAACCGGAGCATTCGGGGCTGCAGCGAGGGATCCAGCACGTATTCACTGCGGGGTGATTAGTCAACATATTATCCCATAGGAAAACCCCAGTTGCGTGTCTGCATTTTGTTCAATATTGTCTGCTAGCCTGGTGATCATGCATGTGGTCCCGTGTGTCGGGGTCGTTCTTCGTCAAATATAACATGTTTTGATGGCCGCCTGATGTTTTTTTCGAAAATAAAAATAGACTTGTTTACGAACATTTTATTTGCTTCTAGCAGCATACCAGTCTCAGCTCTAGTCATTCAATAAGTGCGCCTCACGAATTGAGCACCGATCGCACAAAAGCAGAAAAGCCCATTGTCTTCGACTTCGTTGTCGCGTTATCCAAGCCTGTTTTCAAAGAGCTCCCACATGTGAAAATAGGTGGCAGCTTTTTCATAGCATTACACTATGGGAAGTGAACAATCTGAAAAGAAGCCATGCTCTGTTACAATAAAAAAGTAGAGCATTTGTTACCGTCAATATAGAAGCAAGGTAACTCTCTTTTAGGTGTCGCGATGGCCTCTGTATTTGCTACGAACTGGCAAAATGTTCTAGTTTCAGATTCAACCATTCACGTTGTTATTACAGCTTCGCGGGGCGCACTTACTACTGCTTGAACATGAAGACGTAGACGTATAGCAGTCCTAGCGCTGACGACAGCACGCAGCTTGGGAACGTGATCAGGGTCCAGTGCCACATCATTGTCGGCGTACTGCGATCGCGAACAAGAGTGTAATAAAACCACAATCTGCGACGTGCGAGGCAAGTATGCAGCTAACCTGTACCATAAAGAAACAACTCACACGTACCGAAGGCGGCTCCTGAAAACGTCACATTTATTATGCAATATGTGTGGTTGAATGCGTGTTGAAAGACTTCGATGCGCAGAGTCCATGTAAGACAGCGCAGTAGTTCATTGTAACGGCAATTTGCAAACAATGTAGTGAGCGTCGTAGCTAGGTCGTACAATTTTTTACACTATCTACTGCAGGAAAGTGTAGCACTGCGATTGTTCAGACACCAGCGGAATGTTATTGTAGTACATGAATTTACTTATTTTCGGGATTCGAAAACGCTTGCGACTTTACTTTTGTTAAATTTCAATTCCTTTTTGGGATGAAAGAATGACTCCTAATCAACTTTTCGCGCTTATTCGAATCGGTAAGCCTAAATGAAATGCTATGCTCACATTCGGCAAACATTCTCATATCATGAATAGGAATCTGCCATGACCCTCAAGAGGAAGGTATACAGAACAGCTGCTTCTTGCTGGTATTTACCTACGGGTCTGCAACCTGGAGGCTTACAAAGAGGGCTTAGCTTAAATTGAGGACGACGCAGCAAGCTATGGAAAGCAAATTGATAGGTGTAACCTTTAAAGACAAAAAGAGAGCAGATTGGGTCAGGGAACAAACCGGGGTTCTAGATATCATAGTTCAAATCAAGAATAAGAAGTGCACATGGGCCGGGCACGTAGCGCGTAGGAAGGATAACCGCTGGTCATTAAGGGTAACAGACTGGACACTTAGAGAAGGGAATTGCACGAAGGGTATACAGAAAGTTAGGTGGGCCGATGAGATTAAAAAGTTGGCAGCTATAGCGTGGCAGCTGACAGCACAAGAATGGCTTGATTGGCGGATTGTGGGAGAAGCCTTTGCCCTGCAGTGGACGCAGTCATGATGATGATGATGATAACCTTTACTCCAGTATGATTGGCTTGCGTGCTGTGATTTTTCCCATACCAAGCACTGGAAATCGTTAAACAGACATTAACCACATAATTACGAAAGTTTCTATCCAGGAATTCATTTGACCTGCATTCATTTGAATGCGATAGCTTTTATAAGGGCTTATTTATCTGATCATTCTAATGGCCTACGCATACTCTTCCCGGAAATCTGAATATTCTGCACTTCTTCCTCTCTCCAGAATAATAGCATACACACTGGTGATGCCCAGATTGAATAGTATACCTCACGATTCACGACACTGTCAGTGCCTCCCAGTTCATGTGGTATGTTCTATTTCGGATTGAGGTCCTAGGCTGGCAAGCAGCTCGAGTATATTTGATGAGGATGTACTGTAACAATCCTCGCCTTTAAATATCTGCACAAAGATACTTGCATGCTGAGGTGACTGTTGAGAACTGTCCATGCCGGATTCTGGAAACAGCTGGTCGAGGTGGCTGAGATAATCACCAGCATGGCACCCATAAGAAAGGTGTACCGAAGACATTCGTAGACCCTGGACATATAGCCACACGTAAACATGCGATCTATATACACTGGTTCATGGTGTTCGAATTATGTTGTGTATGAAGAGATTCATTGCAGCATAACCGTTTCAACAACTCAAAAACTATCTATAAGCTTTAGGTGCCTCCAAATAGAATAATATGGCTAATTATTCACGTGCTTTCAGTGTAACTGCATGTGTGTTTATTTCCCGTTGCGTTAAGTAAACCAGAACATACGCACTGACGGAGAACAGATGTTGAGATGTGCTTGACCTATTTTTGATAAGCGCGGACCTCATCGTGGATTGCCTCTGTATTTCACTAAACATGCTATAATCTAATTTCTGGCACCACTTGCTCATCAGTGAGCTTCGAGAGAGATTTCGACCTTCATCCAGTTATATCGCCCCTTACGCCGAGCAGAACAGATCACGGAGTCTGCACAGAAAAGACCAAAAGATTAAATTTTTTAAAAGGGTGTTTGAGAAATAACTAAAAAAAGAATGGAATGCGTACAGATATGTGAGATTTTCAGAAGTGAAGCCCAAATTCTCCAAATTGAGTGTTTATTTTTACTTTTCTTGTGATTTTCGCCGAATAACTTTGAATTCCTATAATTTTAGAGCTTTTCCAAATACCGCTAAAATCAACGTAAACAATGCTTGGCGTCGGTGCGCCTCAAGGGCTTTTTTCTTTCATTTATCACATAGCCTCATTCCACCTTTGAAACTTTTCCCTTCCTTCATGACAAGCATTAGACTTTTATCCATATCCTTAGAAGCGCAACACTTTAGTTTTTCAAGGCAGCGACGACAGTAATGTGTTGGTATCCAGGCAACATATAAATTGTGGCACATTGAGATGACAAGTGACTTCTATAAAAGATCAGGCAGCCATATCAGTGGTGCTGATCACCCACAAGGCCACGATCAAGAGAGCAACACTCATTGCAAAATGGCGCATATACAAGTGCGCGTTTGACCAGCGCGTGCGCCTTTGAGCTAACCCGCATGCCAGTTCCATCGTCATGGCCAGGACTTTCGTCTGCAACGCCGCCACCAAAATCTGTCACACTTGAAAGCTTTGCTTTAAATCATTCACAGATTTGAAAAGACTATAATCAGCAGGAAACTGGAGCGTGAGTCAATAGCCAATAACTGGTAAGCTCAGAGCGCTTCCACTTCGAGCTTACCAGTTGTGCACGTGCTTCATTACGAAATCTCACGCAACAAAAAACAATATCCGATCGTTTTTCGGGGGAAAAAAGCATTTTACGGTGGGGATGAGATAGATCCTCTCTCATTGCGTAAAATGTTATTAAAGCAATATTCTGTATTCTGTGGCTTTTGGAAGGGCTTCTTCGCCGAATGCGGTCCACACCAAGAAATTAACTGAAAAATTCGGGCACCCTTAAGCTTCGCCTTAAAGAGTTGAACGCGATAGCGAGATCCGGCCCGAGGGCGCCGTTCAACCGCCAAGTGCATACTTATCAATATATTTTGTTACACACACACACACACACACACACACATACGCACGCACGCATGCGCGCAAAGTGCGACATATCTATAGTAATGGTACAGGTTTTCGATATATTTAACAGCACTTTTATAACTTCATGAAAATATTGTACAGTGATACAGTCACATGGTTCTGTATTGTGAACTGCACGTAGGCGTGACACTTGCAGTCGTAAATGGTCACATTCTATCGTCCGTCTAGCGTTAGTTATCTGGCAATTGTTCAAGTTGTTCTTCTGGAGACCTCTTCTGGCCAACAGAAACAAGCATTGCCTTATGGTCGGTGAAATGACAACTGCAGTACTTCACTTCTTTAATCGTGTCGTGAGAATGAAAGCTAGCTTAAATCTATGGAAGTGTTGTGGTTTGTTGAAATGGCATTTCCTTGAAGCGGCAGTAAGAGTCTCACAATGCCTCACAAATGGCAGCACATTATCTAGCGTTTGCTGTTTGCTTGATCAACGCCTCTGGAAAGGCATGATATGTTTTCCGCTAGATGGACATAGTTGTCTATTTTTAGAGCTGTTTGAAAATATTTGTGTGTTTTTAGCGGTGATGGCCGCACTATCCCGGCCTTTTTCGACGTAGTTTGATAGCCTCCCAAATGCGCCTGCAAATCGCTAAATGGGCTCGCTTTCGTCGGGACACCTGTCGAACAAAGTTAGTTAAATAGACTCCTTCCACTACATGGCATTTATGCAGAGTTTTTTTTCCAAAGCATCTGCAAGTAACATCGTGGCTTTGTGGTAGGACACCCGCTTGACACGCTAACGACCCAGGTTCGATCCTGAATGGGCCCTTAAATTTCATTTATTGTATTTGCTTCTTTCTGCACTTTTCGCTTACAGTCAAATTTTTCGCTCACAACCCACGGTACCGACGCTGACGGCGGAATTTCTGCGATACAAGCTTTCTAATGCGATCGCGTTAATATATTTCTCAGTAGCGTAAGCACGCCGCCGCGATTGTATATTGGCTCAGGTACTCGGTTGCCGACTCGCAGGTCACGGTATAGAATCCCGGCTGCGGCGGCTGCGTTTCCAATGAAGTCGGCAATGCTGTAGGTCTGTCTCCTATTATTGGGGTGCAGGTTAAAGAACCCGAGGGGGTTGGAATTTCCAGAGCCCTCCACTAGCTACAGCATCTTTAATATTTGGATGGTGGTTTTGGAAAGTTAAAACCCCACATATTAATCAATCAGTAGTTTCTAAGTGTAATCGTTATTTTATGAAAGCTTCAAAGCACGTTACTATCACATATTTACATATAGTATTGGTGTATGGTCGTAAATTTCACGTACCGCTCTTGGACCTCTTTATCCAGGACCATGCTACATGACTCTTCATCTGCGTGGGAAAGACTCAAGGTTATTTTTTTTGTGGCTCAAAAATCTCGCCGTCATTCTACGAAGAAAGAACAGCGTTGTTTCAACGGTGCAGAGAGGGTAAGGTACTTCTATATCTCAAAAAAATGCGTTAAGGCTACAAAATGCTGCTTGTCTTACGAGCTCATCTTATATGTTCATTAGCTCGCATGTTCTTGCATTCCTGCGAAAATCATGTTGTTGTATTGGTATTCAAACCTCTAGCTTAAGGTAAACCATAGTAATCTCAAAGAAATATTCAAGTATACATTTGTCAGTAAAAGAAAAATTATCTGCATGTGGGTTGGTGGCTTCGTTTTAAGGTGATTATTGTGAGGTGGTTCCACTCCACATTCATTTTTAGACGTACTTATTGAAAATAAAAATATTGAGGCGTATATTTCGTGTCATCAGAAGCATGTTTGAGCCAAAGAAGACGCTAATACAAGTTTGTCTTGGTCGGGCTATGTCAGGCATGCGGCGTTGTCTGCGACATCCGCGTGCTGGCAGGAATTCTCTTTGCTCTCACTCCCTCTCCCATGGCAACAGCTGCCGGTAGGCGTACTTATCCTTGCCCCTAGAAACCGCAGCATGTGGTGTGAAAGAGTGTAGGAGAGTGTAGGGGCAGTGCTTCGGAGCTCCCTCTCTCACCGTTCGCTCTCTCTCTTCCCTGCGCACCGCTCTACCGTCCGATCGCGCCTCACTCTCTTAAGCCTGATTCACATGCGAGTGACCGAGCGGCGGGAGGACGCGCGCTCGTTTCACATGCGCCGCGACTATACCACTGCTCTTGCACGACGCCGCTGCCCTGGCGGGCAGTGTTACCGGCGGAACGCGCCGGCGAACCGCTTTTTTCAGTCATATAGCAGAGCGTGGTTTTTCGCTAAGTATCTTTTCTTTGGAACTCTTGTACTGTGAGGTTTTTCATCAATAGCCGCTCGACTTGATGCGTCTGTACACTGATTGAACTCGGTGTACGTGACTTTTATAATAAATAAATAGCGTTGGCGGTCGCTTTTTGTTTTGTTCTGGCTTTTTAACGAATAGTTCTTGTTGCGCCCTCACATAACTGGCCACGAAGAAGCAAAAGCAAGAGTTTGCTGGTGTCGTTTTGTTAAACAGCTTTTTCAGCTAGGTGATGGCTTCAGAAGTTTGAGCGTGTTTTATGCAGCATTTTCTCTGGTTCTCCGATTCATATTGCTCATGCTTTCAGCGATTGATTTTTAGGACATGGAGTATAAACACCTCTCAAGATTGGTACCTAAATTTGTGTGCCTGTTCGCTTGAGTAAAAATAAAAGTTTGTTTAAAAAGCCTCAGTGGTAAGCTTCGGTCATGTTTTTTGGTCACCCGGTGGCATGTGCGAGCACACTCTTCATCGGAATTTTTCGAATGGTCTACATCTCTTCTAGCACTCGTATTTGTGTGTTTTTACGCTGAATTGCAAGCCTCTTAGGTTTTTCAATGATTCAGTTAACCACCTTAGACAGAGTTTCACCAATGGCAGGTAACATGGTATACGGGATACACTCATTGTCCCTGTTCTTTGGATGCTGTATAATAAATTTGTGCGAGGCCCATATCGGGTACTACACAGCAATTCTTGTTTTAATGAGAATTTGCGTCCATAAATGCTGTGGTGGTGAGAAGGAACTCCGAAATATCACATAGTTTCACACAACCCATATTTGCCGACAGAACACAGTGGCATTCAATTTGTAGCCTCCGGCCCTGTATTTTAGTTGCATGCATCTATAGGCACGTGTTGCTGCACTGGTGCTTAAAATCAACAGCTGGTCTTCGTTATTCGCAACTTTCAGCTACGGTGGCGCCCCCACATGGCAACCGGCGGAAGCTAGGATGAGGTAATAAAACGAAAACTTGCTTGCTGACAACGTGTCAACCGTGTCTCGTCGTCGTTGTGTTCCACAACTTCTTGCGCGTGCGGGAACTGAAGCGCAATAAATTTTATTGGTGCAAGGTTGCAGAACCTTCCCGCTTGAATACTCCGCGAATAATAAAAGATAAATCTCTTGTGGGGTGGGCTGCAAGGCTCAAGCTACCCCGCGAAAGACGTCCTTTGCGTGCGTAGTTTTCTTTTCGGCTGACGACGGAAAAAACAATGGGTTATCAAACTATACATCATGAAACTTGTCAACCTATTGTTGTTTCTAGCGAGCACTTGGAATCGGTTGAATTCTGGGACGGAACAGAGATGTTTGCATTTTATTTTCCAAAACCACGACATGATGAGATACGCTGTACCATAAGCCTCGCGATTCATTTTCACCACTCGGGGTTAATAAATCTAAGCCCACGGTTGTTCTTTTCCACTTAGCCCTTTTGAAATACCGCTGCCATGACTGGCAATCGAGCCCACTGAACCCAGAGGCACGGCACTTCACGGTGCAAAATACACCCTCCGTGGTACTTTAAGGCACTCGACTACAGACCCGCAAGTGGCTGGATTGAATCCCATCCGCGGTGGGTTCATTTTTCATGAAGGCGAAAATGCTTGAGGCCTGTGTTATGTGCTTAGATTTCGATGCACGTTAAAAAATCCCAGGTGGTCGATATTTCCAAACCCCCCCACTATGGCATCTCTTATAACATATGTTGACTTCTGGGACTTCTGGGATATGTAGGTTTTGGGACGTTGAACGCCAACTATCACTATCAATCGTGAGACAAACTGTTCAGTGCTAGTGCTTTTGTTGGGTTTACAAGAACACGATAATACAACTATGTTTTCGCGAGCGAAAAACACTCGAACAAAGCTCGCCGCAACTGACACATGCGAGCAGCGGCTGGGCAGGCATCGCCACCGTCTGCAATCGAGCGCAAGCTTGTCTAGGGCGCTCAAATTTGAGCAACAATACATATATATATATTGTTACGCATGCCTTGGAAGAAAACGAAGATGGGTGAACATGCTGACTGCCCCAAACTGGAGGAAAAAAGAAGACGACGAGACTGCGATTATCAACCTGTTGGCCGCTCCGGCGCTTCTCTTCGCGACCAAAATAAACGGCCCCCTTCAGCCGTATACGTCCTGGTCCTCCTTGTGCGTAACAGATTGGTGGAAGCGTGCTGGGTAAGACAAGCCCAACGACGGGAGCTTCACTACGTGGACTACGCCGCAGCCGCCGCCTTGCCGGACTCCCGCCTGCGCCGATCGTAATGGCCCAAGATCAGCCATCTAACGCTTCAAGGCCAACTCTAATGGGTTCCGTGCCCTACTACCGAGTCCCGCCAACCTTTGGAGGAAAATCGGGAGAGGATGTCGACGCGTGGCTCGTCCAGTACAAGCGAGTCAGCAAGTCCAACGGCTGGGATGCCGCCGCTCAGCTCAGCAATGCGGTCTTTTGCCTTACGGATACTGCGCTCGTGTGGTACGAAAACCACGAGGACACACTGACGACGTGGGACGTTTTTGTTGCAGAGCTGAAAGCGTGTTTCGGTGACTCGAGCGTCAAAAGGAAGCGGGTAGAGCAGACATTGTCTCAACGCGCGCAGCTTCCAGGTGAGACATGTACCACGTATATAGAGGATGTGCTGAAGCTCTGCAAGGTGGTCAAAGTAGGGCATTTGCTGAAAGGCATAGCCGGAGATGTATATAATTTTCTAATCGGAAAAGAGCACCTGAGCTCGGTGTCCGACGTGATTCGGCATTGCCGAACTTTCGAACAGCTGAAAATGCGCAGGATTGCTCCAAAGTTCGGCCGGCTCACAAATGTTACAACGGTTGCCAGCATCGACACGAGCACCTGCCCAGACCTGTCCTCGACGATTCGAGAGATTGTTCGCGAAGAACTTTTTCGCTATAGAGAACAGACGCATTCAGCAGTTGACCACCATTCTGTAAACGACCAACATTCGGTATATGTGCCACGTGAGGCTGTGACTGCGCCGCCGCCTCCTACGTCCCCTTGGCAATCGATGGTTAGTGCAGCAGCTGTTGAGTACAGCGCACCCCCACAGCCAAGGAGAGCACCACGGTTGCCAGCTCCTCGCCATGACCGACGCCCCCAGCGTCCGCCTTCTTCGCGACGCCCAGTCTATCCCTATGATATACGGAACGAACCAACCGACCCACTCCGCCAGAGAAGATGATGTTCGATTCATCGACGAACAAAGAGAGTTTCGACCTCTCCCAGTTTGCTACTCCTGTGGTGTACCAGGACATATTTCGCGATTTTGCAACCGTCGACGTGTAGCCCCATGGTATGGCTACCCACCACACTTTGCACGGCCTTCCGAACGACTTCGCGATGACCCGCGAGCAACGTACTATGGCCCACCACAACACTTCACACGATCGTCTGATCGACCGTACGATGACCCTAATGCAACACACCTGCTGCCTCGCGACGACTACTGGACACGCAGCTTCCGGAACCACTCCCCTACATCTGACAGGAGCTTGACGCCTCCACCTCCTCGTGTTCCCCGTTCTCCTTCACCACGGCGCCGCAACACGTCTCCTTTGCCACAGGAAAACTAGCAAGCGCGGCCGATGGAGGTGAGGTCGCCGGAGACGTGCTAATATCAGAAATACCTCCTGTGTTGATGCTCAAGAACAAAGTACGTGTTTTTGTTGACGGTGTGCCTGTGATGGCTTTGGTGGATACGGGGGCAACCGTTTCGGTCATGAGTGCGTGTTTTAAGTATACCTTGGGGCGGAAGGTATTATTTAGGTGGAATCAAGCTGCGAAGTTTTGCGGAGTGAGTGGTGAGGCACTGCATCCTGTTGGTGTGTGTCAAGCTAACGTATTTCTCGGAGGCCGTGGTATCCCAACGGAGTTCGTGATTATTCCGCAGGCGACACATGATGTTATTTTGGGTATGGACTTTTTGAGGGAGTGTGGTGCGACTGTCGACTGCCGCACAGGGACAATAGTCTTGAGTGATCACGTTCCGCCAGCACTCTTGGAAAACCCTGTGGATGGTGAGACGGCATTGTGTGTCTGTGGCGACACTATCATACCACCGTTATCAACCGTTCGTGTACCTGTTGGTAGCAGGAACAGCTATTCCGCCAGCTTTGATGCCAACGTAGAACCAGTGTACACCAGCTGCATGAAAAAGATTGTGTTGATCCCACATTGTGTGGTGTCGATCAGACGTGGACGCGCTGGTTTATGGACTGTCAATTGCTCTACAGAACCCGTGATGTTACCAGATGGTCTAAAGTTAGCCGTCGTGAGTGGACAACACGAGGCCTTACTGGTGACCAAACTCAGAGATGCGCCGGAAGAGCATCGTAGTCACAGTTTCGAAACGGCTCTTCTCTCAATGGTGAATAAGTCGCTGAGCACAAGTGAACGCCGAACATTGGTCAATGTACTTTCGAAGCACGTCTCTGCATTCGACTTTGCGCAGAAAGACAAAGCGCCCCTAATCCCTGCTTCTCGGACATGTCACACTATCAACACGGGTATGGCCAATCCGATTAGACAAAAGCCATACCGTGTTTCGCCATCCGAGCGGCGGATTATTAATGAGCAGGTGAACGAAATGATTGAAAACGGTATCATTCAAGAGTCGGTAAGTCCATGGGCAGCTCCAGTAATTCTCGTTAAAAAGAAAGACGGATCCTGGAGATTTTGCGTCGATTATCGCCGATTGAATGCTGTAACAAAAAAAGACGTGTACCCACTTCCACGTATTGATGATGCCATAGACTGTCTGCATTCGGCCTCTTACTTTTCCTCTGTAGACTTAAGATCGAGCTACTGGCAAATTCCCATGCATCCTGAAGATAAAGAAAAGACAGCCTTTGTAACACCTGACGGCCTTTTTGAATTCAACGTGATGCCATTTGGACTGTGCAACGCGCCGGCGACGTTCGAGCGATTTATGGACACTGTTCTTCGTGGCTTGAAGTGGAGCATTTGCATGTGCTATCTCGACGACGTCGTCATCTTTGGCCGCACCTTCAGCGAACACAATTCACGTCTGGATACTGTACTGACTTGCATAAGAAACGCTGGCCTTGTTCTTAACTCAAAGAAATGCCACTTCGGAGACCGACAAACCCTTGTTCTCGGGCACCTAGTCGATCAGGAGGGCATCCGTCCAGATCCCCAGAAGACAGCAGCCGTTGAAGCATTCAATGTGCCGCGCTCTGTGAAGGAGCTCCGCAGTTTTTTGGGGCTTTGCTCCTATTTTCGCCGCTTTATACCCAAATTTGCCGATGTCGCGTATTCGCTGACATGTTTGCTACGGAAGAATACTCCCTTCGAGTGAAATCCGGAGTGCGACTCCTCTTTTCGTCAACTGAAGTTCCTCCTGACGTCGCGGCCTGTTCTTCAACACTTCAACCCATCACCTCCAACCGAACTGCGCACAGATGCCAGCGGCATAGGAATTGGTGCCGTCCTAGTTCAACGCTATGGTAACCGCGAGCACGTGATTGCATACGCAAGTCGCTCCTTGAGTAGGCCCGAACAGAATTACACTGTCACAGAACAAGAATGCCTCGCGGTAGTATTTGCGATTCAGCGGTTTCGGTCTTACTTATACGGACGCCCTTTTACAGTTGTCACCGACCACCACTCATTGTGTTGGCTCGTCAACCTTCGGGATCCTTGCGGCCGTCTAGCGCGCTGGGCACTTCGGCTCCAAGAGTATAACTTCATAGTCTCGTACAAAAGTGGTCGACGACACGCCGACGCAGATTGCCTTTCGCACATGCCACTGAGAACTACAGAGTGTGACGCCGATGACCTCGATCACCTCGTAGCTTCTGTGTCACCGAAGTTTCCCGACCTCAGTACTTTCAAAGATGAACAGCGAAAGGACACCAGGCTATCATCGCTTTGCACAGCTCCTACGGCATGCCATTTCTGTGTACGCAACGGACTCCTATATAAGAAGAACTTTTCCAGCACTGGTGCACGTTTCCTCCTGGTAGTGCCAGAAACCCTTCGGACAGCGATTTTAGGTGTGATGCACGATGATCCTACGTCCGGACATTTAGGTTCTGCGCGGACGCTTTACCGTGCTAAGGAACGCTTTTATTGGCCAGGAATGCGACAGTCAGTCGAGGCGTATGTGGCCAGCTGCACACAGTGTCAACGCCACAAACGCCCGTCTACTGCTCCGGCTGGTTTTCTACAGCCCTTGCCACCTCCAAGCACACTTTTCCAACAGGTGGGCATTGACCTCATGGGCCCTTTTCCAAAGTCGGCTAAGGGCAATCGCTGGATAATTGTATGTGTCGATTACCTCACGCGCTACTGCGAGACGGCGGCCATACCAACCGCAACTGCCAGCGACGTCTCTGTGTTCCTGCTGAAGCACGTTATCCTCCGACATGGCCCACCTCAGGTGATCATCAGTGATCGTGGGCGAGAATTTACGGCAGACATAGTAGAAGAGCTGCTTCGATTGAGTGAGTCCCGCCTTCGTCACTCGTCGCCATACCATCCGCAAACAAATGGGCTCACGGAGCGTACCAACCGAACAATTGTAAACATGCTCTCTATGTATGTGGCATCCGACCACAAGAACTGGGATGACGTGCTACCATTTATAACGTACGCGTTCAATACCGCTAAGCACGAGACAACAGGCTATAGCCCCTTTTTCTTGATGTACGCACGGCCACCACGGCACACACTCGACACAGTTTTGCCATTCTCGGCGCACGAGAACCTCTCAGTCACCGAAATCCTCTGCCTTGCAGAAGTAGCGCGTCGTATTGCTCGTCTACGCACTTTGGCATCACAGGAAAAATCGAAGGTACGCTATGACGTCCGCCACCGGCCTGTAACTTACCACCCAGGCGACTTAGTGTGGCTGTGGACTCCGGTACGAAGACGCGGGTTATGCCAAAAGTTCTTGGCCACATACGACGGACCGTTTGTCGTTCTCGACAAAATCACGGAAGTCACATACACAATAGCTCGCCTCACGAGAAGTGGTAGAAGAGCCGCTAAAACCCAAGCAGTCCATGTCGCTCGACTGAAGTGGTACACACCAAGGTGAATCGGTTACCTCGCCCGGCGGGCTTCGTCTGCGAGGGGAGGAATGTTACGCATGCCTTGGAAGGAAACGAAGATGTGTGAACATGCTGACTGCCCCAAGCTGGAGGAAAAAAGAAGACGACGAGACTGCGATCATCAACCTGTTGGCAGCTCCGGCGCTTCTCTTCGCGACCAAAATAAACGGCCCCCTTCAGCCGTATACGTCCTGGTCCTCTTTGTGCGTAACAATATATATATATATATATATATATATATATATATATATATATATATATATTGTAGTGAAGAGGAATGCCCACTACTGCAGCGACATCGACACGTTGGCGCGAGGAGGCACGAGCCAAGACTGCCTGGTTGCTGCTGCGACGCTGCCCGTATACTCGGCCTGCCCTTGCTGCTTCGGTTCCGACGCCGCTACCGCTGTTTACCTTGCATTTACATTATATTTTGGTGGAGAGTGCTGCGGTCTTCCCCAGTCCTGGAACTGCGTAGCCGAAAGCTGCCGTCCGTCATGCCTGACGACGCTGTCTTCACACCCCCACCGGCTTCGCCACGCAGGAGCTGTCCCGGTGCCCAGCTCTTGAAGAACCAGACATCTTCAGCGGCACCGATGAGAAAGACGTTGAGGATTGGCTCGAATCTTATGCACGAGCTAGTGCTACTAACAAATGGGACGATCCCGCGAAGCTTCGTACCGTGATGTTTTATTTAACGTATGTTGCCAAGCTATGGTACAGAAAGCATGATGCGGATATCCCCACTTGGACGACCTTCAATGCCTGCATCACAGATGTTTTTGGACGCCCTGGTGTGCGGAATTTTCGCGCAGAACAACGTCTACGAAGCTGGTCCCAACAAACTGGTGAAACATTCACTAGCTACATCGAGGACGTCCTCGACCTCTGCCGGCGTGTCGACCCGAAGATGGCGGAAACTGACGAGGTATGACACATCATGAAAGGCATTTCCGACGACGCCTTTCAAAAGCTGCTTTCGAAGAACCCTGTCACTGTCTCTGAGCTCATCAGGTTGTGTCAAAGTTTCGACAAGCTCCAACCACAGCGTCTCCTCACGCGACACCCTAACGTCGCGGATGACACACTCTCAAGCCTAACCACCACCTCTGACCTTGAGTCGCAGATCAAGGAGTTCGTTCGTGCTGAAGTCGCTCGTCAGCTATCGCTGCTATCGACAGTCGGCCAACCACAGTCACCTCTTCCAGCAAACCTTCGCCAGGCCATCCAGGAGCAAGTATGCGCGGCTCTGCCATCTGCCCGTGACGCTTCATTATTTCCGACCCCCGTTGTCTGTGCCGAGGTAACTGCACCTCTAAGCTATGCTGAAGTGGCCGCTCGACCACCTCTTCAGACTTTTACGTCACTGCCATCAGCCATGCCACCACGACCTACTCCTCGGTTCGCTCAGCCAAGGTCTCTCCAGAGTAGTGGACAATGGCGTACAGTCGACAATCGGCCAGTATGCTTTGCCTGTGGCCTACCTGGCCACATAGCGCGATACTGCCGTCGATGCGTCCCTGTCTACCATCACCAGAGCTACCACCAGAGCTTCGAACCTGCCTCTTATGTGTCACCGCACCCTTCGTTCACAGGATCTCAGCCTCCTGACCAGATGTCATCGTACGCCGACTACCGCCATCCAGTTAACCGTCGCTCACCATCACCTTGATGCAGCTCGCCATCCCCGATGCGCCGTCGTCCTTCATCGCCGGAGCGGGAAAACTGATTGCCGCAGTTCCAGAGGCAGGAACTGCGTCACCCGCGAAAATACCAAGGCCTCTCTCTTCCCCAACGAATGTTCTCGACGTATATGTGGACGGCGTCGCTGCACTCGCTCTTGTCGACACTGGTGCCACAGTTCCAGTGATCAGTGCCAGACTCTGCCGCTTGCTCAAAAACGTTATGACGCCAATAGCAAGTATATCACTTCGTACAGCCAGCGCAGAGCACCTCACGCCAGCCGCAGCCTGTACTGCTCGAATCGCGATTGATGGCCTCATCTATGTCGTCGAATTACTAGTTTTAGATTCCTGTTCACAAGATCTCATTTTGGGTTGGGACTTTCTCTCCGCTAATAAGGCCGTCATCGACTGCTCTCGCGCTGAGGTAGAATTTGAAGTGTTTGGCGACGCTCCGTTAAATGATGCACTTGAAACCGGGGACAAACTATTTGTTGCTGAAGACGTCATCATACCGCCGCACTCTTACGCCCTTACCATGGTATCTTGCAACTCGCTCGCCGAGTCGAGTGCCCTTTGCACGTCAACTGCCCTTTTCGTTCGCTGCAAGTGTTCGCCGCTACCTTATGCCCTTCTAGAACTTCATGACGGCGTCAGCAGACTGCTCATCTCGAACCTCTTGTCATGTCCTGTAACACTACTTCGGGGTGAGTGCGTCGGGCGTGTTCACAGTCTCGATCCTTTTGCAATTTTCGACATGTCGACTGGTCCTTCTGCCAAACACGAAGTCGCCGGAGTGACTTGTGCCTCTTCGCCGCAGACTACTAGGCCTGACGTACTCAGCAGCTCCATCGCCGACACGTTAACCACTTCGCAACGTGCTCAGCTGCTACGACTGCTGGAGAAGTTCCGTTCTTCTTTTGACTGCCAGCATACTCCCCTCGGCCGCACGTCCGCTGTGTGTCACCGCATTGATACGGGTACCAATGCGCCATTGCGTCAAATACCTTATTGCGTGTCCGCAGCCGAGCGCCAGGTTATCGATGACAGAGTAGCTGACATGCTCAAGCGTGGCGTCATCCAGCCTTCGAATAGCCCCTGGGCATCTCCAGTCGTTCTTGTTAAGAAGAAGGACGGGTCAATTCGCTTCCGTGTTGACTACCGTCGTCTTAACAAAATAACTCGAAAAGACGCTTATCCCTTACCGAGAATCGACGATGCCCTTGACTGCCTCCAAGGTGCGGAGTACTTCTCTTCTATTGACCTACGGAGTGGCTACTGGCAAGTCCCTCTGGCCCCTAAAGATCAGCCTAAGACGGCCTTTGTCACACCTGATGGCCTTTACGAATTCTGTGTCATGCCTTTCTGTCTTTGCAACGCCCCCGCAACATTCGAGCGGATGATGGACAATCTTTTGCGTGGCCTGAAGTGGAAAACTTGCTTGTGCTACTTGGATGACGTAGTTATATTTTCACCAGATTTTTCAACGCATCTCCGCAGGCTAGATGAAGTACTCCAGTGCCTAACTGACGCTGGCTTTCAGCTCAACCTGAAGAAATGCCGCTTCGGCGCAAATCAGCTCACCATCCTCGGCCATGTTGTCTCTAAAGACGGTATCCTTCCTGACACCGCCAAGCTTCGGGCAGTTTCAGAGTTTCCTAAACCTGCGTCTCTGAAGGATCTGCGCAGCTTTCTTGGCCTCTGCTCCTATTTCCGCCGTTTTATTCGGAATTTTGCGATGATCACCGCCCCCTTGACGGAACTTCTGCGCAGTGACTCGAAAAGATACGCTTGGTCACCCGCCTGTGACGATGCTTTCGAAAAATTGCGCCGCCTGTTAACCTCGCCGCCAATCTTGCGTCACTTTGACCCGACTGCTCCGACTGAGGTACACACCGATGCCAGTGGTGTTGGGCTTGGCGCAGTGCTCGCGCAGCGCAAATCAGGATTAGAGGAGTACGTAGTCGCATACGCAAGCCGTACCCTCACCAAAGCGGAGAAGAACTATTCTGTGACAGAGAAGAAGTGTCTGGCAATTATGTGGGCTCCAGGTAAATTAAGACCATACCTATATGGTCCCCCCTTCGACGTAGTCACCGATCACCATGCGCTTTGCTGTTTATCCACATTAAAAGACCCCTCCGGCCGTTTAGCTCGCTGGGCTTTGCGGTTGCAAGAGTTCGACATGCGTGTTGTCTACAGGTCTGGTCGACGTCACACTGATGCCGACGCCCTATCACGTTCACCTGTGTCCTTTGAAAGCTCTGCATGTCTATCTGCCGTGGACGAAATGGTGTCGTTCCCAGAAAACTGTGACATGGCTTCTGAGCAACGTAAGGATGACCGGATCAGCACTCTTCTGCGATTTCTTTCAGACCCGTCGACTTCTCCATCTTCTCGAACGTTGCGCCGTCAAGCGGCTCACTTTAAGGTCCGCGATGGCCTCCTTTATCGCAGGAACTACAAGTCCGATGGCCGAAAGTGGTTGCTCGTTATACCTCGCCATCTTCGTGCTGCAATATGTTCAGCTTTCCACACTGACCCTCAGTGCGCACATGCGGGCGTCTTTTAAACATACGCTCGGCTTTCCTCCCGGTTTTATTGGCGAGGCATGTACACCTTTGTGCGCAAATACATTGAGTCATGCCCTCAGTGCCAACGACGCAAAGCTCTCCCTCATCATGCCTCTGGTCCGATCCAGCCAATCCCTTGCCCAGCCAGGCATTTCGACCGCGTTGGAATTGATATGTATGGGCCTCTACCATTCACGGCTTCCGGAAACCGTTGGATCGTTGTCGCTGTCGACTACTTGACGCGATACGCGGAAACAGCCGCTTTGCCTGCTGCCACAGCACGCGACGTCTCATCTTTTCTCCTGCGGAACTTCATTCTGCGTCACGGCGCACCATGTGAACTTCTTAGCGACAGAGGACGTGTATTTCTCTCTGAAGTCGTCAACGCACTCCATGCCGAATGCCGTATCATTTACCGGACTATCACCGCCTACCATCCGCAGACGAATGATTTGACGGAAAGATTCAACCGTACCCTAGGGGATATGATATCAAAGTATGTTGCCTCAGACCACTCCAACTGGGACCTCATTCTGCCTTTTGTGACGTACGCCTACAATACTGCTCCACAAGCGACTACGGGCTTTTCACCATTATTCCTGTTATATGGCCGAGACCCTTCCACCACACTAGATTCCATTCTGCCCTACCACCCCGATTTCTCCGAGTCTACGCCCATCTCTGAAGCTGCCCGCCGCGCCGAGGAATGCCGTAAGCTCGCCCAGTCGTTCACAACAATCGACCAATGGAGACAAAAATCTCGGCGTGACGATAACCACCCGTACCCTAACTTCGTTCCGGACACTCTTGTTTGGCTTTGTGTTCCCGCTGTGCCTACAGGCCTTTCCTCGAAGTTTTTTCAAAATACCAGAGACCCGACCGCAATGTCTTGCAGACTTCACCAGTTAACTACATCGTCGAACCCGTTACGCCATCCACAGACCAGCGCTTTCGGGGACGTGAAATTGTTCACGTACAGCGGCTGAAACCTTATTACGACCCGCTCGTACTCTGTTCACCGTGAGTCGCCAGGATGGCTCCTTTTTCGACGGGGGACGAAGTGTAGTGAAGAGGAATGCCCACTACTGCAACGACATCGACACGTTGGCGCGAGGCACGAGCTAAGACTGCCTGGTTGCTGCTGCGACGCTGCCCGTATACTCGGCCTGCCCTTGCTGCTTCGGTTCCGACGCCGCTACCGCTGTTTACCTTGCAGTTATATTATGATATATATATATTTCTTGTCTTATGCCTGTGTCGAGATACGCAAGCAGTTTTCTCCATAACATTGATATGAAGATTGAAGCGAACTAAGCCGGTTGGCGAATGGGCTGCAGTGTCGCATGTTTACCTGCGAGGTGCCCAAGCACCGTGGTTCCCGATCTCTCTCGTAGCTTGTAAGTCAGTGCTGTTTTGAATAAGTGACATACTGGAGCACACGTTTATTGGGTTAGGCATTAGTTTGTGTGATGAAACAGTTGTAACCCACCTTCGCTGGCATTAAACCGGCACCCTCGCTCAAAAGGATCGGAGTGGTAAGGAAGCCACCGGTAGCGCAAGCGGCCCTACGTCACCTGTCTGCCGCGTTGTTTACCGTTGTCGATATATGGCCGCGCGAATGACGGACCGAGTGGATGACAAACATCTGCCGTGTTTGACGCAAGCTGGATGCCCGATCCGGCAGTGTAGTGCGACGGAACATCACCGAACCGGCTACTACACGAGCGCGTTCGACGTCACATTTTGTGAAAGATCATACCGCGTGTCCCATACTTTATGCACTCTAGCAAGAGCTGCTTCCTCCGTGGAAATATAAATGCCGCGGAAAATCATCATAGGCGAATGCGGGGGCAACCACGCGGAGAGAAATCCTGTCACGAAGGCTCCGCGCAGGCAGGGGAGCACCGCATCGACAGCCATAATGGTTTCCTTGTGGCGCCTCCTATAGTCACTGAAAGTTACGAATATGTGCAGCGTATGTTGTGCTCGTGATCGTACATCTATATTTGCTCAGCCAGCCACGCATTCCGGCACTGAGTTTCACGAAGAGCAGATGGCCTGCAGTGTGGCAAGACTCGCCGACAGCCTGAAACTTGAGCGCTGTACAGCGCTACAGGGGACGAGGACAAGTGAGCCTGGGTTTAATGGCAAATTCCATTAGGAAAGCAGGAGCACTCAAAAGCGCGCTGAAAGTGCTCTCTTCGGAGCCGGCGTGTTGCAGTGGTCGAACAGGTGCAGAAGCATTGTCATCCATTGGTAGAGCGAGAGTGCTTTTGCTGCGCCGAGAGCAGCCAAGAGCAGTTTGCAGTGCTCTCGCCTAAAGAGCGGAGTAGGTGCACTGCAACGAGTCACGTGGTCTTTGAGCGTCACGTTCTCCAAAATTTTCTTTAGCGGCAAGTGTGGCGGCAACGGTAGCCACCGTGTGGAGTTTGACACCGCTGTTTTGTACGGGTAATGCGTCGTTAGCGTCATTCCACTAACAGATTAGGTATAAGGATAATGAAGAGAGTGTCGTTGACCGATTTCACGAGCATTTGGCTGCTTCCCCACAGAGAATATGCCGGGGCTTGTAATGTTTCGAACACATGGTCTCCCCACTTATCAACCCCTTCACCAGCCCCTCCGGCAGCCCGCCGAATTTTGGTGGCAGGTTGAGTGGCTCTGCTCTCAGTGCTCTGCTTCCCACTCCTCAGGGCCCTACGCCTCTACCCCTGTTCTTTCAATGAAATTCGCCATTAGTGAAAGATAGAGGTGTTGTTGATGGCGAGAACGAAAATAAGGACCCCTGGGAATGCTTCATTTTCCCAAACCATGGCAGCACGCTTCGCACCCCCTCCTTATTGAGTCACGCCACAAAATTCCTTTTCAGTGACCTGCATGCATGGAATGCTACTTCTCAAGTCGACTGCCGTAGAGCCCAGCTTTGCTCTCTCGTACACGTGTTAACCCTATCAGCTGTGCACCGTGTCACCAAGTTTCATCTTTTCTTAAACCACCAACATTTGCTGCGACAGAGAAGTACGTCGTGCCATGCAGCTCCTTCACGAGGGTGTTAACATGCGATGAAAATACAAAAAAGAATAATAAAATATAACAAAAAAGTCACGTGCACACAATTCTAACCCTGGTGGAAACTAGCATGTTTAAAGAATTTAGGCATCTAATTAAGAGTGATGGTTTTTCTTCTTCGAGTAATAACCTGGTATCCGGAAAGGGCAAAAACAAAACAAAAATGGACTGCAAATATTGTAGTTGTTAGCATATTCATCCTCTATATCCTTGCACGGGACGCAAGCTGTGGTTAGAGAAGTAATGGCGTTACCGAGCATTTTGACAGATAATAACACTTGTACTAACCACGCAAACAATAAATTCAATTTCATTTGAAGCTCAAAGTACAATGTTGACGTCACTGGAAAAAAATACTCAAAAGGGGGCTTGAAAGCATACGCTGGCCATCAAATTTGGCAGAGAGCAGTGACACAGTTATAAGGGTTACACAAAACTGGCATAATAACGCTTAAGAGCGTGAATAATTTTACACATAGCTAACTTAATAACGGAGAACGCGAAAAGATTTACGTTAGCATTGCACACAAAAATTCATGAGTGCTCAAAGAAATAAACACGTTCTAGTTAGCGTGACTTACTACTACAACGCTTTGATATCAAATAAAGCCAGAGGTCATTGTCCTCCTCACCAGCCAGAGAGTCAAAACGACAGGGCGCTTGAACGACGGCGAAAGTTGATGTCACCCAACGGTACAGAGGGCGTGGCAGTTAGCTCGCGTCCACACGTGAGGCATGCGCGAGGCAGCGGGGTTCGATTCTCCGGCAACCTTGGCAAGCGCTGCACGGTCGATGTCAGCCTGTCAGCGGAGGCAAGCGTACGACGCCAATTAACTATTGTAGGTACCTGGTATAGGTATGGGTCATCGGTAAAGGATGCAAACCAAATAATAATAATAATAATAATAATAATAATAATAATAATAATATTATTATTATTAGTGGTTAATAATTACTCTGTTATGTAGTGAGAACATTCGTACCGCTGAAATTCTGTTGCTAATTTTATCTTATTCAAGATTCATTGATGAGCCCAGGTAAAAT
>WOVY01013705.1:0-192011 GCA_013436015.1 Rhipicephalus annulatus
AACATAGATTTACACTATTCACAACAGACAAAACTCCACACCAGCGTTGCCATATGGTGGAAATTTGGCACAAGATTCTGAAAATCTGGTGAAATTGGGGGTTACTGGTGTTGATGTGTCGAAATGCTACACCAGACAAAATCTGGTGAAAAATGGTGAAAAATCTTGGGAAATGGCTTGCCCACTTGAATTTACACCATGTTGTTAGCCTTTTACTGCATCCCAAAGATGGCGCAAATTTCTTGCCCCCTTCAAGACTTTCAACACTTCGTTATGTATATACCTCTACAGCTTTAGGAAGTGACGATTGAAGCTCGCGCTTGCGAACTGGCGTGCCTCTCACAACGTGTTTGTCGTTGCGGCGTGTTTGTACGCGATTGCACACCGCACAAGGAAACGCACGCCGTGTGTGTTGCTGTTGTCCCCGACTCGCACAGCCCACTTTCTGCTTCGCCGGATTCATCGCATGGTTGTGCAGTCATTGGTGCGACCATGCCACAACGAGATCGCCGCCGGACACTTGGTACGTAGATGAATTACATTCCTTGCGAGTACGAATAGATACCTCACATAGCACGTGGTAATTCGAAATCGCGTCGTCGCAGGCTGCATGTACTTTGCTGTCATTACTTTTCCCCTTTTACACTTCTTATATGTCATGTGGGTACGCTATCTTAACGTTTATTTTTATATTCCTTTTATTCTTTCTAGGCTAAAGAAAGTGCATAATGAATCATCAAAGTGAGCGCAGAAAAAAGCGACAGTGATTCCGACGGTGGTGATGCGGGCGGACATGCTAAAAGGCCAAAAAAGTCGTACGATGGCAGCAGGAAGTATCTGGATTCCTGGGAGAAAGAATTTCCTTGGCTGACAAGTGTGGCGTCAGGAAACTCGAGACTTCCGTTCTGCAAGCTCTGCCGGAAAAACCTGAAGCCACACCGCGGCACGCTGACGAGGCATGCGCAAGGGCACAACAAGGGAATAGTGAAGTTGACATCAACTAGCCAAGTGCTGAACTTTCCGAAAAAACATCAAGATGTGCCGGACAAATTGAAGCGAGCTGAGCTGCAACTAGCTGTGGCAACATGCTGCCACTGCTCAACCGCTGCTATCGATCACCTTAGCGAAAGTGATTAAAATAAATGGCACTGGCAGCACCCTGGAGAACCTCCGTCTTCATCGTACGAAGTGCACTGCCCTGATAAACTCAGTTGTTTCGCCTTCTCTCAGAGATGAGCTTATTTCTGACATGAAAGGGAAAAAAATTTTCACTCATGGTAGATGAGAGCACTGACGTGGCTGTTGAAAAGCTGCTTGCAGTCTGTGCACGATATTTCAGTGAGAAATCTGGGGAAATTTGGACTGCTTTTTTGGGATAATACCCAGTGGTACAGGCTACTGGTGAAGCCCTCTTCCTTGCCCTCACCGAATGCCTTCGCGAGCATGGCCTGGCGTTTGCCGATTGCACTGGTATCGCCTGTGACGGAGAGCAGCTGTCATGGTGGGGGGAACACAACAGTGTGTGGTCGCGGATTAAAAAAGAATCTCCCAATTATGTGCTAAACAAATGTGTGTGCCACTCCTTAGCATTGTGTGTACAAAAAGCATTTGAAGTTTTGCCATCTAATTTAGGCTATCTGCTGGTTGAAATTCCAGGCTGGTTCTCTCACAGCACTCTGCAACGTAAGAACTATATAAAACTTTTTGAAGCTCTTAGAGAGGAGGAGAATGAGAAAAGTAAGCTGAATTTGCCTTTCATGAAGGCATCCTCCACACGGTGGCTTGTGCGAGGGCGCATTATTAAGAGACTGCTTGAAAACTGGCAAGAATTTAAGGCTTACTTCAAGTGTGCCATGCAAGAGGGTTCGCAGGAAGTGAGATATAAAGCTCGTACTCTCTACGACATGCTGCATGACGACGTGAACTATTTTAATTTTTTGTTTTTGTCACCTATAGTTCTCGAGTTTGAAAAAATAAATGCATTTTTCAATCGCTCAATGCAGACCCGGAAAAAATGCATAAGGAGCTTGACTTGCATCACAAAGCACTGAAATCGAGAGTCGTCAACACACAGGGGCAAAGGCTTTCCATAGCCATGACCGACTTCGGTGCACGTTTCGGAAACGAGATTGCTCGTTGCTGCAAGAATGATGAATCAATCATAAATGAAACGTTGGCACTAAATATGAAGCAGCGTTGCCAGGATTTTTTGTATGCCTTGCTGCGGGAAGTGGAGAACCGCCTTCCTAGCAACCAGCAGCTTTTTCAAGGCCTCAGTGCCCTTCACCCGTCGAAAGTGTTGTCACAGATGGCCCGCTTTCCATTTGAACATCTCCCCTTCTGCCACTCTTGGAAGGAGAGCAAGGCGTATGGAAGAACAATACAGAAAAATCTTGATGCATGTCTGGGCTGACGAATCTGTCTTCGACAGCAAAGTTCCAGATGACTGCACGCTATCTGGACTGGAGTACTGAAGTACGAAAACGTAGTGGGGGACAAACCATACAAAGAGTTAGCCATGTATGCGTTAGCTTGCCTCTCCTGCTCAGTGTCGAATGCAGCAGTAGAAAGGGTTTTTAGTCAGGTAACCTGCATCAAGACTAAGTACCGGAACAAGATGTCCATTGAAATGCTGGATGCTATTGTGAGCATTCGCACAACATTATCATTGAAGTCTGGCTGCTGCGTGCAGTTTTTAGTAACAGACGACATGCTTCAAAGATTCACGTCGGAGATGTACAATTCAGTGGAGTGAGCTCTTATATTTGTCCATTTGTTCATCCTATTCATTCATGTTCCATATTTTCAAATGTATCAGTGATGGAAGTGTCTTGTATGTCAAGAGATATTTTGTGTCAGTGTGAATGGACTATGTGAAAAATGTGACTATGTGAAATGGACTATGTGAAATTATTGCATGCGTATTTTGGCAGGAGTGTGCGAGCGATGTGTTACTGCTTTGAGCCACGGTTTCCTTGCTCTGAATGGAAGCTTCTCCTGCTCCTAAAAACCAAGACAAACTACATAACTGTATGTTCAAATGTATGTAAGGGATATTTGAACTGTATGTTCAAAATCCCTTACCGCGGGGTGGGTAGTTTAATTTGTCGGAGAAAAGGTCCCCGTCGTCTCCGAGCCGGCGCGGGGAAGACACGCGCAGTCGCTAATCTGTGACGTCATTCTCAGGTAATCCGCAACTCCCGCGTCTCCCTCGAGGTATAGTGATTAGAATATACCGGCAGTATCCTACGCACTATACTCAAGGCTCTCTCTTCGGTGTGAATACCCTTAACAACAGTCATGAGTAGTCCAACGGGCCGCGATGCAGCAAAAAGCCTTGGTCTTTCTATTTCGACGTGAGAGCGGCCCGCCTCGTGCTAAAGCGAGTTCCGAAGGATCCAATAAAGTTTATCCATTCATCCAGTCACCCGTACAAAGTACAAAATGACACTCGAACACATCTGCCTGGCCAGCCCCCACTTTAAATGAAGACTTCCCTCCCCCCCCCCCAAAAGACAGTTCCGGTCTATGCCCCTGTACACACCTATATATTTGAAACTCTTTGACTCTTCCAACATGAAAATTAACTGAACATGGTCAAAACTTTTTACTTAGGCAGTAATGACAGCTATTTTTTGAACCAAAACCAACAAACACAATGTAAGTATTGACAGTCAAAACACTAACGTTTTAATCTGATGTACTAATGCATAATGGCTAGTAAAAATGGATTTGTTTGCTGCAAAACCATGTGATCACTGCAGCGAGTGACCAATGGTTTCAGTGTTACAAGGACTCTGGTGTTACCGTTGGTGGAGCTGTGCTATGCATGAAACGTTAGTAGGAACACAGCACAAAAGATCACTCCGACAATGCAAGGCACACACACACAGTGCTTCCTTGCCCTGAACTTCTTTTACGCTGTGTATCTCGAATGTTCAACCAACACGACCAAGCTTCGATGCTAAGGTGAAAAGTTAGTTTGGCAAAGCAAGTCGAGGGCATTACATTGTCTTTAAAAAGTGCCTTTTGTATAGAACTATTAGTAGTAGGACAGTGAAAGTCATCCTTCGCTTTCAAGAAACTTACAAAAATGAGCAGCAGTGCACTCGCATGCAGCAAAACTATTAAAAAAACATTGAGTGCATGGGATGCCATTACACCACATCCAAGGGGTTCTACCTATGAATGACACCACAATGCTCCAAGGCGCTTATTCCAATTCATACAATGTGTGCATGTTTCAATCTATCATTTACAACCTGTACTTTAGACATATCCTCATTTTTACAACCCTGATCTTCTGCATTGCAATCTCTATTTTGTTATGTAGCACACTCTTGGAATGGGGGCATAAACAGATACTCTATCCAACTCGAGCACTTCATGCCGTCTCGTGCAGTCAATTTAAGGAAGACTTCACTTTTTGATCGCATAGAAACAGTGATTACATTATAGAACATTCTGAAACTACCAAGGTCCTTATCTAACTTGCTCCTAAATGTACTCCAAAAAACTATCAACAGTAAGCCAGGCACACACCTGCTTAGCAGTGAACAAATTAACAATGCTAATTATATGCTTTTGGTTCCAGTTTGACATGCTCAACAAGGTGAACTCTGCTGTGCTGCTTGCCTGGCTGTTGTTAGGTTTGGCCTAGAGATTCGTCTCTCAATCCTTTCGGCGCCCAGTCTGACGGACGCTGTCAAGTATTTGAGCGTTTATCCAGACCAGGCGGCGGGCAGAGGCGAGTTCCCGTCCTTCAAGTGCGGACCCTTTGTCACCCCTTCAAGCGGCAGCGTGACTGATGGCCTCGTCGACTCGTCGGGCGACAGGAGGGCTAGCGTGGCCGGCCGGCCGACTGCCTATGCCCGCCAGGCATTGTCCCTGCTGGCCGCAGGAGGAGACGTCGTGTTGCCAAGACGCCGTTAGCCGTTCGAGAGAGGCCAACAAAGACGGCGTCTTCCTGAAAGAGACCGCGACGGACACCGCACGCAGATCGCCCCGCTAATTGGGCGAGCTGTGCAGTGGACCCTTTGAAGTATGCGGCCAGGATCGTGGGAGCTCTCGACTAACGGTACACCCACGACCAGGAAGAGCCCTGCTGGCGCCACCACAGTGAAGTGTTCATGTGGACCGTGCATGCTCGCCCCCCTCACCTGTGTGTGCGTGATTGGTGTTCGACTCTGAGAGGAGGAGCCCGACAGGGCATAAAACGATGAGACAGAGCTCTGAACCTTGCTCTGAACTATGTAACGTTCAACCACCACGCTCGTGGTTTGTGAAACCACTATCCCTTCTTTTCTGTAAATATGTGTAAATAATGTCATAAACCCCTGTTTTGTTTCGTATCCTCCAGCGTCCAGCGTCCTTCCTTCCGAACCTAACAACTGATGGCAGCGGTGCGATGCCATCAGCAGCGTTCAGCAACTTCCTCCTGAGACCTTCCCTCCGACTGTAACAACTGGTGGCAGCGGTGGGATGCCATCATCAGCGACCTTCTTCCTCCTTCCTTCCGACTGCTACAACTGGTTGGCAGCGGTGAGATGGACCTCGCGACATGGTGCTGTGCTGTGGTGAGTGCGTGGTCTTTGCTTTGACTTTCCAGGCTTCAATTGTGTGAGTTATTAGAAGCTGGATTGTGTGTGGATTAGGAAGATTACCATTTGTGAGTTTTGAGTTGTAGGGATCCCCTAATTATGTGTGAGATGCAGGACCAAAGTACAACGGCAATCATGTCGTGGAAGGCAATGCTAAGAGATGAACTTTTGTGTGTGAGTAAGCACCTAGGCATTGAAATAGAGGAAGGAATGGGCAGGACAGCGATTTGGATGCTGATCTCGCAAAAAGCCAGTGAGGACGAGATTCAAAACGCAGTAGAGATTTTTGAAAAACAGGAAATGGAAAAACGGGAGCGAGAGGAACAGGAACGAGAGGCACGGAAAAGGGATAGAAAAGAGCGTGATCGAGCACGCGCCTTGGTGCTCGAACAATTGGAACAGAAAAACGAGGCAATGAGACGGAAAATTCAGACATCCGTAAGTGTAGCGCACGAGAAGTGCCAGGATCTAATAAGTTAGGTGCAGCCCAGAACTTTAGAGAAGGCTAGCACGTTTGAGGACAGCAGCAGGTTCGATGAAGAACCAAATTTGAGTGCTGCTAAAGAGGCTGCGCTGCGTAGAGAGGCCGACGAAGGCCAGAGCGAGTGCGACGAGGTGCTGTGCCAGTTAACTGTAAGCGAAACAGCTAGAATAGCTGTAGACAAATCTGGCACAGACCCTCAACTGTGTTTGTCGCGACGGTGGATCTTGCAAATGAGGTCGACAGTAGGCAAGAACACGGGAGAAAGCTCAGAAGCAGCGAATGTAGAGAGTGACGGTAACAGTGCAGTTGGCGACAGCTCCCAGCAAGGCGAGCTAGAGTGTTTGAGGGGAAGGCAGCTGCACTGGTCCTAAGCGCGTCAAGCTGTCCGCTGGTCTGAGTGTGAAATAGGTGATTTTTTAGAAAATCATTTAGACTGCGTGGATTCGACAGCTGACGAAAGTTGTGAGAGGGTTCACGAGAGTGAGTTGCTATCGAAAAGCTTAGAAACGAGCCGCAAAAGCGGCGCAGACGCAGACGACGTCGGAGAGTTACGAGCGAGACAAAATGTACCACAGGTGTAAAGAAAGGCTCGACACGTTTGAGCGTAGTGAACAGAACTAGGGGTTCTGGAACGGCGTCAAACTCTGTTTGCATGCGTCCGAGCCACCGGACAACAAGAAAAAGAACGGCGGGATCTTCGCAGGTGCCATCAGGTGAACGGCGCCCGTTTCGTTGGGTGCGTGAGCACAAGGTTAGAGCAAGTCAACCGGCCCGACAGGGCAAACAGAGCTAAGAAATCAAAGTGACGAAGTACTAAGGCAGGTGGTGCAGAAGCACCCTTGAATTGGGATACTGCCGATGACTCAACCCGCTACCGATTTCAAAGCGAGGAGGGAAAGGTCGGTTGCGAACGTCGCCGAAAAAGAGGGAAGCGTACGCGAGCGACAAAGCGAAGGGGTGAAGGAGGTGGCCATCAGCGGGCGAGCGACCGAAGAGTAGGTTACCAGCCAGTTCAAAGAAAGATCCTTTGTGGCGTAAAGTAAAGTTCCAACAGGCGAAAGGATAGACCATGGCTCCAGTCCTCCCTAACGGTATGCGCGGTGGATGATTTAGAGCTTTTCGCGGAAAGGAGTGTCGAACGTGATTCCTAGAAGAAAGGCCACGATTACTAAACACCGCTCGGGAGCTAGACCCAAGAGAACACCGACGCTCTTTCCCACGCGTTGCTCGTATCCCCTCCGCCAAACTGACAGAAGTCGGCCGAAATCGCAAATGAGGCGTAACGCTGCCGTTCAGCTGGAAGCACGTGCTCGTTGTAGACCTGGGCGTCCCCGAAATTCACCAAGACCGCGGCCCGCCGCGTGTACGACTGAAGAGGGAGCGACAGCTGTAGGCTGGAGAGTCGGGACACAGGACTTTTTTTTTTGGAAACAAATTTGTTTGTGTTTATTTGGTTTTAAAGTGGTGTTCCCGTGGTCATCTCCACAGCTAGTTCGCTTGGATACATTTTTTTTCCCTCTAATTCTGTTTGTGTGTAATCTTTGTCAAAATTTGAGTTAAGTTCTTAAGCGGTATGCGGAAGCAATTACTCGCCTCCGTCAACCGACTGCGTGAAGGAGTTTTTTAAGATAAGTGCACGCATGTCCCAAATGAAGTTTTGGTACGCCCGCTAAATACAGGAGTGGTGGCTATAGGTTAGAGGGAAATGGCCTACGGTTAGGTGTGCGATTGGTGTGCTACCGTTCTTTGAATGAGCGTATGATGTCGTGCTAGGGCGCACAAGCATAGTCCTTGCGTTCTTTAAAAACATGGGCTGGCATGAGGCTACATTCATTTTAATGGGCGTGTTAGTACACGAGTTGCATTTCCCTTTGTTATTTTAGTATGTGCTCAGGAATCAGGTGAATTCTTTCGCTGAGCGTTATGTTATATCGAACGTTGAAATTAGAGATGCGTTTTAAGGATTACACAGTTCGATATCTTGAGAAAATTTACGTTCAGATGAGGGTTTAAGGATACCTAGGTGAGAGAGATATCGCCTATGGTTAGGGGCGTGTTAGTATGCTAGCACTCTTTGGATGAGAGTAAGATGTCGTGCTAGAGCGCACAGCGAAGTCATGTGCGTTCTTTAAAAACATGGGCTGACATGAAACTACATCCAGCAAATGGGCGTGTTAGCACACAAAGTTTACTTCAGTTTTGTTGTTTTTGTGATCACTTAGGGATCATATACGATCACTTGAGCTGAAAGCACTGCGGTCACCAAATTTTGAGATTAGATACCTTTCTAGGATTGATAAGACGCAGTCTGATCTGTTGTGAGTGAGTTTTCGTTGGCGTCAGGTTGTCCCCCCAAGTAGGCACTCATGACTACGTTTTAAGTTTGTAATGAGAGGATAGAGAATGCGCACAGTTACTTTGTGTAGGTTACAGGCAGCATTCCTGTGAAACCATTGGAGATAGTGGTGTTTCATTGAGTTAATGATGAGTTATCAGATTAGTTACAACATTGAAGGGCAGGAGGGCAGGAGAAAGTGAGTTTTTTAAAGAGTGTAATTATGGTTATTGGGGCCAAATTGTATTTGCCTTTGGGTGCATTTTTCACACGGCAATATGTTACATCTTTGGTAAGCATCTCCACGTCCATGATTGTTGTAACTTTGGCGGCACCAAATTGTCTCAAAATTTTAGCGTACAGGTTTCTCTTTTGTTTGCGTTTCTTGAGAAGCCTGGAGGGTTTTGAGCGGGTCCTAATGTGCTTGACTTCGGCATGGTATTGTGTTGTGTGGTTCGCCTTGCTGTTGTTAGTCATTGTGAGCTGGTTTGGGAGTTGGTTTCGAGTTCGCAGCTGGAAGAGCGAAAAGCCAGGCCATCGTCCTCGTCACCAACCATTCTCTTCGTGCCCAGCGGTTAGGAGCGCTGGCCAGCCGAGATTTTCCGGGCGGCGGAGGAGCTGTTAGGTTTGGCCTGGAGATTCGTCTCTCAATCCCTTCGGCGCCCAGTCTGACGGACGCTGTCAAGTATTTGAGCGATTATCCAGACCAGGCGGCGGGCAGAGGCGACGTTCCCGTCCTTCAAGTGCGGACCCTTTGTCACCCCTTCAAGCGGCAGCGTGACTGATGGCCTCGTCGACTCGTCGGGCAACAGGAGGGCTAGCGTGGCCGGCGCCGGAGCTGACGGCGGAGCGGCGCTTCTTTGACCCTCAGTCAAGTGGCCGACCGGCCGACTGCCTATGCCCGCCAGGCATTGTCCCTGCTGGCCGCAGGAGGAGACGTCGTGTCGCCAAGACGCCGTTAGCCGTTCGAGAGAGGCCAACAAAGACGGCGTCTTCCTGAAAGAGACCGCGACGGACACCGCACGCAGATCGCCCCGCTTAATTGGGCGAGCTGTGCAGTGGACCCTTTGAAGTATGCGGCCAGGATCGTGGGAGCTCTCGACTAACGGTACACCCACGACCAGGAAGAGCCCTGCTGGCGCCACCACAGTGAAGTGTTCATGTGGACCGTGCATGCTCACCCCCCCTCACCTGTGTGTGCGTGATTGGTGTTCGACTCTGAGAGGAGGAGCCCGACAGGGCATAAAACGACGAGACAGAGCTCTGAACCTTGCTCTGAACTATGTAACGTTCAACCATCAGGCTCATGGTTTGTGAAACCACTATCCCTTCTTTTCTGTAAATATGTGTAAATAGTGACATAAACCTGTTTGTTTTTCCGTATCCTCTTGTCAGCGTTCGGTTCCTCCACCCGGTTACACCACGCTACTACAAGAGACCGGGTAGACCCCCATCCCTAACACTGTGTCACAACAATGTTCTTTCCAACATCAAGACCAAGAAAAGCGACACCCTGTTCAAGATAGGTCAGTACGCTGCTGAGGTTTGACAATGTAGCTCAGCATGCTTATGAGGGGTGACAGCAGCAAGATTACTGCAAGAATCTAGTAGCAGCAAGACGACTGCAAAAATACTCTTCTTTTTCTTTTCTTATTCTGTTCTTTTATTTGACAAAATAAAGCACAATGCCGTTGCATGTGCCACTTTCTTGTACGTCCACTGTAGTGTCACAAATCGCTTCCTGTGGTACTGCTAATCTTTATAACATAGATTTACACTATTCACAACAGACACACTCCACACCAGCGTTGCCATATGGTGAAATTTGGCACGAGATTCTGAAAATCTGGTGAAATTTGGGGGTTACTGGTGTTGATGTGTCGAAATGGCTACACCAGACAAAATCTGGTGAAAAATGGTGAAAAATCTTGGGAAATAGCTTGCCACTTGAATTTACACCATGTTGTTAGCCTTTTACTGCATCCCAAAGATGGCGCAAATTTCTTGCCCCCTTCAAGACTTTCAACACTTCGTTATGTATATACCTCTACAGCTTTAGGAAGTGATGATTGAAGCTCGCGCTCGCGAACTGGCGTGCCTCCTCACAACGTGTTTGTCGTTTGCGCGTGTTTGTACGCGATTGCACACCGCACAAGGAAACGCACGCCGTGTGTGTTGCTGTTGTCCCCGACTCGCACAGCCCACTTTCTGCTTCGCCGGATTCATCGCATGGTTGTGCAGTCATTGGTGCGACCCATGCCACAACGAGATCACCGCCGACACTTGGTACGTAGATGAATTACATTCCTTGCGAGTACGAATAGATACCTCACATAGCACGTGGTAATTCGAATCGCGGTCGCAGGCTGCATGTACTTTGCTGTCATTACTTTTTCCCCTTTTACACTTATTATATGTCATGTGGTACGCTATCTTAACGTTTATTTTGATATTCCTTTTATTCTTTTCTAGGCTAAAGAAAGTGCATAATGAATCATCAAAGTGAGCGCAGAAAAAAAAGCGACAGTGATTCCGACGGTGGTGATGCGGGCGGACATGCTAAAAGGCCAAAAAAGTCGTACGATGGCAGCAGGAAGTATCTGGATTCCTGGGAGAAAGAATTTCCTTGGCTGACAAGTGTGGCGTCAGGAAACTCGAGACTTCCGTTCTGCAAGCTCTGCCGGAAAAAACCTGAAGCCACACCGCGGCACGCTGACGAGGCATGCGCAAGGGGCACAACATAAGGGAATAGTGAAGTTGACATCAACTAGCCAAGTGCTGAACTTTCCGAAAAAACATCAAGATGTGCCGGACAAATTGAAGCGAGCTGAGCTGCAACTAGCTGTGGCAACATGCTGCCACTGCTCAACCGCTGCTATCGATCACCTTAGCGAAGTGATTAAAATAAATGGCACTGGCAGCACCCTGGAGAACCTCCGTCTTCATTCGTACGAAGTGCACTGCCCTGATAAACTCAGTTGTTTCGCCTTCTCTCAGAGATGAGCTTATTTCTGACATGAAAGGGAAAAAAATTTCACTCATGGTAGATGAGAGCACTGACGTGGCTGTTGAAAAGCTGCTTGCAGTCTGTGCACGATATTTCAGTGAGAAATCTGGGGAAATTTGGACTGCTTTTTTGGGATAATACCCAGTGGTACAGGCTACTGGTGAAGCCCTCTTCCTTGCCCTCACCGAATGCCTTCGCGAGCATGGCCTGGCGTTTGCCGATTGCACTGGTATCGCCTGTGACGGAGCAGCTGTCATGGTGGGGGAACACAACAGTGTGTGGTCGCGGATTAAAAAAGAATCTCCCAATTATGTGCTAAACAAATGTGTGTGCCACTCCTTAGCATTGTGTGTACAAAAAGCATTTGAAGTTTTGCCATCTAATTTAGGCTATCTGCTGGTTGAAATTCCAGGCTGGTTCTCTCACAGCACTCTGCAACGTAAGAACTATATAAAACTTTTTGAAGCTCTTAGAGAGGAGGAGAATGAGAAAAGTAAGCTGAATTTGCCTTTCATGAAGGCATCCTCCACACGGTGGCTTGTGCGAGGGCGCATTATTAAGAGACTGCTTGAAAACTGGCAAGAATTTAAGGCTTACTTCAAGTGTGCCATGCAAGAGGGTTCGCAGGAAGTGAGATATAAAGCTCGTACTCTCTACGACATGCTGCATGACGACGTGAACTATTTTAATTTTTTGTTTTTGTCACCTATAGTTCTCGAGTTTGAAAAAATAAATGCATTTTTTCAATCGCTCAATGCAGACCCGGAAAAAATGCATAAGGAGCTTGACTTGCATCACAAAGCACTGAAATCGAGAGTCGTCAACACACAGGGGCAAAGGCTTTCCATAGCCATGACCGACTTCGGTGCACGTTTCGGAAACGAGATTGCTCGTTGCTGCAAGAATGATGAATCAATCATAAATGAAACGTTGGCACTAAATATGAAGCAGCGTTGCCAGGATTTTTTGTATGCCTTGCTGCGGGAAGTGGAGAACCGCCTTCCTAGCAACCAGCAGCTTTTTCAAGGCCTCAGTGCCCTTCACCCGTCGAAAGTGTTGTCACAGATGGCCCGCTTTCCATTTGAACATCTCCCCTTCTGCCACCTCTTGAAGGAGAGCAAGGCGTATTGGAAGAACAATACAGAAAAATCTTGATGCATGTCTGGGCTGACGAATCTGTCTTCGACAGCAAAGTTCCAGATGACTGCACGCTATTCTGGACTGGAGTACTGAAGTACGAAAACGTAGTGGGGGACAAACCATACAAAGAGTTAGCCATGTATGCGTTAGCTTGCCTCTCCTGCTCAGTGTCGAATGCAGCAGTAGAAAGGGTTTTTAGTCAGGTAACCTGCATCAAGACTAAGTACCGGAACAAGATGTCCATTGAAATGCTGGATGCTATTGTGAGCATTCGCACAACATTATCATTGAAGTCTGGCTGCTGCGTGCAGTTTTTAGTAACAGACGACATGCTTCAAAGATTCACGTCGGAGATGTACAATTCAGTGGAGTGAGCTCTTATATTTGTCCATTTGTTCATCCTATTCATTCATGTTCCATATTTTCAAATGTATCAGTGATGGAAGTGTCTTGTATGTCAAGAGATATTTTGTGTCAGTGTGAATGGACTATGTGAAAAATGTGACTATGTGAAATGGACTATGTGAAATTATTGCATGCGTATTTTGGCAGGAGTGTGCGAGCGATGTGTTACTGCTTTGAGCCACGGTTTCCTTGCTCTGAATGGAAGCTTCTCCTGCTCCTAAAAACCAAGACAAACTACATAACTGTATGTTCAAATGTATGTAAGGGATATTTGAACTGTATGTTCAAATATCCCTTACCGCGGGGTGGGTAGTTTAATTTGTCGGAGAAAAGGTCCCCGTCGTCTCCGAGCCAGCGCGGGGAAGACACGCGCAGTCGCTAATCTGTGACGTCATTCTCAGGTAATCCGCAACTCCCGCGTCTCCCTCGAGGTATAGTGATTAGAATATACCGGCAGTATCCTACGCACTATACTCAAGGCTCTCTCTTCGGTGTGAATACCCCTTAACAACAGTCATGAGTAGTCCAACGGGCCGCGATGCAGCAAAAAGCCTTGGTCTTTCTATTTCGACGTGAGAGCGGCCCGCCTCGTGCTAAAGCGAGTTCCGAAGGATCCAATAAAGTTTATCCATTCATCCAGTCACCCGTACAAAGTACAAAATGACACTCGAACACATCTGCCTGGCCAGCCCCCACTTTAAATGAAGACTTCCCTCCCCCCCCCCCAAAAGACAGTTCCGGTCTATGCCCCTGTACACACCTATATATTTGAAACTCTTTGACTCTTCCAACATGAAAATTAACTGAACATGGTCAAAACTTTTTACTTAGGCAGTAATGACAGCTATTTTTTGAACCAAAACCAACAAACACAATGTAAGTATTGACAGTCAAAACACTAACGTTTTAATCTGATGTACTAATGCATAATGGCTAGTAAAAATGGATTTGTTTGCTGCAAAACCATGTGATCACTGCAGCGAGTGACCAATGGTTTCAGTGTTACAAGGACTCTGGTGTTACCGTTGGTGGAGCTGTGCTATGCATGAAACGTTAGTAGGAACACAGCACAAAAGATCACTCCGACAATGCAAGGCAATACACACACAGTGCTTCCTTGCCCTGAACTTCTTTTACGCTGTGTATCTCGAATGTTCAACCAACACGACCAAGCTTCGATGCTAAGGTGAAAAGTTAGTTTGGCAAAGCAAGTCGAGGGCATTACATTGTCTTTAAAAAGTGCCTTTTGTATAGAACTATTAGTAGTAGGACAGTGAAAGTCATCCTTCGCTTTCAAGAAACTTACAAAAATGAGCAGCAGTGCACTCGCATGCAGCAAAACTATTAAAAAAACATTGAGTGCATGGGATGCCATTACACCACATCCAAGGGGTTCTACCTATGAATGACACCACAATGCTCCAAGGCGCTTATTCCAATTCATACAATGTGTGCATGTTTCAATCTATCATTTACAACCTGTACTTTAGACATATCCTCATTTTTACAACCCTGATCTTCTGCATTGCAATCTCTATTTTGTTATGTAGCACACTCTTGGAATGGGGGCATAAACAGATACTCTATCCAACTCGAGCACTTCATGCCGTCTCGTGCAGTCAATTTAAGGAAGACTTCACTTTTTGATCGCATAGAAACAGTGATACATTATAGAACATTCTGAAACTACCAAGGTCCTTATCTAACTTGCTCCTAAATGTACTCCAAAAAACTATCAACAGTAAGCCAGGCACACACCTGCTTAGCAGTGAACAAATTAACAATGCTAATTATATGCTTTTGGTTCCAGTTTGACATGCTCAACAAGGTGAACTCTGCTGTGCTGCTTGCCTGGCTGTTGTTAGGTTTGGCCTAGAGATTCGTCTCTCAATCCCTTTGGCGCCCAGTCTGACGGACGCTGTCAAGTATTTGAGCGTTTATCCAGACCAGGCGGCGGGCAGAGGCGAGTTCCCGTCCTTCAAGTGCGGACCCTTTGTCACCCCTTCAAGCGGCAGCGTGACTGATGGCCTCGTCGACTCGTCAGGCGACAGGAGGGCTAGCGTGGCCGGCCGGCCGACTGCCTATGCCCGCCAGGCATTGTCCCTGCTGGCCGCAGGAGGAGACGTCGTGTTGCCAAGACGCCGTTAGCCGTTCGAGAGAGGCCAACAAAGACGGCGTCTTCCTGAAAGACCGCGACGGACACCGCACGCAGATCGCCCCGCTAATTGGGCGAGCTGTGCAGTGGACCCTTTGAAGTATGCGGCCAGGATCGTGGGAGCTCTCGACTAACGGTACACCCACGACCAGGAAGAGCCCTGCTGGCGCCACCACAGTGAAGTGTTCATGTGGACCGTGCATGCTCGCCCCCCCTCACCTGTGTGTGCGTGATTGGTGTTCGACTCTGAGAGGAGGAGCCCGACAGGGCATAAAACGATGAGACAGAGCTCTGAACCTTGCTCTGAACTATGTAACGTTCAACCACCACGCTCGTGGTTTGTGAAACCACTATCCCTTCTTTTCTGTAAATATGTGTAAATAATGTCATAAACCCCTGTTTTGTTTTTCGTATCCTCCAGCGTCCAGCGTCCTTCCTTCCGAACCTAACAACTGATGGCAGCGGTGCGATGCCATCAGCAGCGTTCAGCAACTTCCTCCTGAGACCTTCCCTCCGACTGTAACAACTGGTGGCAGCGGTGGGATGCCATCATCAGCGACCTTCTTCCTCCTTCCTTCCGACTGCTACAACTGGTTGGCAGCGGTGAGATGGACCTCGCGACATGGTGCTGTGCTGTGGTGAGTGCGTGGTCTTTGCTTTGACTTTCCAGGCTTCAATTGTGTGAGTTTATTAGAAGCTGGATTGTGTGTGGATTAGGAAGATTACCATTTGTGAGTTTTGAGTTGTAGGGATCCCCTAATTATGTGTGAGATGCAGGACCAAAGTACAACGGCAATCATGTCGTGGAAGGCAATGCTAAGAGATGAACTTTTGTGTGTGAGTAAGCACCTAGGCATTGAAATAGAGGAAGGAATGGGCAGGACAGCGATTTGGATGCTGATCTCGCAAAAAGCCAGTGAGGACGAGATTCAAAACGCAGTAGAGATTTTTGAAAAACAGGAAATGGAAAAACGGGGAGCGAGAGGAACAGGAACGAGAGGCACGGAAAAGGGATAGAAAAGAGCGTGATCGAGCACGCGCCTTGGTGCTCGAACAATTGGAACAGAAAAACGAGGCAATGAGACGGAAAATTCAGACATCCGTAAGTGTAGCGCACGAGAAGTGCCAGGATCTAATAAGTTAGGTGCAGCCCAGAACTTTAGAGAAGGCTAGCACGTTTGAGGACAGCAGCAGGTTCGATGAAGAACCAAATTTGAGTGCTGCTAAAGAGGCTGCGCTGCGTAGAGAGGCCGACGAAGGCCAGAGCGAGTGCGACGAGGTGCTGTGCCAGTTAACTGTAAGCGAAACAGCTAGAATAGCTGTAGACAATCTGGCACAGACCTCAACTGTGTTTGTCGCGACGGTGGATCTTGCAAATGAGGTCGAAGTAGGCAAGAACACCGGAGAAAGCTCAGAAGCAGCGAATGTAGAGAGTGACGGTAACAGTGCAGTTGGCGACAGCTCCCAGCAAGGCGAGCTAGAGTGTTTGAGGGAAGGCAGCTGCACTGGTCCTAAGCGCGTCAAGCTGTCCGCTGGTCTTGAGTGTGAAATAGGTGATTTTTTAGAAAATCATTTAGACTGCGTGGATTCGACAGCTGACGAAAGTTGTGAGAGGGTTCACGAGAGTGAGTTGCTATCGAAAAGCTTAGAAACGAGCCGCAAGAAGCGGCGCAGACGCAGACGACGTCGGAGAGTTACGAGCGAGACAAAATGTACCACAGGTGTAAAGAAAGGCTCGACACGTTTGAGCGTAGTGAACAGAACTAGGGGTTCTGGAACGGCGTCAAACTCTGTTTGCATGCGTCCGAGCCACCGGACAACAAGAAAAAGAACGGCGGGATCTTCGCAGGTGCCATCAGGTGAACGGCGCCCGTTTCGTTGGGTGCGTGAGCACAAGGTTAGCGCAAGTCAACCGGCCCGACAGGGCAACAGAGCTAAGAAATCAAAGTGACGAAGTACTAAGGCAGGTGGTGCAGAAGCACCCTTGAATTGGGATACTGCCGATGACTCAACCCGCTACCGATTTCAAAGCGAGGAGGGAAAGGTCGGTTGCGAACGTCGCCGAAAAAGAGGGAAGCGTACGCGAGCGACAAAGCGAAGGGGTGAAGGAGGTGGCCATCAGCCGGGCGAGCGACCGAAGAGTAGGTTACCAGCCAGTTCAAAGAAAGATCCTTTGTGGCGTAAAGTAAAGTTCCAACAGCGAAAGGATAGACCATGGCTCCAGTCCTCCCAACGGTATGCGCGGTGGTGATTTAGAGCTTTTCGCGGAAAGGAGTGTCAACGTGATTCTAGAAGAAAGGCCACGATTACTAAACACCGCTCGGGAGCTAGACCCAAGAGAACACCGACGCTCTTTCCCACGCGTTGCTCGTATCCCCTCCGCCAAACTGACAGAAGTCGGCCGAAATCGCAAATGAGGCGTAACGCTGCCGTTCAGCTGGAAGCACGTGCTCGTTGTAGACCTGGGCGTCCCCGAAATTCACCAAGACCGCGGCCGCCGCGTGTACGACTGAAGAGGGAGCGACAGCTGTAGGCTGGAGAGTCGGACACAGGACTTTTTTTTTTGGAAACAAATTTGTTTGTGTTTATTTGGTTTTAAAGTGGTGTTCCCGTGTCATCTCCACAGCTAGTTCGCTTGGATACATTTTTTTCCCTCTAAATTCTGTTTGTGTGTAATCTTTGTCAAAATTTTGAGTTAAGTTCTTAAGCGGTATGCGGAAGCAATTACTCGCCTCCGTCAACCGACTGCGTGAAAGGAGTTTTTAAGATAAGTGCACGCATGTCCCAAATGAAGTTTTGGTACGCCCGCTAAATACAGGAGTGGTGGCTATAGGTTAGAGGGAAATGGCCTACGGTTAGGTGTGCGATTGGTGTGCTACCGTTCTTTGAATGAGCGTATGATGTCGTGCTAGGGCGCACAAGCATAGTCCTTTGCGTTCTTTAAAAACATGGGCTGGCATGAGGCTACATTCATTTAATGGGCGTGTTAGTACACGAGTTGCATTTCCCTTTGTTATTTTAGTATGTGCTCAGGAATCAGGTGAATTCTTTCGCTGAGCGTTATGTTATATCGAACGTTGAAATTAGAGATGCGTTTTAAGGATTTACACAGTTCGATATCTTGAGAAAATTTACGTTCAGATGAGGGTTTAAGGATACCTAGGTGAGAGAGATATCGCCTATGGTTAGGGGCGTGTTAGTATGCTAGCACTCTTTGGATGAGAGTAAGATGTCGTGCTAGAGCGCACAGCAAAGTCATGTGCGTTCTTTAAAAACATGGGCTGACATGAAACTACATCCAGCAAATGGGCGTGTTAGCACACAAAGTTTACTTCGTTTTGTTGTTTTTGTGATCACTTAGGGATCATATACGATCACTTGAGCTGAAAGCACTGCGGTCACCAAATTTTGAGATTAGATACCTTTCTAGGATTGATAAGACGCAGTCTGATCTGTTGTGAGTGAGTTTTCGTTGGCGTCAGGTTGTCCCCCAAGTAGGCACTCATGACTACGTTTTAAGTTTGTAATGAGAGGATAGAGAATGCGCACAGTTACTTTGTGTAGGTACAGGCAGCATTCCTGTGAAACCATTGGAGATAGTGGTGTTTCATTGAGTTAATGATGAGTTATCAGATTAGTTACAACATTGAAGGGCAGAGGGCAGGAGAAAGTGAGTTTTTAAAGAGTGTAATTATGGTTATTTGGGGCCAAATTGTATTTGCCTTTGGGTGCATTTTTCACACGGCAATATGTTACATCTTTGGTAAGCATCTCCACGTCCATGATTGTTGTAACTTTGGCGGCACCAAATTGTCTCAAAATTTTAGCGTACAGGTTTCTCTTTTGTTTGCGTTTCTTGAGAAGCCTGGAGGGTTTTGAGCGGGTCTAATGTGCTTGACTTCGGCATGGTATTGTGTTGTGTGGTTCGCCTTGCTGTTGTTAGTCATTGTGAGCTGGTTTGGGAGTTGGTTTCGAGTTCGCAGCTGGAAAGCGAAAAGCCAGGCCATCGTCCTCGTCACCAACCATTCTCTTCGTGCCCAGCGGTTGGGAGCGCTGGCCAGCCGAGATTTTCCGGGCGGCGGAGGAGCTGTTAGGTTTGGCCTGGAGATTCGTCTCTCAATCCCTTCGGCGCCCAGTCTGACGGACGCTGTCAAGTATTTGAGCGATTATCCAGACCAGGCGGCGGGCAGAGGCGAGTTCCCGTCCTTCAAGTGCGGACCCTTTGTCACCCCTTCAAGCGGCAGCGTGACTGATGGCCTCGTCGACTCGTCGGGCAACAGGAGGGCTAGCGTGGCCGGCGCCGGAGCTGACAGGCGGAGCGGCGCTTCTTTGACCCTCAGTCAAGTGGCCGACCGGCCGACTGCCTATGCCCGCCAGGCATTGTCCCTGCTGGCCGCAGGAGGAGACGTCGTGTCGCCAAGACGCCGTTAGCCGTTCGAGAGAGGCCAACAAAGACGGCGTCTTCCTGAAAGAGACCGCGACGGACACCGCACGCAGATCGCCCCGCTAATTGGGCGAGCTGTGCAGTGGACCCTTTGAAGTATGCGGCCAGGATCGTGGGAGCTCTCGACTAACGGTACACCCACGACCAGGAAGAGCCCTGCTGGCGCCACCACAGTGAAGTGTTCATGTGGACCGTGCATGCTCACCCCCCCTCACCTGTGTGTGCGTGATTGGTGTTCGACTCTGAGAGGAGGAGCCCGACAGGGCATAAAACGACGAGACAGAGCTCTGAACCTTGCTCTGAACTATGTAACGTTCAACCATCAGGCTCATGGTTTGTGAAACCACTATCCCTTCTTTTCTGTAAATATGTGTAAATAGTGACATAAACCTGTTTGTTTTCCGTATCCTCTTGTCAGCGTTCGGTTCCTCCACCCGGTTACACCACGCTACTACAAGAGACCGGGTAGACCCCCATCCCTAACACTGTGTCACAACAATGTTCTTTCCAACATCAAGACCAAGAAAAGCGACACCCTGTTCAAGATAGGTCAGTACGCTGCTGAGGTTTGACAATGTAGCTCAGCATGCTTATGAGGGGTGACAGCAGCAAGATTACTGCAAGAATCTAGTAGCAGCAAGACGACTGCAAAAATACTCTTCTTTTTCTTTTCTTATTCTGTTCTTTTATTTGACAAAATAAAGCACAATGCCGTTGCATGTGCCACTTTCTTGTACGTCCACTGTAGTGTCACAAATCGCTTCCTGTGGTACTGCTAATCTTTATAACATAGATTTACACTATTCACAACAGACACACTCCACACCAGCGTTGCCATATGGTGAAATTTGGCACGAGATTCTGAAAATCTGGTGAAATTTGGGGGTTACTGGTGTTGATGTGTCGAAATGGCTACACCAGACAAAATCTGGTGAAAAATGGTGAAAAATCTTGGGAAATAGCTTGCCACTTGAATTTACACCATGTTGTTAGCCTTTTACTGCATCCCAAAGATGGCGCAAATTTCTTGCCCCCTTCAAGACTTTCAACACTTCGTTATGTATATACCTCTACAGCTTTAGGAAGTGATGATTGAAGCTCGCGCTCGCGAACTGGCGTGTTCCTCACAACGTGTTTGTCGTTGCGCGTGTTTGTACGCGATTGCACACCGCACAAGGAAACGCACGCCGTGTGTGTTGCTGTTGTCCCCGACTCGCACAGCCCACTTTCTGCTTCGCCGGATTCATCGCATGGTTGTGCAGTCATTGGTGCGACCCATGCCACAACGAGATCACCGCCGACACTTGGTACGTAGATGAATTACATTCCTTGCGAGTACGAATAGATACCTCACATAGCACGTGGTAATTCGAATCGGGTCGCAGGCTGCATGTACTTTGCTGTCATTACTTTTTCCCCTTTTACACTTATTATATGTCATGTGGTACGCTATCTTAACGTTTATTTTGATATTCCTTTTATTCTTTTCTAGGCTAAAGAAAGTGCATAATGAATCATCAAAGTGAGCGCAGAAAAAAAAGCGACAGTGATTCCGACGGTGGTGATGCGGGCGGACATGCTAAAAGGCCAAAAAAGTCGTACGATGGCAGCAGGAAGTATCTGGATTCCTGGGAGAAATATTTCCTTGGCTGACAAGTGTGGCGTCAGGAAACTCGAGGCTTCCGTTCTGCAAGCTCTGCCGGAAAAACCTGAAGCCACACCGCGGCACGCTGACGAGGCATGCGCAAGGGGCACAACATAAGGGAATAGTGAAGTTGACATCAACTAGCCAAGTGCTGAACTTTCCGAAAAAACATCAAGATGTGCCGGACAAATTGAAGCGAGCTGAGCTGCAACTAGCTGTGGCAACATGCTGCCACTGCTCAACCGCTGCTATCGATCACCTTAGCGAAGTGATTAAAATAAATGGCACTGGCAGCACCCTGGAGAACCTCCGTCTTCATCGCACGAAGTGCACTGCCCTGATAAACTCAGTTGTTTCGCCTTCTCTCAGAGATGAGCTTATTTCTGACATGAAAGGGAAAAAATTTTCACTCATGGTAGATGAGAGCACTGACGTGGCTGTTGAAAAGCTGCTTGCAGTCTGTGCACGATATTTCAGTGAGAAATCTGGGGAAATTTGGACTGCTTTTTTGGGATAATACCCAGTGGTACAGGCTACTGGTGAAGCCCTCTTCCTTGCCCTCACCGAATGCCTTCGCGAGCATGGCCTGGCGTTTGCCGTTTGCATTGGTATCGCCTGTGACGGAGCAGCTGTCATGGTGGGGGAACACAACAGTGTGTGGTCGCGGATTAAAAAAGAATCTCCCAATTATGTGCTAAACAAATGTGTGTGCCACTCCTTAGCATTGTGTGTACAAAAAGCATTTGAAGTTTTGCCATCTAATTTAGGCTATCTGCTGGTTGAAATTCCAGGCTGGTTCTCTCACAGCACTCTGCGACGTAAGAACTATATAAAACTTTTTGAAGCTCTTAGAGAGGAGGAGAATGAGAAAAGTAAGCCGAATTTGCCTTTCATGAAGGCATCCTCCACACGGTGGCTTGTGCGAGGGCGCATTATCAAGAGACTGCTTGAAAACTGGCAAGAATTTAAGGCTTACTTCAAGTGTGCCATGCAAGAGGGTTCGCAGGAAGTGAGATATAAAGCTCGTACTCTCTACGACATGCTGCATGACGACGTGAACTATTTTTATTTTTTGTTTTTGTCACCTATAGTTCTCGAGTTTGAAAAAATAAATGCATTTTTTCAATCGCTCAATGCAGACCCGGAAAAAATGCATAAGGAGCTTGACTTGCATCACAAAGCACTGAAATCGAGAGTCGTCAACACACAGGGGCAAAGGCTTTCTATAGCCATGACCGACTTCGGTGCACGTTTCGGAAACGAGATTGCTCGTTGCTGCAAGAGTGATGAATCAATCATAAATGAAACGTTGGCACTAAATATGAAGCAGCGTTGCCAGGATTTTTTGTATGCCTTGCTGCGGGAAGTGGAGAACCGCCTTCCTGGCAACCAGCAGCTTTTTCAAGGCCTCAGTGCCCTTCACCCGTCGAAAGTGTTGTCACAGATGGCACGCTTTCCATTTGAACATCTCCCCTTCTGCCACCTCTTGGAAGGAGAGCAAGGCGTATTGGAAGAACAATACAGAAAAATCTTGATGCATGTCTGGGCTGACGAATCTGTCTTTGACAGCAAAGTTCCAGATGACTGCACGCTATTCTGGACTGGAGTACTGAAGTACGAAAACGTAGTGGGGGACAAACCATACAAAGAGTTAGCCATGTATGCGTTAGCTTGCCTCTCCTGCCCAGTGTCGAATGCAGCAGTAGAAAGGGTTTTTAGTCAGGTAACCTGCATCAAGACTAAGTACCGGAACAAGATGTCTATTGAAATGCTGGATGGTATTGTGCGCATTCGCACAACATTATCATTGAAGTCTGGCTGCTGCGTGCAGTTTTTAGTAACAGACGACATGCTTCAAAGATTCACGTCGGAGATGTACAATTCAGTGGAGTGAGCTCTTATATTTGTCCATTTGTTCATCCTATTTATTCATGTTCCATATTTTCAAATGTATCAGTGATGGAAGTGTCTTGTATGTCAAGAGATATTTTGTGTCAGTGTGAATGGACTATGTGAAAAATGTGACTATGTGAAATGGACTATGTGAAATTATTGCATGCGTATTTTGGCAGGAGTGTGCGAGCGATGTATTACTGCTTTGAGCCACGGTTTCCTTGCTCTGAATGGAAGCTTCTCCTGCTCCTAAAAACCAAGACAAACTACATCACTGTATGTTCAAATGTGCTGGATGAGTTTTTCTTTTTTACCACTACTTCGAAGTAATGAAAACTCAAACGTGGCATTTTGTATTTCATGTAAACCACAGGTAATCGACTTGTCTTTCAAAATTCCTAGTGCAGGACGTCCCACTGGCGTTCCCTCTATAATAAATTCCTTGCTGACTTGTGACAGTTACAACAGCTCTGCCCTGCCTTTGTCTGGAAAAGCTAGCCGATTATACAGTAACCAGTCAAATAATAAATGCTCGCATGCTATTTATGAATAAATATTACCTTCATGTCAAGATAGGCAAAGCACATCAAGCGTACATGCCCTTAATAAAAAAAGATAACTTATCGTCTGCACGCGCCGCTTTTCTGCGACTGCATCCAGGCATTGTCAAACGCCGTCTGCTAGATCTAGTGACGCGACCGCAATGTCGGAGACGTTATCGTCTATTTCGGCGCCTGGGGGATTTCAATTGGTATAGTGGCTAACTGAGGCAGTAAAAAAATTAGTATTAATTGTTTCAGTGCGCTTTGCGTACAGCTACAATTACACGTTCAAATTTTCCGCTTTTTCAGCCTCCTAACGTGTGCAGCGGTGGAGACGTGAAACATCACCATTAGACGCGCTTCGCAGCAGCGGTACAATGGCAAAAAGAAAGCAAGAGCCGGAAATACGTCATAGCCGCCATGTCGTAACGTGCGCAAAAAACAAAACAGAAATCGGAAATACGTCATAGCGGCCATTTTGTAGCGCTGGTGTAATCTGGTGAAATTTTCATGAGGCGCTGGTGTCGAAGCCCTTTTTCAATCTGGCAACGCTGCTCCACACAGCATCTTGACCAACTTGGGTGTTCCTGTTTGGCCAGGTACAATGCCTCTGCCTATGAAGGTTATGTACACTATTTACACTGCTTCATACTGGGAATGACAGACACTGTACACTTTAAGACAGGCAACCTTGTGACCACTCCTCCTTTAAAGTCCACTGATTGCAGGGTATTGTGCTACATCAAGACTGTGCTGCTCCTTTCTATACAGGCACGTGTCGCCTTGAGCCACCAACAGTTATTTTGCTATTTGCAAAAGGAACTTGGTACCACCGCCACATAATTTACAACAGCCTAACGTAGGTTAAACATGAAGGAAAAACAAACAAACATAAAAGCGTATTGCAATCGGTGCTGGGCCCTCTCAAATGGAAGGCAGACACTTGGTGAACGACAGAGCAGCAAGTTGAAAGATAGCAGTTGGTGCTAACTATTGCTTTCTCAGTGCAATGCAACTTTTTTGAGTATTAAATAAGTGGCACCTCGAAAAAGTCTTTCATAAAAGCTACATTTTGACTCTGGCGACAATGTCCTCAAGAGAGAACAAATGCTACAGACTAACAAAACAAAACCTTAAATTTTTACATCTTGCACAGCTCTTATAAAAACAATAAAGACAAAGAGGACCAAAACAGGCCTAGAAATAAAATAGCCTATAGAAAAAATGCGCCAACATAACACAATTATTTTTACTTTCACCTTTGGGCTTTTTTTCCCAAACGTTACCTGTAGAATATTAGGTTAATATGCAAGCCACCTGCAAGATGATAGACTGAGCACACCGCATGGATTCTAGGTGCTGCCAATAAAACAAGCAGCAGAAACACAGACTAAATATGAACAAGCTCCAAGTTTGTAGCAGATTTTCCCAAAGTAGGGAATCAAAAGGCATAGCAGCCCAGTACAAGCTTGCAAAGATTTTTAAATGTGATATGACTGGCTACCTTGAAGCAATAAGAGCGTAGGACACTAAAACTAAGTTTCATTGTAAAATATAACCCATCAAAGTTGTTTGCATACGATCACTTGCACTAAAAGATGTTGATGTTTCGTTATCAGCCCAAAAATAAAATGCATTCACTCGAGGACAGCAACCCGCAGAATATATATGATGTGATAAAAAATGGTCCAATTTTTTAGAATCAAGGGAAGATGTATGCCATAAAATGGATTTCACAATGTAAAAACTATTTACTACTTGGCATGTTAGCATTTCGTTTTCGGGGGCACTTATAATCAGACGAACTTCTGATAACATGAACAAATGATCGTGGTCCCTTCAAGTTCGTCTTAAAGGGAATCTACAGTAATAGTATTTAGAATATATGAGATACACTTCCAGTGAAAAAAAAAAGCATTCTGCTTCGATTGCCACTTCCATCACTGCTGTATATGCCTAAATTCAGAATGTGTGCGTTTGTTTCGGAGTTGTACCACTGTCTCAACATGCCTGTATATGTGTTTGTGCAAAAAAAAAAACACAGATGCAAGTCTACGCCGGCCATGCCCCACAATGTGTCCCAGGTAAGGCACCTCACCGCACCTTAGATGACAATTAGCAGGTTGCAGGGTAAGACCAGCTTCTTTCAACCTGTCCAGCACGACTCGTAAATGCTCGACGTGTTGTTTCCAGCTGTTTGAGAAGATGGTGACATCGTCAAAATACGGCAAAGCAAGCTCAGAGAGGCCATTAGGAGCGCAGTCCGTTAAGCCTGAAAAATAAAAAGGCAAATTTTTCAATCCATAGCTCAGCTTAAGTGGACGATACATAACGAATTGAGAAACAAACGTGGCGTAGAGTCTAGCACGCTACGTCAAGGGGACTTGCCAATACCCTTGCATGAGATGTAACATGGAAATATAACTAGACTGTGACAGCTTCTACCCTCTCTCCTAGATTTGGTATTGGGTAAGTTTGGCCTCGAGTTATGGCGTAAAGACACCAATAATAGATGCATGGCCTAGGATTTATTCCCAGCACTTAAACCAATATTAGAGGGGATGTATAGTCACCCTCGCCCGGTACTATGACTCCTAACTCCAGCATGTTATCGATGTCCTCTTTCATCTGGAACCGTTCCCAGATCTTGGAAAAATGGCAAAATAGTACCTTTACATAAATCTGGTGACAAGCAAGTTTTCAGCAATTACAGGCCCATCTCTCTTACCCCTCATTCCTGCAAGCTATTAGAGCATATTATATACAAACATATTATTGCATTTCTCGAATCTAACAATTTGTTGTCTAGCTTCCAACATGGATTCAGACGAGGTTATAGTACTGTTACGCAGCTAACCGAATTCGTGCACGACATTTCTAGTAATATGGACATTGGTAATCAGGTTGACGCACTATTCATCGACTTTTCGAAAGCGTTCGACACTGTACTTCACTCTAAATTACTATGCAAATTAAATGCCATATTAAACAACCCGCAACTAGTTACCTGGATTTCTAATTTTCTTTCTGAGCGCTCGCAATACGTTTGTTATAACTCAACTGACTCCGACATTGTTAGTGTTAATTCAGGCGTTCCACAAGGTTCTGTACTTGGCCCGTTACTGTTTCTACTGTACATAAACGATTTGCCTCATAACGTCACCTGTAAACTTCGTCTGTACGCAGATGATTGTGTTTTGTATGAACCCATCAACTCTCCTAAAGCCCATTATCGTCTAAATGACTCATTTACTAAATTTTGTCAATGGTGTGCAACCTGGCAAATGAGTATAAATTTTTAAAAATCTGTGCTTATGTCTTTCACGAATAGTAAGTCCCCTTCCTGCTTCACGTACTCGTTTAACGGATCCACCTTAAAAAAAGTAACAGAATACAAATATCTTGGTGTTGTTCTTTCTAGCAATTTATCTTGGTCTCAGCATATTAACTTTATCTGCACAAAATCTTTAAAAAAGTTAGGTTATTTAAGACGAACACTGTCCTAATCCCCCAAAAGCACTAATTACTAATGTATAAAACATTGATTCGTCCTATACTTGACTACGCATGCCCCGTATGGAATCCACACAAGCAGAGTGAAATCAATAGAATTGAGGCCATTCAAAAAAAAGCTATCAGATTTATTTGTAACCGCTATGATCGCTACTTTTCACCTTCCCTTGCCCTGTCTTCTCTTGAACTAACCACATTACGCATGTGCCGTCTAAAGGATTCTATGAAACTGCTTTACTGTTTTATTAACTCGGTCTATCGCATGTCCCACAACACCTACATCTCATTTGCCTCGCCGTCCACAACTAGAAGTAATAACCACCTTAATATCAAGCCTTACCATTGTCGAACTAACACATTCAAATTTAGTTTTTTTCCTTTCACTGCCGAAATGTGGAATCAACTATCCGGTGATATTCGCTCCCTTCCGCTGGAAAATTTTTTACTTGCCCTTGCTGATTTGCGTTAAGTGTTCTTTTGTTTTATTGCTCTGTTGACCTGTTTGTTTGTTATTGTAAATGCTCACTCCTGCCATAGCCCCAAATTGGGGGCTTCAGTATGTATAAATAAATAAATAAATAAATGATCTGCTTTTGCACAGCGGAACATCGATACGGCTTGCTACGGATTGGCTTTGTTTCCAGGACGATCATAAAACACGTCTTTAAACTCAGAATTAATCCTCCTCAAGTCCTCCATCTGGACTTCACTTAACCTAGGCTCCAGGTTCAACTGGTCCAAGATTACATCGGATCTCCTTTCGATTACATCACTAGAAGTCAAAATTTCTGCTCCTTCTTCATCTGAAGCATTCAAAAACAGATTTACGACCACTTGACGTTGAACCTATGGTTTCATCAAGTTACTGTGGTAAATTTTGTTCGACCGCCTTCCTAATTTCACTTCATATCTGGTATCAGGAAAGCTTCGATATTGATTTGGCGGGCACTTCCCAATGAACCTCAAGCTTGTTCTTTTTGGACGGCCGCAGCAGCATTACCCGACTACCTACTTCAAAGGTGGGTTTCTTCGCCGATTTGTCCTAGTACTCCTTCCACCACACTTGTGCAGCCTTCATGTGGCTTTCCACAAGATCTTTCGTTTTTCCAAGGAGATCTAGAACATACGCAACTACATTAGGGTCCTCATCGAATCCCTCCCAGGACTCGAGTAGCATTCACAATGGCGTTCTCAAACTGCTGCCAGACACAAGCTCTGCAGGGCTAAAAGCAGTGCTCTCATGACGATCTGATCTCAAAGCGAACACAACAGGAAGAATTCACGCTTCCCAGTCGCATTTGTGCTCATACCAAAGAGCTCTCAGAATCTGTTTCAGTACGGAATGGATACGCTCTACCGGATGGGATTGCGGGTGATTGATCGAGCTGTGCAAGTGTTTTATTCTGCATTTATCCAAAAAGATAGAACTAAGTCAGCTAGTGAAGACACAATCGTTGTCGCATTGGTATTCATAACGAAATCTGACGCGTGCAAATATAAATAGCAGTGCATCCACGAAATGAGGGGAGTTGAGCTCTTTAAGTGGTATTGCTTCTAGAAATTTTTTGGCTACACAGAGGGCCATCAGGAGGTACCAACAACCTTGCCTTGACTCTGGATATGGCCCAAGGATATCAATTACTAGGAGCCGAAAAGGTTTTGTGATAATCGGCACAAGCTTCATGGGTGCTTTCCACTTGTCCGTGCATTTCCCCGCTCTCTGACAAGTGTTAAGGGAGCATAAAAAGTTTTAGATATCCTTTCCAGCATTTCGGCATATGAAACTCGAGGCAAACTCTAGCCTTGGTTTTCTTTATGCCGAGATGGCCTGCCGACACTTTTTATGCGCCAGTTCCAATAGTTGGCGACGATACTTTTGTGGCACCAAGAGATGCTCGAACTTGTGACCTTGCACATTTCTGTAGCTCCGATACAGAAGCCCTGCCTTCTCAACAAAAAGAAACATTCTTTTTCTTTGTTCCCTACCTTACACTTTTCAAGACCGCTTTAATCGAGAAGTCCTCACGCTCCTCTCGAATGAGTGCTTCTCGATCTACCCTCGACAGCTCACTCCAACTTTCCGCTACAGGCGAGAGTGTTGCACCCCTCTTGCTCTCACTCAATGGCGTCATGTAACCTACTCCTCCGAAAGAGACGGCTTCCGCGACACGCGGCTCGAGTGACTCATCGGGAGCATTACTTCTCCGAGACACCAACGCCTTGCCGCTAAGGTCACGCAGATTAGCCTCTTTAGCGGGTGGTGTTAAACTACACTGAAGGAGATCAAGTTCCTGGGAAAGCTTCCACGCTTGTGATCGTGTGAGGGCCATGTACGCTAAGTTGCAGAAGAATTATTTACCCTGCTCTTTGAGAAGCTGCTCAGAGTTATAAGAAAAAAGATCATGAATACGATCGGGAAGTGCGGCAGACACAGTCGCTTCGTTGCGAAGCTTACCGAACAGGCCTTCATTGACAACTGTAGCGATTGATAAGCAAGCACTCCGCTCCTCGGCGACTTGCCTAATCCACGCGCATTCTCCTGTAAAGTCGTCCGGAGACACAATTGAAGGATTGTCATCGCTGCTGATAGTCGAAGTGCTCGACACGTTTTCCCGTTCACACTAATTTCCTGGAGATACGGCTCTAACAACCGCATGTTCTTTTCCGATTCTGAGATTGTTGCGAAAGCGAACTTTTGTTTACAGTCTACTGCACTGTGCCCTTCCTTTTAGCAGCTGCAGCAGATAAGCGGTTTCTGTGATTCAAACGCACGTGTGGTATCAATGCGTTATTTAGGAACCGCGCTCGATTTCTCCGCTTCTGTTTGCTGTTCCCCTACAGTGTCCCTTGTAAGACACGGTTCCTTCTTGAAGTTACGGTGCCGAGTTGGTTTCCATTGATCAGGTTTCCTGGAAAAGCTCTCCTTCATTTCATCTTTTTCAACGCGCATTGCCCTGCTATGCAACTTGCGGCAAGTATAATACTGCACAGCTAACCCTGCTGTCTTGTTAAGCTGCACTTCGCCAAGTTTGTCTTGCAGCCAAAGCGTGATATCATCCTCGATGCAGAGGTAGAATTGCTCCAATGCAATGCATTCTACCAATTTATCGTGATCGTCATAAACACCTTTGCCCTTGAGCCATTATATTAAATCGGCTTTAAAACGAAACAAAGTCAATGTGTGACTCATTGCCCTTTTTTGCGTACCGAGTTTTTGCCGGTAAGCCTCATGTGACAACTTATAACGTCTCAAGAGCACTTCCTTAACCTCGTCATAGCTCACAAATGCTTCCATTGACAAGCACGTTATCACGTTGGACACTTCGCCAGGAAGAAGAGCCAACAGGTTCTGCGCCCAAAGAGACTGCTCCAAAGCATTTCGCTCACAGACGTGATCAAACTTGAAGTATCTCGTCAAGTTTGACGAGATACTTCATCATGTCCTCGCCTACTGCGAACGGTGGCAGTTGGTCCCGAATTCAATGACCGCTGACCTGAACTGTCGCAGAAGCTACGCTACGCGCCTGCTAACGCTGTAGGATTGCCAATTCTATTCGTTTCAACTCAAGGCGCTCCTGTCTTTTGGCCTCCTCACGGCTTTCTCGCCTTCCAGATTCTTCACGTTCGCGAACATCTACTTCTCGCCTTTCAGCCTCCTCGCGACATGCTTTGATATCCGCCCAGGCCTCATCGAATTTTCAGCTAACAATCTTTATCCTTCATAATCTCAAGGATTGCTTGTTTTCGTTTCACATGGCCCAAAGTAAGGCCAAGTTCCCCACAATTTTCGACGAGTTCCTTTACTTTAATGTTCTCCATCGTTCACTCTAATTTCTTGCTGTTTGCCCTTTGTAAGGATCTACTTGCCGTACCCACTATAAGTGTACTATCAAAACGCACAAGCAATTTTTAACACTATCGTGTTTACACCCTCCGCATTTCCTTTGGTTTCAAAGCGCTCCGACTTGGCTTGTAACGATCAAAGCTCACTCACTAATGCTTCACACAGCCCTTCTCTAAACTGCTATAACCTGTGCTCGAGTAGTCTGGTGAACTGAGGGGAAAGCATCAGGCATTCCATGCATCGATGTTGCTGACGCCGGCCGATCTCCCAGCTGCCATTCACTGTATCGAGGCGCGACGACAACACAGTCCCGAAGGCGCCACTGCTCCGATACTCGCCACTGCCAAGGTCGCTGGCTCTTTGGTAGCGTTACTTTCTCACCTCCCGACTGCTTCTGCACAGAGATGATACACGAGCAGAGGAGATGACGGTGAGTTAAGGCAAGGTTCATGTACAACATAGAAATAGAGGCGTTAAATATTCAGCACAGGGGCCGACAGCTTAGGGACTCGAAGAGCCGAGACGTCTTCTCTGACTCATACGTCGGCTTCTCTGACGCATAGGTCAGCTGCTGGACAGCGCAGCTTGGCTTTTTTATAGGCACCGGGAGTACCTTTACGCCACCAACGTCCAATCAGACGCGCCGGTAGCAGTGATGTCAGATTCCTCGAGTCTGGAACCGCCGCTGGGTTAAGTAATGATCCTCAAATTCAGGAGTGGCTGCGCTGGGTTCCACCTAAAGGCGAGTGATGTTGTTACGCATTGCGTAAGATTCGCCAGACTGCATGGCGCCGCTTGCATGGCACCAACCATGGCGTCATTGGGATGATGACGTGAGGCGGGCTCGCTCGCTGGCTTTGACAATGATTGCTTTTGCAGTGGCAATGACATGACAATCGTTGGGGGCTCTCAGACGTAACAGCACCCCCGCTGCTAGACAATGCGCCAAAAAGAAGAGCTGCTTCAACATAGCTCGGCTGTCAGGCACATTCGTTCGCCAGGTCTCTCCAGGATCCCCTCCAGGGCCAGGGGAGGATTTGGCTTCAGGCTATGTTCCGTGAACACATCCCAACGCGCCGCTTGGCTTTTTTAGAGGCACTGGGTGGACCTTTAAGTCACCAACGTCCAATCAGAAGCGCCGCTAGCCGTGATGTCATATTCCTCCATTCATGAACCGCCACTTAGTTGCGTCATGATCTTCAAATAAGGAGCCACTGCGCAGATTGTTCTGGCAGTAGCAATGACATTCGGTGTGGGCTCCCAGGCATAGCAGCACGCAGCAGGAGCAATTAGACAGTGCTAAAAGCGGCACACCAGTTTTCTCGGCAAGGCTCCTCACGCAAAGTGAGTAGGGCTGCCTCACCGAGGGGCGTTTTCCAAAATGTGCAGAGCTAGAGAAATCATTAATTATGGAGGGTGTAGGATGTTTCTTATCGCTGTTCATTCACTTTTAGATAATAATTAAAAGACATGTAAGACCTCCGCAGGCCGAGTTACCCCTCAATCAACTAAGCGTAAAAGCTCTATTGGGCTCGTTGGAAAGGCACCTAAAGAGAGACGGATGCCCAGATGATAAACAGGATCCAGAATCTTCAATGCGCTCGGTGTCACAGACATTTAAAAGACATTTTCTGTTACTGCCCCAGGTTGTACGTGGCAAGACTTTCAGGATTATTTTCATACACTGGTTGATTGATTGATATGTAGGGTTTAACAGTCCCATGAGAGACACCGTAGTGGAGGCCTCCGGAAATTTCGACCACCTGGGGTTCTTTAACGTACACCCAAATCTGAGCATACGGGCCTGCACGATTCAACCTCCATCGGAAATCAGCCGTTGCAGCCGGGATGCAAACCCGCGACCTGCAGATCAGCAGCCACTAGACCTTAGCCACTTGACCACTGTGGCGGGGAATTCATACACTGGTTTTTAAGATGTTCAATGTGTGACACAAAAATTAGCTTTGTGTCTAAGATTAGGTCTAAAAATTTGTTTCGTGTTCTCAGATAGACGTTGACCATGTATGTCTACAACAGGATCGGGGTGCATGCCTCTCTTTCTCGAGAAAAGAACACATGTACTTTTTGGAAGATTAAGGCAGAACCCATTTTCATCAGCCCGTTTGGCCACCTTGTTTAGATCAGGCTGAACCTGTCGCTCACACGTCGTCAAGTTGCACGATTCAAATCCTACCTATTCATCATCCACATACGTGCAATAATATACATTGCGAGGGATGTACAGATGCAGTGAATTCATTTTAACAGTAAAAAGTATGCAGCTGAGGACCCCACCTTGTGGTACTCCCATTTCTTGAACAAATGTTCATAATAGCACATTTCCCACTCGTACACGAAACGTGCGATCCGACAAGTAACTTCGATTATGTTGGACATTCTACCTCGCACACCTAGGTTGGACGAATCTCGCAATACTCCGAATCACCATGCTGTGTCGTATGCTTTTTCCATGTTGAGGAACACAGAGAGAAAATATTGCTTGTGTACGAGGGCCTCGCAGATCTTCCCCACAATGCACACGAGATGGTCAGTGGTGGATCGACATTCTCGTAAACCACAGTGGTGTGGGTAAAGCAATTCTATCGAATCTATAAAATGTATTATTCGGTGGTTTATTATTTTTATTTCAAAGTTTACACAGCGAGCTTGTAAACACGATCGGCCTGTAATTCGTGACAGATAATAGATCCTTGTTGTTTCAGAATAAGGATCACAATAGCCTCTTTTCGGGAAGTAGGAATCTCACCAGAAAACTATATGACATTGTATAGGGAGAGTAGTGCTTCGAGAGTTTCCTGGGGTCAGTGTCTCAGTATATCATAAACTATTGTATCAAAGCCTGGAGCAGAAATGTTGCAATAGTTTAGCGCGATCCGTAGTTCAGCTGAGCGGAACGGTTCATTATACGCATCATTACTTGCGAATATTCTATTGAACTTTTGTTGTTCCCACCTCATTTTGTTCCTTTAGAAAGTGTTTGAATAGTGTGTTAAGTGGGATATTGATTCGACATGTCCTCCAAGATAATCAGATTGATCTTCCAGGCTTTGCCTTTGGGTGCCTACTAATGATACCAAATACAGTGGAATCTCGATGATACGAATCTCACGGGGTCCCGAAAAATATTCGTATTAGGCGAAATTCGTATCATCGAAATAAAACTAGCTAAATTAACAAAGAGTCAGACGTGAACTCAACCAGGCACAAGTACGTAAAAAGCATTTATTTCTTGATGAAAAAGTCTCCGATGTCCTTCTGCCTCTTTGTCTTCGCCAGGTCACCTAGCAGACTTTGTTCGAAAGCATAAAAACGCCTGCACGTGTCGTCCCTGACTTTATCCGTGGAACAGTGTGCCTCAGAACGTCGAGCGCGTGCAGCGTTTCAGCCGCCGGTGGTGGTCCTTCGCCGTCGCCCACGTCTATGTCGTCGCCATCATTGCTGGAATCTGCAGCCCCGCACGCGGCCTCCTCAACAATATCTTCGACCGTGCGCGCACCACAGGTGGCGAGATTGTCATCTGCCGTGCAAAAATCATCAGATGTGCACTCGACGTTGAGCTGTTCCCAGTCCTCAATTCTAGGATCTTTCGGCTCTGGGGGCACCTCTTCTGGACTCCCGAAGAAGCCGCATTTGCCGAAGCAGTTCGCTACAGGTAGTCAAAGTTACCCGAACCCATGCCATAGCTATAAAATGGATGGTGTCCAAGAGGCTTATTTTTAGGTCACCTTCGTCCTTTCAGTCAATTTTTGCGAGTAGGCGACACACAAGAAGGCTCTTAAAATGGTGCTTCACATTCTTAATAATCCCAGCGTCAAGAGGTTGCAGGTGCGTCGTCGCGTTTGCGGGTAAAACGACGAGTTTGACGTTCTGAAGCGTTACTTGCCTCGGGTGGGCGGCGCACTGGTCAAGAAAAAGAAGAATCTTCCGATTCTTACAAGCTATCCTCCTGTCAAGGAGTGACAAAAACTCTTCAAACAACGCCGCCGTCATCCATGCCTTTTTGTTTGCGCGATAGACGCACGGCAAATGACTCTCGCCCTTGAAGCACCGGGGCTTTTAGAACTTTCCGGCTACGGTCAGCTTAAGCTTTTTAGATCCGTCGGCGTTACAGCACAAGGGTACAGTAATACGCTCTTTGCTTTCTTTTGTCTCCTCTGCATGCTTCGCTTTTTAAACAGAGGCTCTTTTCGGGTTGCAGGTTAAAAAAGAGACCTGCCTCATCAGCATTAAAAACATCACGAGGCTCATACTCTGCAATAAGTGACGGCAGCTTCTCTAACCAGTCGCTGACAACTGCCTCGTCAGCTTTTTTCGCTTCGCCGCAGACGCTTTTGTAAACGAGAGCGTGCCTAGTCTTAAAGCGCTGCAGCCACCCACCTGAGGCCTGAAATCTGTCGATATGCAGAGCAAGTGCAAACTCGTCGGCTTTCTCTTGCAAAACTTTGCCATCGACATTTACGCCAGCTGCGGTTATTTCTTTAAACCAAGTCAGGAGAGTCTCTTCAAGTTTCACGTGCTGAACGGTCTTCGCTTGCTTTGCGTTGACATTGAACGAAAGCACGTATTTCATTATGGTCTCTCGCTGTCCAACAACTGTGCTCAGTGTTGACGTTGCAAGGCCTAGCTCCCTAGCCAACTCCGTCCGCTTTCACTTAGGATCCTCATCGACCTTTCGAAGGATGTCTAATTTCTCCTTAAAGGAGAGCGCTTTTCGCTTGTGAGACATAGCTTGTTGCGACTAGGCAAAATGGCGCAAACACAAAGAACGCGGCCTGAAGCACAGCACTGCAGCCACTCCGTCCAATGCCATGCAGAGAAAGAGGAAAAGCACAACAGCAACAAAAGCGTAACCGCCCCACTCGCCCCGTGCAGTCCGCCGCGTCGTCGCGTCCGCGCCGCCGCACCCAAAAAAAGAGGGAGAAATGGATGGATGGATGGATGGATATGGCTGTACCCTTTAGATCGGGCGGTGGCTAGCGCCACCAAGCCATAATACCTAATGAACCAAAAACTATATTTTTTTTCCCTTTAAAAGTGAGTTTGAGGATTCGTACTTTGCAGTGAAGAGTTTAATTTTCACTCGTGCCTTGACTTTAGCCACCAATCAGATAACCTCCTTCTAGTTAAGTCTACCCGCTTAAAAGTTTATTTTGCCTTCCCGGTCCCTAAACCCCAGTGCTTTGAAAAACTCTGCGCCATCATCCTGAACTATAGGGTGAAGCCCTTTACAGAACATTATCAATTGCTCGGCAGTTTCTTCTTCCTCTCCACACGCACTGCATACTGTGTCTACCCCTTCGTATTTGGCCCGATATGTCTTGGTTCGCAGTACTCCTGTCCTGGCCTCAAACAGAAGAGAACTACGACGAGTATTATCATAGATCCTTTCCTTGGCAATTTCCTGCCTAAAAGTTCGATAGATCTCTTGTGCGGACTTCTTAATCATGCCCATTCTCCACATGTCAGTCTCCGTTTCCTTCACTTTCTTCTTAACCGATAGTTATTTTTGGTTTGGCCATCTGCTGTTTTCAAAGTATTTACCAGTCAACTTCCTGGTTCGCTTCCTCCATTTTGTATAGACATTCTTCATGTACAAGTAGCTGAAAACCTTCCTAGCCCAACGCTGTTCTCCCACTTCTCTCAATCGCTTCTCAAATTTTATCTTGCTGCTAGGTTCCCTGCTCTCAAATGATGTCCATTCCATATCACCTTGTACTCCCTGATTTGGTGTATTCCCGTGAGCTCCTAAAGCAAGCCTACCTATTCCACGTTGCTTAATTTCTAATCTTGCTTGAACTTCTGACCTCATGCACAAGACCGCATTGCCGAACGTCAGCCCAGGAACTATGACCCCTTTCCATATTCCTCTCACAACATCATACCTATTGTAATTCCACAGTGCCCTATTTTTCATGACTGCTGCATTCCTGTTACCTTTAGTCGTCACGTATATTTCGTGTTCCCTCAGATACTCGGTCCCATTGCTTATCCATACGCCCAGATATTTGTATTTATCTGTTATCTCTAGCCTGACCTCCTGTATTCTAAGCTCACTACTTTCGATGTCATTGAAAATCATGACTGCTGATTTTTCTTTACTGAATCTAAAATCTAACCTATCTCCCTTATTACCGCAGATGTCCATCAATCTCTGCAAATCTTCCTTGTTGTTGGCCAATAGCACTATATCATCTGCGTACATTAATGCTGGTAGTGCCTGATCAATAAGTTTTCCTTGTTTGACTAAAGAGAGGTTGAATCTCAGTCCACTTCCCTCTAATTTTGCCTCTAATCCTTGTAGGTACATCATGAATAATACGGGTGACAGGGGGCACCCCTGCCTAAGCCCCCGTTTTACCTCTGCAGGCTTGGATACCTGTTTTTCCCACTTTATAACTACCTTGTTACCTTTATAGATACCCTATAAAAGATTAGTGACTACATGTTTCACGCCTAGTGTGTCCAGTATTCCCCACAATTCCTCTTGAACCACGCTATCGTACGCTCCCTTGATATCCAAAAATGCTAGCCACAGGGGCCTGTGTTCCTTTTCTGCTATTTCAATGCACTGCGTCAGTGAGAACAGATTGTCTTCCAACCTCCTGTGTTTCCGAAACCCATTCTGCAGTTCCCCCAGCACCCCCTCATCCTCTATCCTCGCCTGCAGTCTTTACTTTATAATCTGCATCGCCAGCCTGTAGACCACTGATGTCACTGTTATAGGACGGTAGTTGTTTATGCCAGCTTTGTCCCCCTTTTCTTTATAGATCATGCTCATCCTGCTAAGTTTCCACCCATCAAGAACTTCACCATCGATTATTATTGTGCTCACTGCCTCTCTCAAAGCCTGCTTAGACTTCGGACCTAATGTCTTTATCAGCCTAATTGGAATGCCATCTGGGCCTGTTGATGTACTACTAGCAACCCTTTTCTCAGCCCTTTCCCACTCTTGTGAAAATGGAGCCATTGCACCACTTGATTCGTCCTTGTCTATTGTGGTGCATAAAGTACTTCTTTGTTGAAATTTTTCTGTCACCCTTGTTCTTATATATTCAATAGCTTCGTCCCCTTCTAGCCTAGCACCTTGGGCTGTAGTTATAAACCTCTGCACTAGGCTCGTCTCATTTAGGGAGTTTAGATGGTTCCAAAATTTCGCAGCTGCCTTTCTATCTTTTTTATGTACTTCTGCCAGCCACTGAGCTCCCTTCCTTCTAATCTTTTCATTGATCAGAAGGGATGCATCCCTTCTACAGCTTAGAAAGGTTGCCCATTTTCTTTCAACATCATCTGTCGGTTCACCCTGCTGCTTAGCATGTCTGTGTTCCCTAGAGGCTTCCTGACGTTTTGCTATGGCTCTCTTAACTTCCTCATCCCACCAACTTTTGGGTTTGTGTGGAAACCGTGGCCAGCGCCATCTCTAAACCTAAACTGAAATTAAAGGGCGCAAGCTGTCTCTGAGGTATCCGATATCGCGCACGCCGATGTTGGAGGCCGCCACGCGCTGCTGGCAGGCACCGTTGGCAAAATGCCAAACCAGCGGTGCAGCGCGCATTTCGGCGCGCGACTGAGCGCTGTTCTATTTCGCGGCCGTCAGTGGGGCGGCATTCATTCGTATCAAACGACGGGGGCAAAAAATCGATTCGTAACAAACGTACTCTAGCGCATTGCAAAGTAATGGGGCTCGGCAGGGACCACAGAAAAAATTGTATCATCCGGAAATTCGTATTAGCCGTGATCGTATCATCGAGATTACACTGTATGTTGATTGGCCTGTTATTTCCTTGATGCTCTTCCAGGCCTTAGCTGCATCTCTATACGAGTTCATTTTCGATATGAACCTCTGCCAGCTGTCTTTCCCAGCTTGCGGGCGCGTCCTCTGCCCTTGTGATTTGATCTCTTTAAAATTGACGAGGTTTTCTGCAGCGGGCAAATCGCGTAGAAGCCTCCACGCTTTATTTTGTTTTTTCCGAGCTTTGCGGCCGTCGTCATTCTGCCAGAGAACACGACTAAATTCAAGAATCTAAGTAAAACCTTCAAACGTTCAAACAAGAGTTTCAGTTAATTCTAGCAGACAAAAAAATACCTCATTAAACCTTCGCTTCTCATTTTTCTTGGCTGAACTAACATCACATGGGACATTTCACGAGATAATTTCATATGAAAACCACATCCTTTTCAAGAGCACCTTTCAGTGAAAAAAAAAAAGGGAAAGAAAGAAATTAAAGAGTAAAATAACACCTACAGTAATGTAGCTCCTGCATTCAGATCGAACTGGGAAAATCTTAAATTTGAAAAAAATTCATTATCACTAGTACAATATAAATTGAACACCACAGCAGAGCTGTATATAGAAATTTTGGCACAACACATAAAAAGGAGAAAGAAACCAAAATACTACAGACAAGGTGAATAAGAGCTCTGCGTGGTTAAAAAAATATAAAATAACCACGCATGCGATACAAATTGACATAACTGTCCTTAGAAAAATTAGTGACTCTCGAGTGATAAAATAAGTCACAAAGCTGACCTTTTTTAAAGGGGCCCTGCAATGCTTTTTGGTCATAGTGCGAAAATGCTGCCGATCAGTAGCAGAGGCTCCCGACAACGCGCGAGCCAAATATTATAGCGCAGCGCACGGCCTGGAATTCACAATAAATTATCAAAGTCAGCTGAAAATTGTTTTCTCTCAACAAATCATGCAATAAGCCCAAAAATCACTCGTAGTAAGCCCATCTATCAGCCATTGGCTATTTGAATATGGCATGCTTGGTCGATACAGAGATCGCCGGGGGAGGCAGTCACTTGTCCAAGAATGAGCGTGCGATTGCACTGAAAAACCCATGTATTCGAAAAAAAAAGAAAAAAGCATTCAAGGTCACAAGGTGAGCGTGACGTTTTTCGATTGCCCCTCCCATCCCTCTCAGCTTAGCCTCCAGCGGTTTTGTCGGGACGAGAGAAGAGAGAATGCAATTGCAGCGTGTGACAAACATTGGTTCTACACAACAAGATACCGTATTTACTCAGATAATAGGCATACTTTTTTTTCCGGAAAATTCAGCTGCAGGTTTGGGGTACACCTATTACACGAGGTAAAATTAAAAAAAAAATTATTTCCGACTACAGAGGTTGGACGCTAGGAGTCGCAGAGTGCGGACGCACGTTGTGTAGGCTCCGCAATTTTCAAATGATTTTTGTTAAAAAATTGCAAAACTTGGCTAAAGTCTCTACGCCAATTGACGGAGGAAGTTCAGCCGAACACCTGGATACCAACTATTGCAAGGTGGGCCCGCTTTTTTGGCACTGACACCGATAATTCTGAGTCGCCACGAAGATCAAACATTGCGTCTGCCGCCGCAGCGGCGGGGAGAGCTAGGTCCAACGCGTCGACGAGGACGCCTGGGGCGACCCCGGAACGCCTCGACGGCGCGTCTAGCACCACGATGGAGGTTGTAAGAGTGGAAGGAGAAGATATGCAACCGGAGGACTTTACCAACGACGCCGGATGGTGCGAAGTCCGCAGAAGAAACATCACGAAAACATCTGGAGGGATTTCAGGCCCGAAGAGAACCATGCTAAGAGACGCTGCTGCGCCGACGGGCGCGCCTGGGGACAGCAAGTGGAAAGGTGAACGAACCATACGACAAATTGCTAATGCAAGCAGACTTCCTCGTCTACCGGCAGAAGACTACAAAGTGATCGTGCGACCACGAGGAGGACTCAGCGTTTCGGAGCACAGGCAGGCACGCATATACTGCTGCCTGAGAAACGCCGCTGGCGTCGGTCGCGAAGCAGCAGAAGAAGACAGCATATGCATAAACTACAAGCAGAATATCGTGGTCGTCAGCACGCCGTCCGAAGAGCGAGCCAGGCGGTACGGAGCCATCACGAAGATCCGAGTGGGAGAGCAAGAACACGAAGCCAGCGCCTACAGAGCAGCGCCGGAAAACACATCTAAGGGACTCATAAGAGGGATATCCCAAGAGGAAAGTTCCGAAGATATTATAGACAACCTAGTGACAGCAAGAAACCCAAGCATATTACACGCGAAGAGGATGGGCAACACAGACAATGTAATCGTGCTCTTCGACGGACTTCACGTGCCGAGATACGTGAAATACGGATCGCTCATCGTCCGGTGCTCGCTATACAGAAAACATATTGACATTTGCTACGAATGTGGGAGGCTGGGACACAGGGCGGACGTTTGCCCCAACCCAGACGAAAAAATATGCAGAGGATGCGGCGAGGCCAACCCGCCGCAAGAACACCAGTGTGAAGCAAGATGTCAGCTATGCGGGCAAGCTCACTTTACGGGAGACAGACGCTGCAAGGCAAAGTACAAGATACCGTATTTGGTCCGGCGAAGACGCTGGGAGCGACGAAGAAGAGAAGAAGCGGAGGCCGAAACACCATACGGCATCAACGACTACAACAAACGAGCTGGCAAAGCAACGAGCGAGAACACCCAGGGATCAGAAGGCCATCGCACAGAAGGCTCACCCCCGGGACCATACGAGGGGGACAGTCGGGAGCAGCCCGGTCGCAGACCAAGGTCGAGGACCCGGTCCAGAACCCGTTCGAGAACCCGATCGAGAACCCGATCGAGATCCAGGGCAACGTCAAGATTGCAATCCAGCCGAGGAGCGGTAGAAACTCAGGCACAGGTGAGCTTTGCAGACGCGGTCTCTGGCACTGCTGTTACACCTACACGCGCGGGGTCCGCCTTAGAACAGGAAATAACACAGATCAGACAGTTGTTAGAGCAAATAACGCGAGAAAACGCGACGCTAAGGGAAGAGGTAAAAATGCTTAAAGTAGAAAACGCTAAGCTTAAGAACCCAAAACAATCAGAGATGACCCATACCACGCCAACACCCATTAGGGCGTCGACACCTCTTCGAGCTCCGGCGACGCCCGTTCCCGCGTCGATGAGTGGAGAAACGCCACCGCATAAACGAAGGGCAAAGGAAAACGCCGATGAGCAAAGCAACTCTACACTCGGAGAAGTAAAAGGCATGTTTCAGGAAATGTTCGTAGGTTTACAGCAGCAATTCATGCAGATGCGCGCGGACCTACAACAGCAGATAACGCAGATGCGAGTTGAAATGTCTCAGAGGTTCGACGCCCTCGAGGGTAGGGTAGGGCAGCTGGAAAACGTCTCGAAAGACGCCCGACCCGCAGGAGCGGGGCCGGTCAAGAGCAAGCCGTACAGCAGACCACCTGCGGCTGAGAACAGCTGCATAGAAAACTTGAGTAGCCAACATGGCGCCGCCTAATGAATACACGATTTGGCAGTGGAATTGTCGTGGGTTTCGTCGTAAGCGGGGTAACCTGCAGCAATTCGTAAAAACCAAGCAAGCACCAGATGTAATCGCCCTCCAGGAAACTGGGGGGACCGCAAAATTATCAGGATACAAATCATATAGCACTTTAGCTGAAAAAGCAACAGTAACCACACTGATACATCGTAATATAACGGCTGTAGAACACGATACTGGCGTACGCAACATAGACCACGTCCTACTAGAAATTCTCCCGTCTCGAAAAAAGGAGGGAAGCTTGTTTGTGCTGAACGTGTACAGTCCACCACGACAAAAGGTAAAGTTTGGCTCGCTTTTCCGCAAAGTGCTAAACGTAGCGGGCAGACAAGCACTGATCGTCGTGGGCGACTTTAACGCACCACACGCCGCCTGGGGTTACAACATCGAAAACGTTAAAGGCCGCAACCTGTGGAACGACGCGCAGCACGAGGAGCTCACGCTAATAACTAACCCACAAGACCCTACCAGAATGGGGAACAGCGTCAGTAGAGACACCACGCCGGACCTTACATTCATAAAGAATATATCCAACCCTCATTGGACCAACACTAACGTAAATCTAGGCAGCGATCACTACATTGTATGCACAATTCTACAAGCAGGTCCGCGAAAAAAGAAAGGTAGAAAAATAATGTTAACCGAGTGGGACACCTTTCGTAAGATAAGAGAGGACGATGCTACAGAGACCATCGAAGATATACAGAAGTGGATAGACACACTCCAGCGTAGCGTGCAGAAAGCCACCAAACATGTTCCCGAAGAGGCAGGAATGGAAGAAATGGACAGCAAGCTCTTACACATGTGGGAGGCAAAACGCAGCCTGCAAGAGCGCTGGAAAGGTCAAAAGCACAACCGGCGTCTAAGAAAGAGAATCGTCGCGCTCGACAGAGACATAGAAGACTACGCAAATAGGCTGTCCCAGCAGCAGTGGGCAGGCATGTGCACTTTAATGAACAGGCAGTTCGGAATGTCCAAAACTTGGAACATTCTCCGAGGCCTCCTTGATCCAGAAGGCACGAAAACAACACAAAGACAAAACCTGCAACGGATACTACACAGCTACGCAGGTACAGAAGCAGAGCTCTTAAGCGAGCTACGCCAGACATACATAGGAGATGCCACAAAGGCACGACTCCCAGAGTACGAAAGGAAGGATAACGTCGACCTCGACGCCTCCATAACAGAGGCAGAGATTCGATACGAACTCGGACGACTCAATCCCAAGTCCGCCCCGGGTCCCGACGGTATAACAAATAAAACACTTCGCAACTTAGATGACGAATCCGTCACTGCTCTCACAAAGTACATAAACGAATGCTGGGAGAAGGGCGCCATACCCCAGCAATGGAAAACCGCCAAAATCATATTAATACCCAAGCCGGGCAAAAAGCCGCTCATCGGAAATCTCAGGCCCATTTCATTGACGTCCTGCATTGGAAAGCTCATGAAAAAAGTAATTTTAACGCGTCTCGTCAGATACATGGACGACAACGAGCTATACCCACACACCATGATCGGCTTTAGACCAAGACTCTCGACGCAAGACGTCATGTTGCAGCTAAAGAATCAAATCATAGACGCCGAAACGCACACCCTGGATACAAAAGCCATTCTGGGCCTTGACCTGCAGAAGGCATTTGATAACGTCACCCACGAGGCCATATTGCGCAACTTGCAAAACCTACACGTAGGTCGGAGAGTGTACGATTACATAAAAGATTTTCTCACCAACCGTAAAGCTACAATCATGGCCGGGGAAGCGGAATCCGAAGAATTCGTTCTAGGCAACAAGGGAACACCACAAGGTTCGGTGCTTTCCCCTTTCCTATTCAACGTGGCGATGCTTGGTTTACCCTCAGAGCTGGAACGCGTCGAAGGGCTTCAGCACAGTATCTATGCGGATGACATCACCCTATGGGTGACGGGCGGGAGCGACGGTCACATAGAAGAGATTTTACAACAAGCAGTAAATACGGTAGAGCGATACATGGAGAACAATGGCCTAAAATGCTCTCCTCAAAAATCGGAGTTATTACTCTACAGACCTACAAGCAGAGGTCGCAAGCGCATTCACGAACGACACAACATCACAATCTTAGCAGGAGGATACCCAATACCTCAGGTACAACACATAAGAGTTCTGGGACTCCGAATATCCGAGAACGGACATAACGGGGAAGCAATAAAGTTCCTGGATAACAACACCCAACAAACCATTCGAATGATTCGAAGAATCGCCAACAAAAACTATGGCGTGAAAGAGCACAACTTAGTGCAGCTCATCCAAGCCTTCGTCGTCAGCCGCATAGTGTATGTGACCCCATACCTCAAGTTGCAAGTGGCGGAAAAACAAAAGATAGAATGCATAATTAAAAAAGCATATAAGCAAGCCCTCGGATTACCGATCACCACGTCTAACGAAAAGTTCGAAGCGTTAGGAATGCATAACACGCTAGACGAACTTATTGAGGCTCATATGATAGCGCAATATGAACGACTCGCGCAAAGCAACACGGGAAGACACATCCTGCACACACTTGCAATAACGTACGCTGGCCAAAGCGGCAATAAATACGATATCCCAAAAGAAACCAGAGAGCGCATCATAATACCTCCGTTACCCAGAAACATGCACCCCGAACATCACCGGGAGCGGAGGAATGCAAGAGCGAGAGCACTGCACAAGAAGTTTCAACATGACGCGGACGTGGTATATGTAGATGCAGCCGAATATACAGACGGTCGACACATGGCAATAGTCGCTTCAAATCAAGCGGGCCACCTGCTTGCTAGCGGCACCATTAAAACAGGAAATTCGGAAATCGCTGAAGAAACGGCCATAGCGCTGACGCTTGCGTCCACAAGGGCCAGCGTCGTAATCAGTAATTCTAAAACCGCGATTCATAACTTCGCTAACGGAAGGGTCTCGAAAGAGGCGTTAAGAATCTTAAATAACTTTCGCGGAGAGCGCGACGTTTATGTTATATGGACGCCCGCCCACTCCTCCCTCCCGGGCAATGAAACCGCACACACCCTAGCTCGAGAGTTAGCGAGCCGAGCAGGGGCAGGAATGACGCGGAGCCCGCGTGCGGAGAGAGACCGCATGTTCAGTTACAACGAAATTACCAAGCACTACAGATTAGGGAGGCAGCATTACCCGCCACCACACTCCTCATTAAATAAGCAGCAGGCGACAGCGTGGCGCCTATTACAAACAAACACGTTCCCAAACCCAATCGCTTATAATCATTGTTACCCGGACCTCTACTCAGACAGATGTAAACACTGCAATCAGCGGGCGGACCTCAAACACATTATCTGGGCTTGCCCCAACATCGTGAAGGGGCCAAACACATACATGAATACGGAGCAGTGGGAGACCGCGCTGCTAAGCTCAAGCATCGAGGACCAACTACAGGTCATCAGGCAAGCCGAAGATGCCGCTAGGGCCCAAGGACTCCTAGCTGCCATCTAAGGGAGGGGAGTCAACTCCTCTAACACTTGCCGTTTCAATAAAAGTTGTTTCTCTCTCTCTCTCTCCGACTACATCACGGACCATCAACAACGTACATACATGGCCAAAGTCACAAATATCCGCACTGCAGCCGAAACAACCATCTTCATAGACTGCAATAGCACAAAATTTGTTGAGCACACAGTCTCCTGTGTCCAAGATAGAGGCATGCGATGCGGTGTGCATTCAAATTTCCAAAAATAAACATCGAAAAACCTGCGTTACCAACAAAATGAAAGCAAAAACAAATAAGAAAAGAAAGCGCGATCACGTAAATTCACCGAATATGTTTCAGGCCACCTAGATCATGCGCATTATCACTGAAATCTTGTACACTGAACGGTACTGACCATTCGATTTCACAAACGAATGCAGCTGCTCACTTTGTCAATGCTTTTGCTGCTGATGATGATTAAATATGTCTGTGTTCTTTGTAATGGGTGGTGCTTTACAACACCTATTCAATGCCAATTCACATGTTTTGATGCCTGGCCCAATTCTATGCTTCTGCGACGAAATGTTTGATGCATTAGGGAGACTCCTCTTCCTACATAACATCCAGTGTTTTTTTTTTCCGCAGCAGTTTAGAACAGTGTGGCTTGGTGGTAGAACACCTGCTTGCCATGCAGAAAACCTGGGTTTGATTCAAACTTGATTGATTGATTGATTGATATGTGGAGTTTAACGTTCCAAAACCACTATATGATTATGAGAGACGCTGTAGTGGAAGGCTCCGGAAATTTAGACCACCTGGGGTTCTTTAACGTGCACCCAAATCTGAGCACACGGGCCTACAACATTTCCGCCTCCATCGGAAATGCAGCCGCCGCAGCCGGGATTCGAGCCCGCGCCCTGCGGGTCAGCAGCCGAGTACCTTAGCCACTAGACCACCGCGGCGGGGCAATTGATTCAAACTTGAACCGGGCATATTTATTATTTTTTTATTAGCAGCTTTCAAATTTTTACTTACACCTATGACACCAACATTGAAACTTTTGCGAAACAAGCTTTCTAGCAATTGTGTTAATAATGTAATGTGGTTGAAAACACAGCAAAATTCTACTTTCACACTAATTACTTTTAAACATAACTTGCATGAAGAAGCTGTCAGCAGTCCAAGAAAATAGGCTTCTACTAAGCGAATGACTATTTCCGATTATACTCGGAATGTGAGAACAAATGAAAAGGCACGAAACCTTTTAACATGACCATTAAAGGGACACTAAAGGCAACTATTAGGCCAACGTTGACTGCGGAAATAGCGGTCCAGAAACCTCGCAGTGTTACTTCTGTTCCAAGGACGGGCTTATTTTGAAATAAAATCGTGTTAGTGGCCCACATCGGGTAGCGCACTTCAAATTACCCGCCTCTCGAAGAGACCAATTCGGATCACTGTTGCCGTGCACAACGTTGCCAGGCTTTACTGCACCGTCACCAACAAAAGTAGACAGAACAAAAGTTGCGGCAGCCACAGCAGCCATTGATCAATTTCCTGTTATTCGCTCCGAGATGGCAGACGTGTTTTGGTTCAAGTGCGCCGAGCTAGATGGAATGACCTGTCAACTTTAACCACACTAAAATTGAAATTTTTCGAACTACTCATGCTATTCCCCATCGTAACATCCGGAAGTTCTTTTTCGCAAGAATGAAACAGAAACGAACAAGCAGCATGTCATTTCTTTTCTGCTCGCAAGAGTTATATTTTTTACTATGTTGTTTTCAGTTTTCAAGAACGTTGTTTCAGTTGGTATGAGAGCCATGCGATCTGCATCCTAAGGTGAGCAAGGCTTAGAGCACGTTCTTTGTAAGCCAGGCCTGAAGCGAGTGAGTGCAGAAGCCTCGTGACTGGTCCGATTTTCTGTAAATAGCTTCTTCTATCTCTTTTGGGCTCAGGGAGCCGAGCGTCATTGCTGTCTGGTATTGGCGCTCGACGCCGGGGCGTCATGACACCGTCCGAGACGGTGAACGCCGATCGCTCGGTAAGCTGCTGTGTGCGGCGAGCGGTAGGGCCACCTTACAGAGTGGATGTCTCCTTGCGGCTGCCTCTTCTGCGCCTAGACTGGGTACTGGGTGGATGCCGGAAGTTGCCAAGCAAGTCATTAGGCCTAAGGCTTTGCACAGCCGCCTTGTCCACCGTGGCACAACTAGGTGGATCGTGGTGTCGAGGTGTTGCACTCTGCTTCCCTCACTTTTCATTTGCGATGAGCAAATTAGGAAAAGTCACCTTTGTTTTATTTTTGAGCTGTGCATCTCGGTCGTTGCTGAAGTATTACCTAGCCATACTGACCATCGTACCATGTGGACAAAAAGCCCGAAGCTCCCTTCCCTAGGCGCTGCTTCATTGTTTCTGTCGAGTGTTTTGGAATGTACGCAGCGGGAGTGATGTAATCCATGGCTGGCTGTCTTCTGCACATCGTCAGTACTGCTGGCCAGAATTGCGGTCGTAAGGTCAGGCGATGGACATGCCTGGGACCTGCGCAACTGCCTGCAATCCGGCGCCCTCGTGAGTGCTGATCACAACGGGAAGTAGTGTCAGTGCGAGTGACGGATCATCACGCCTATGGCAACGTTGCTGTTACGGGGCTGGTGCCGAGAAAAAGTCGTCGAACCAGACAGTGCAACAGTGTCGACCGGTGGCGGTGTCGTGGTGCACGGACATTATGAAGGGACATGTGTTGTCATTTATTTTGTTAGAGCTTGTATAGCTGATTCCTTTGTTTTTCGGAATATGGTTTGAATTAGGGTTAAGGAGATGTGGGGGTACAGACACTTCCCTGTAGAGTTGTTTGCACCGCGTGGCGCACTTGTCTCGTGCAGAAGCCATATTTCGGGGGTCATGGCTATTGAGCGATATGTGGTGTTGTGTACGCGAGCAGTGATCACCGCTATCATCATCATCAAGGTTGTTACAGTGGTAGCCCTGGCAGTGATCCCTGGTGGCAGGCAAGCTTCGGTGGTGGTGCGCAAGAAATAAGATGGTCTCTTCTGCGCGTGGTGGTTGTTGCGAACGGTTGTCTCTAATGTGGGTCCCCGGTGCATGGCACCGCAGGTTGCGCGTCCGAAGGCACTCGTGGTAAGTCAAGCAATGGCAACACTGCCTTAGGTGTGTTATCGTGCTTGAGTGTTGTTTATTATAGTGTAAGGATGTCTTAACGTGTTGATCACGATTTATGTTATAATAATTCAGCAGACGATATCCTCGTTCTAGAATAGCTAAATAAACGTGTATCGTTTAGTTTGATCCGACCGTGTCTACTGTGTACGTTCACTCCAAGAGCGTGGTGGTGGCGCTCCCTATTTTGATACCCCACTATACTTGTACCGAAAATCATGTTGAGCATTTATGCTTGTGAGGTGTTTCCTTGAACATTTTTCAATACAGCTGATGTTAATGAAATGGGGCAACAACTTTTTGAACAACTCAGGTCTTCAGGATGACATCATTGAAAATAAAAAGCTTTAGCAGATATACAACCGTCTGCTGCAATATATGTATTAATATTTTGCAAAACAATCTACATATTAATAAAAGAGGTGCTTTAGGTAGTGGGAACCACGCGCATGGACTATCAAGAAATAGAGTCACGGGTCGCACAATAGCGGTGCATGTGGGCCGTGTGCGCCCTCCAAAAGGGCCAGCCTGGGAGCTTCCCCGGGGAGAGACGCTTTGGCTCCCACGAAGGATGGAGACTGTCACCCGTGCTGGTTGATTGCTGCTACCCGGAATGATGGTCGCTGCATAGCTGTCTCGCCCTGGGCCAACCCTGTCGTATACTATGTTTAGTTAAATAAATGTTGCTGTTTGTTTTGACATGAAGCCTCTGTCGTCCTTGCTTTACCTAGGGATGGGACGCTGCAAGCCCGATACCCACAAATTATAACTTCAGGTGTCAAACATTCCAGGTTGCAAACCACCTAGATTGGCGCCCTTTATTATACCATAAAATGTCGAGCAACCACCCCCTCCCCAAGAAAACAACGCCCTCTTTTTTTCGAGAGATATAAAAAAAGCACCAAATAAGTGTGATTGACTAGTCAGTGACCAAGCAAGTGTCCCCTTCCCGAATCTGGTTGGGCTATCCTTCACCATAAAGGGGGTGCTTGCTCAGCAATTTATGGTAAAATGGTAAACTCAAAGTGACCATGAATATAATTGGTCTTACAAGTCTCCCAAAAGAGAGTTAAAACATGCCAGGTGCATACACATAATATATTTGTTGAAGGAAAACCAACACAAAATTTCATGGCTGAGATGCCCTGCAAATTTGTTTCCAGTGAGCATGCATTTATCATCTGCCAAAGATAAACACCGAATAAGGCTCGGAAGCTATTTCACAGCAATTTTGAAATTTGAATTTGGAGATTATGAACACCAATAGGAAGGACCCCATTGGGACACCCTTACTTCCCTCACATCACCCCGCTGCAGTCAGTAAAACAAGTTATGATGAAGTCATAGCCGCGGTTTCTGCCGCGTTAGTTCCAGCCGTTCATACTTCTCGGCTATGCATTGAAAGTCTCGTCTTTGGCGACACTCCAGTCCCGTTTTCTATTCAAAAGGACTTCGTGATCACGACCGTTTGAAAGTAAGTCACAGTTCTGTGTGCTGAAGTGGTTGAGAGCTGCACACACTGGGTGGCGATGGTTGCTCCTGGCAGCTATTTGTTTTTGGAGCTTTCTCAAACCGAAACTGGTCGATAATGAGGGGCATATAATTAATTATTTGTCATGCACTACAGCAAACGATGTGTCATGTTAGGACTACTAGGCACCCAGAAACTATTTGCAGCAAAACAAATGTGAGGCCAAAAGATTTGTGTCAGCACCCCTTTATTGAGACCAGAAAAGGAGTGAGGTTTACTATGTAAACGTGATTCCAAAAGAAGCACTCATTCGGTTCAGCATGATAAAAACCATTGGTTTCAAGCAATATTTCTCTGACTTTTACAATCTGCAATGGCTGTTTGCTGCTGCAGCACAAAACGGCGTGCCATAACACCGGAAGACATCATCTTAATTTGTGACAACAGAGTGATATTGTTGGGGTGATTTCCATGTAAAAGCTCTCTGGGATTTGTTGTAGTCCCAGCACACTAGGTCATGATGCTATTTTCCTCTAGGAACAGAACTAGCTGGATGTCATTCTGCTTCCAGAACTCCAAGAATTGTGGAGGCCCAGCAATAGTAGTCACTACGGAAGTCGTCTTGATTTTGAATAAACGGGATATGATAGAAAGCATGAAGAGAGTAGACAAGAGAGTTTTTCAGTTATTAAGAACCCAAAAAACTTTTTAGGAACATCAGCATCACTAGGAGATTATGTGAGAAGTTTCAACAACACCTTCTCCTTCTTTTCTTTTCTTTGAACACGAGTCAGGACATGCTCATATGGTCACTGTTGAAGAAACTGAAATTTGTAGGTTCTCAGTGAAACCTGAAGCATACGTTGTTATTACACCCAAGCATTTTGTGGTTTTTACAGAATTCCTAAATGCAGAACCCTAACCAACAAAGAGTATGTAATAGACTTTCAACATTAAATTTTATTTATACCCAAGAAAATTTTGGATCAGGCAAAAGAAGATTACACATGGTTGTCCCAAGTCGGGGGTCTCAGCTAGCAAGTGGCAGTAATGGCGTGTAGACCCACAAGGGGCGAGATATGAATACAGTCGAAGTGGGAAGTAGGGGGTAATCGAAGCTAGGTGAAATTTGAACAAAATGCAAACTAATGTTGCCATTTAAAGCAAGCATTTCCTATATGTATTAAATAAATAAACTTTGAAGGGGATATCATGAAAGGTTTCAATAAACACATCAATACTGACCTCCAGAATGAGTGTAACCTGGGAATCAATTATGAAATATAGTTTTTGTTAGACAGTTATGCTTTACAGCATGGTGACCACATGAGGTGCCGTAAGGAAAGAAGGATTGAGCCTAATATGTGTCTTTAGCTTATGAAGAAACATCACGTGCGTAGCGGGCAATTAACAAAGTGTCCGTGGGCCACGTGTTTGAGATCATTGTCTTAAGTAAAAACAGACTACGAATATACTTCACATGTGGCATTTTTTTTTTTCTGAATCAGGCTACTACTCAGGCTACATGGAAGTGGATTTATATATTTACTCTGAATAAATAAATCTGCTTCATAAATGCTACTCATCATGAATCTAACATGCCCAAATAAATAAAAAAAGGGGTGACCGATCTTGGCTAATAAATCATATCAAGTTTTAAAGCAACTCTGCAGGGTATGCCATAGTCACGTAACCTGTACGATTCATGCAGACCTAGCGAGAAATTCATTATAACTGGTCAAGTATTGAACATACGCGCTCTTCACTGATAGGTGACTTTATAAAAATAAACCACCAGTTGAAAACAGCTGAGAAAAGTTTTAAAGAGCTAGTTGGTTATTTTACTAGTGTTAAATAATTGTGCAGGACGTGAAAAGGACAACCCAGAGGCCAGATCCAAAGAAATTTGAAATACATCATGCTCTGTTGTAATTTGCACTAAGTGCTAAATGTGTAAATATTCATTTAAACTACTATTTTGTCACTCTACTACAAAACTGTCCATTGCTGGTTTTAAAGCTACTGATATCAATACTTCAACACACGAATTCAGAAAAATATGGTGTTCCTTACTAGTCTAAACTGATTTAGTATTGTGCTTTAGAGTTCTTTGAAAGCAAATTGCTACAAAGGCGTAGGAGAATTACCTAACTTACAGGACAACAACGTTTGCTCAGCGTCTTCAAGGTGCTCAGAGGAAGTGGGGCACCATCGGATGTAACTGGAGATAACACTGGGAACAAGGTCAATCAAGCTGCTCAACAAGGTGTCCGCCAGCAGGCATGTGTGTTTCAGCAGTCGTAACCTGTGCACCCAATGCAAACAAGCTGTCGTCACACATACGAACATGCAAACACTAATTGCACTAACGATGCCCCCTATTATGTAAAACTTAACCAATGTATTATCATTGAAAAACACCTTGCAATGTCGACAGTGGTGCCAATGATACATAGCCAAAACTAAAATGGAAATTAATAGAACATTGGCCACAGAAAAAACAACGTGAAATATTTTGGCTTTCGGTTTTATAAATTTCAGTAATTAAAAAAAAACAGCATGGAAGATGCTCTTAAATAAAATACTAATCTTACAGTTTGATATTTAACAATTACATACTAGACAATCATAGTAAAGCATTGCGATGGACACCAGAAGACTGGCCATGTCAGCACATCGTTCGATGCGACTGTGCTGTGGGCAGGCTTGCCTCCACACCTAATTGTTAATCTACCATATACACCTTTCCAAAACATACAAACAAGAAGGCAATTCACCAGTAGCTCAAATACTTTGAAAGGTGTTTCAAAAACAGTGATTTCTTCTACAACATATATTGCGTCAAACCTAAAGTAGCTCTACCTACAAGAAGCCAATCGAAGAACATAACAAGCTAAGCCTGGTGCAAAACTACGAGGGACAGCATGCAGCAGCATTGCAAAATTTCCACAATATGACAAGAACCTGACACTTTGACTGGTAAGTGACATAAAGAACAATCAGCAATACATGAATGTCAATTCCAAAATTTATTTATCACAATAATATACAAAAGCATCCATACATATAGGTATAAAAAAGAATAATGCCTGTGTCTTTCTTCAACACAGCCCAATCAGCAATAGACATCTGAAATTTTATTGTATGGACAAAAGAAAAAATTTCTGGTGGTCAAACACAAATATTTTCAAATTGGTTCAAATATTAGAAAAGAAGCGAAAAATTATCAAATTCAATATTTTCTCATTTATAAAGCAACACAAAATACAGAGTTGGCAAAGTTCATCCATTGAATAAAAAAAAAAAAAACATTCACGCTTGTATGCAATGTAGTGATGGAAGTGACATTTTGATTTTTGGAGCAGATTCTGGGGTAGAAAAATCATGCTTCACGGCAGTAATTCTTTCAATTCAGTGAGGATGCTTTATTTCACTAAGTACGTAAAATTATAACTGGAAGATGGCTTTAGCACATGGCAATACAGTGAAAGATGGCTAAAAAACTAAAGCTTAGATACAAATGGGACACGAACAAGTGTAGCCATCTGGTGCCAAAACACAACTCAAGGTGGGCCTGGTCTCCACTGCTCCCATGTGTAACTAATTTTTGTTAATGATGAGTACAGCCATCAACGGTCATTTCTGTATGAAGTCTCGTGACTGTATAGTCATTAATGGAAGCAAAAAGATCAAGAGATGAACTGGCTTCAATGGTATGAAATACAACCTATATATGATATAAAGTAATAAAACAAAAGAATAGCACACTGTCAGATGCACATATACTGTTGTGTACACTGAAAAAAAAAAAAAACTGGAAAAATGTGATAGTACGGCCACTTAGTGTGCTTTTAAACACACGTACATTTTGTGGGCCTGGCGAAATCATTCATTAGAACAAATACATTTGTAAGCTGCTTAAGAGCGAGCCATCCTTACAGAAGAACTCTATAGTATTAAAACAAATATACCTAGCTTATGTGTTAATTCAAGAACAGATCCCTCTCTTCATCAGCCACAGCTGCCCAATAGAGCCATTCTACACATTACCCCCATGTCTCCCTCAAGACTAACAGTTTTCATACCTTGTATCTTTGAAAGAAAAGTATTTAACAACATCGAATAGTGCATTCAATGAAACAGTATGGTCTATTCTATTCATATCTGAATAGCTATACACAGCTGAAAAATAACAAAAAGAAAACAAGAGCCTTCCAGCAAAAAAACATTATGACACCACAAATTGAAATAACTATCTTTTGCTTATGTATGCATGGGCTATTACGGCTCAGAAGTGGTCAAAACATGCTGCACTATCAAGCTCTTTCACAATATATTCTTGTATATTTTCGAAAATGAACATCATCTACGGCCTAGCACACGCTATTAAAATGCATGACACAGCCCTCCCGTGTCTGAACTTCACGGCAGTGCTACTGTCCACCTTTTGTTTTCATTTATTTTGACTTATTGAATCTCTGGGTAGGAGTGCCCCTTGTTGTATTGCAGAAGGGTCACTTATTGACTAGGCTCAATGACTTTCCTCTTATAGATGTTTTCAATGTGTGTACATCAATGTTTCTAACACATGCCCACCCACTTCAAAGCAATTAGTTAAATGAAAGATATGAGCCTCAATGGCCAAAAATAAGCAAGGTATCCAAGTCGCACTTAGCATTGGCGGCTACATGAGTTGATTGATTGATATGTGGGGTTTAACGTCCCAAACCACCATATGATTATGAGAGACGCCGTAGTGGAGGGCTCCGGAAATTTAGACCACCTGGGGTTCTTTAATGTGCATCCAAATCTAAGCACACGAGCCAGACACATTTCTGCCTCCATCAGAAATGCAGCCGCCGGAGCCGGGATGGCTACATAAGTTGGTCTCTTTTGTAAAACACAATTTCACCTATATTACACAAATTTATGGCTCCTCGAGGCCAAATGAGAGTTGGCTCACAGAAAAAAAAGAAGAAATGTAAATTATAAGTTTAACATGTTTCAAAAGTAAGGCTATCCAAATCCTAGCCTGGATGCACGAGAGTTGCAATAAAATGCATTTTTGCTTCTATGCTACTTTTGCTAAGGAAACAGCGTACCTGAGCGAGTGACTAAATCTTAATAGCATGGAGGCACTCTTTGAGCCCTGACCCCATCTTTTCTACATGCCCATACAATGGGATTAGCAAACATAATCTGCACACGTACGTGCTTCACTGCTCAAGCATAATGTGTCACTGAGGGTGACATAATGTTCCTAGAGGTCTGACTCTAGGTCTGCCAAGTCAATTCAACAAAGTGAACTTTTTCTAAGCAGCAAAGAGATGTGCTTATGCTTGACACAGTCATCACACCATTTCTAAGTGGTTTATGTTGCTTTTATGCTTTAGTTTCTCGGTGATATTTTATACTGTTTTTCCAAGATATGTCACCTCACATGACAAATAATTTATTTTACGGGAAGAAACCTAAGAAACAAAACCATAAAACCTACAGGAAAGAAGGCATGTTGCGGCAACTGTCCAGTTTGAGTACATTAGGGTGACTTTTCTTTTTAGTAGAATTTTTGTGCCGGTTTAGCGGCATATGCATTTGAGTAAACCATGCCCGCCGTTGTACGATCAAAAGTTACTGGACGGTAGTAAAAACAGAGCTGCAGCTTCACATCTAAAATGAACGCTCAAATAGTCGACCAATTCGAGTTGAAATCAGGCACAACACTGTCGTACACTTGGGCAGTCAGGCATTAAATTCTGCAGGACGACGCACAACGCAGTACGCAGTAATTCATCGAGAATTTACGAGTACTACGCCACACAAAATAAGAAAAGTGATGCGATTCACCAAGAAACTATCGGCTCTAATTGACATGTGATGAACGAGCAACCATACGTAATGTTTGTCAGTGTGTTGGCAAATAAATACAGCCATGTTATGGTTTGGTCATGAGACAGAAACACGTTTTCACCCCTTTGCCAGTAATCACCTATAACTACACAAGTCGGAGTCACCCAAGCACACACAATTGGAATAAACAATCTCATCAAACAAACCTCACCCTTAATACGCAGCATTCAACGTGAAACTGCCGTGAATAAAAGAGACTCTAGTCTAGTAAGCAAACCTGAACAGGCAGTGACTAAGACAGTCTGCTCGACCTTGAGTGGAAGGTAATGAGACAAGTCATTTAGTTCGGCGGAAAGGGGAGCCTGGTATCTATGACATTACGAAACTGGCCTTGAACAGCTCGATCACACGAGGCCCTTTCAGGGCCGATATCGTAACGCCATCAATGGAAAACAAGGCGAAATCGTACAAGAACACAAAGGGAAAAGTATTCTCGCTAATCGTACTTGAGGAGGAGGCCTGCCAACAGTAAACGCCAGAGAAACACTTCCACGGCTGCTTCGTGTCGCAACCAACACAGGCACTGCCATTCAGTTCGTTTGCCGTTGAAAACTCACCCCTTTGAGAGCTCCGCCGACGATTGCTCTTCGAGGCACATAGTGAAAATGCGTCCCTTATCCTCTTACGCTACGTCAAACTACTATTCAACAAGAACGAATTCGATGTTGAGTGCGAGACAGCGCACTTTCAACCACGGCACTCATCACTGCTCTCTTTCACTGCGGCTGGCGTTGCTCCGACGGCTAACGTGCGCTTTCAGGCAGGCTCACGCACGCGTACATACAAACTGCGCAGGATTTCCAGAGTTGCCGGCGCTAAAGATATGACTGCGCTCCAGCTGGGGAATGTGGCGCTACTAGACAAGTGTGTTTCTGTTTATTAAAGATATATTTATTTTTTTAAAAACGGGCAGTTGAACAAATGCTTCGTTTTTCAAATAACACTTTATGTGTGTTTTTGGTATTTAAAAAAGCTTGGTTTAATTGTAATGAAAAAAAAAACAAAAATAAATAGCACTTTGATTGGCGGCAAACTTGACAGTAACATTTATTTTTATAAATATAAAAACAAAAAGTGTCACTAACTTCATCAAAAGCTAAAGTGAATGTTCAGAAAATGGTACCAGACGATCAACGGTTCAGAAGAAGCAGACGTACTGTTTGCGAACCAGAAGGACACACCGCAGCGAAAAACCTAGACAGAATAGGCGAGCAAGATGTCGGATGCGGCCGTCTTTTTTTTCACAAACGTGAACTATGACAACCTCGAATGTGTAACCCTCAGTTTATGATGACTATGAGCTTTCTATAGAGGCATCTAGACAACGTCACATCTATAAGACCAGGTGCGTATTGAAATTCTAATCCACAGTCGCCTTCCCTAACCTATCCATACTCCGTTGCATTGTCACCTGAGATAAGCATTCCTTGCTGTGTAACTTCCAAATACGCATTGTGATCTCTTTTATGTGACTAGACTGAGTTTGAGCATGCGAAAATCGTAGCGCCGATAGAATTTCTTGTTACGAGAGGGTGGAAAGGATAAAGTGCCACGTTGTTTTGGCGATCATCTAATGTCGAATGCATGCATATACGTTTATCTAGAGTTTGTACGCTGCAAATGCGGGTGTCGTCCTTGAGGCCAGTTTACGTCTTGTCAGCGATTTCAGCAAACTATACATACAGCAACACAAATACGCATATCGTAGTCTTTCTTTTCGTTCGACAAGTAGACTTATGTTTCATGCTCCTTACTGCTTCGTACGGCAAGCAATACAGGCGAACCCCTCGTTCTGACGAGAATTTCTTAATCGCAAAAATACAAGAAAAAACGCTCATCAGTTACATCGACACAACGAAAATTTATTTAAAGAAGCCGCTGATCTTGCTCTCCTTCACGTTGCTTTGAAGGAGCTTGACGGCTTGAGCTTCGCAGCTTCGCAGGCTTCGCATGGCTTCATCGTCGTTGTGGGCATCGAGGAAAGTGCAAATGAAGTCGAAAACATCAAGAATTTTGCGCGAACGTACTCACCTTTATTTCTTTTTGCTGCTTTCTCCACTGTATTCGTCCCTCTCTGTGCACACTGCCCATGATGCTGTCGCCAGGGTGCCGTCGTCCAGGGGCAGCGTCAGTGGAAAATAGAGCCCCCCCCCCCCCTCCCCGAACATCTGCCTGCTCGCCTTTTGAAGACGGGGAAGGGGGGCTTCCCCACATGATCAAGCATAGTTAAAACAACGCATATGTTCCGAGGCTACCTGCCCCCCTGTGGGACCACACTTGTCGCGGGTGTCTCCGCAGTGAAAAAAATCTTGGCGCCGCAGCTAACGTCGTCGCAGAACTTTTTCGCGCACGATCAAGTCGGTGTCGGCACACAAGAAGTCGTGCGGTTCAACAGCGTCAGGTATCGCTTACCGACACAGCGAAGCACGGCGCGTCCCATGCATCAGGCAGTGGCTTTAGATCATCACTGTTTGCACAAGAAACACTCGCTTCCGCCTGCGGCTCTTGGAAATTCCCTGTTTCCAGCTAGATCATGGTTTGAAAAAAAAAGTTGTGGATCTCTACAGGAAACTTTCATCATTGCGGGAGTGCGTTTTTAAAATCTCTTCACTATCGAGAGGGGGCAAATGCATTGAATATCATGGACGTTCAAGGCTCGCCGGGAACGCCAGATTTATTCGTTGCCACGACAGTGTCGCTCTTGAGAGATTTCGTTATTGAGGGGTTCAAATGTATAGGTCTAAATGAAAGCGCGATAGTTTCATGCTTCTAAAGCTGCTCCTACTAACACAGTGGCACTTAAAGTTCCACTTATACAAAAACAAGAAAAGAAAAATTAAGGTAAACATGGTTACGTCTGCTTCAGATTAAACGCAGTTACTGTTTTATAGCTTAATTTATTGTAGGTGTGGCGACAAAATCGATGCTCTATTTGATTCATTTTTCGTCGAAAATTGTGAGGTTATTCATTGACGAGAGTGGGCACTCCATCGACATCTGTTAAGAAGACGTTGCCAGAGAAAAGAGGGAGGGGGGGGGGAGCGGGCCAACTTGGCTGAGTAGAAGATGAAGAGCACATCAGTAGCGTAGCCGGGGGAGGGTGAAGGGTTCATAACTACTTTCTTCCCGAAAATTTTCTGGTATGCATGTGTATGTATATACGCACGCATACAAACACGCTCATGAACATACCTATAGCATGGTTGAAGCAGGTCTGCCCCCCCTCCCCTCGAAAGCTTTACATTTTACATATACGCACACGTACAAACCCACTCAAGAACATACATGGAAGAGGGTCAACCACACTGCCCTCCCCCGCCAAAAAAAAAATCCGGCTGTCACGGAGCATGTTTTTTTTTACGGGTATCAATATTTAAGTGAGAGGTTCGCGTCTCTAAGCAACTAATAAATATACGTATAGAATGAAAACATATAAGAAAAGTAAGCAGGTTAACTAGACTAAGTCCAGTTTCCTAGCCCACAGAGGAGAATAAGGGAGTAAAAGAGAAATGGAGAGTGAAGGAGATGAACATTGCACACATGGTGCAGTGTTTCACAGGTGGTCGCTCAGTGAAGTTGCCCAGAATAATTGTAGAAGGGCTCATGTGGCTTTCCGGCTAATGCACTTGCAGACCAAGCACCCAAGATCTCCTGAGCAAAAGGACGATCATCCGGTCTCCCCAGGGCCCACTGTAGAGTCCGTCAGTTTCGTTCAATGTCGGGACAATGGCACAGGACATGGTCGAGAGTTTCTACACAATTGCAGTCATCACAGTCGGGGGAGTCAGCCATACCGATGCGATAACTGAACGCATTGGTAAAGGCTGCGCCGACCCTAAACCTACACAACATTGCAATGTCACGTCGTGAAGTCTTTGAGGGCTACTGTAGTTGGAGTATTAAGCAGTGGTTCTACAATGTTTAGCAACTGAAGGCCTCTGGCCACCCATAGTTCATTTGTTTTTCAAGCTTCGAGGCTATACATGGGTAAGAAAAAAGAGAAATAAAGAGATAGAAAGAGATAAAAACAAAGAGAAAGAAAGTTATGGAAGGAGCGAGAAATAGAACGAAATGTTTATAGAGAGAAAAACCACTAGCGGAGAATGGTTATAGTCAGTGAGTGAGTGAAAAAGCGGTGTCTGTGACGTTGCAGGGAGCTGATCTTCAGCGAAAGCCATGTGACTGCGGCCCCCGTACTCCAGGCACCATACAGCGTCATGGCCACCATTCCGGTGAGAATTATCGGCGCTGTGCTTCGACGCTTAATCCTCTCTAATCTTAAAAGTTTCCCAACGAAAGAGATTAGGCAAGAAAGGAGAAAGTGGTACGTGTGTGTGTGTGTGTGTGTGTGTGTTGCAAAAAAGCTGTCTCGCTCGCGCGGAATAGCTTTCTTTGCCAAAAAGTTATCAAGCTAACAAGATTTGCTAGATAAGAAATAACAAGATATGTTAACAAAAGAAAAGTCAGCAAGATCGCCGGAGCAACACAGGATCTGAAGGTATCAACTAAGAGGTATGCAACGTATAAAGACAGGGATTGCGCTCAGCTGACATCTCTGCCGGTAAGCTGCCCTCACAGCTAGACAATGAATATGGTAATGAGAAAAAAAAAACACTGAGGTGGAAATAAATAATATCGCTCTCGTAAAGATATGTCTTGACTGTCTGAGAGTTCAACCCACCATCGGGGTCTATGGTTCTCGACTGCTGACCCGAAGGTCGCCGGTTCGAATCTTGGCTACGGCGGTGGCATTTCCGATTGAGGCGAGAAAGCTTGAAGCCCGTGTGCTTAGATTTAGATGCACGTCGAAGAACCCCAGCTGGTTGAAACTTCCGGAGCCCTCCAGAATACAACGTCCCTCATAATCACATCGTGCTTTTGAAATGTTCACCCCAACAATCATTAATCTTGTGTAGGAGTTCGACGGCACCTTTGTTTGCTCACTATAAAGGCGTACAACACGTCGACTGTCACATGCGCGGTTTTCGGTCAACATGATCAGTTAACGAGAACGTACAGCAGTTGTTCCATATTTGTTGTCTGAGGCTAGATTAGGAAGTATTTCCCCACTGTCGGGGGATGAAAAGAGTCTCCAAAGATGTTTCAAGTTATCAGAATAAAGATGCACGATCGTTACTATTCTTACGTGGCAAAAACTTGCACGTGTTAATAAAGTAACTGAAATCGCACATAATCACCTTTATACGGTGAAAGATAGAAAAGAGAGCCCAGAATACGGCACAAGGCAAGCGCTAAGCTAATGGGTGGATAGCAATATCATGGCCCACGCAAAGAATCGTGGACTATGGCGCTCGTCTGTATCGACTTCCGGTTCGAGAAGCCGTGCCGCCCGACAGGCAATCTTGCCAGTGCGGTCGCTTTATGCTTTCCTCACAAATTGCTGCTCTAAATGTTGGATTGTTATGCAGCTTAGATGAATGACAAATGCAGTCTTTGCGTGGCAGGTGTAATGGTATGAGCGATCATAATCCTATTGAAGCAGCATGCACCTCCGGACGTATGTCCTGCGATAGCTTTAACACTTAGCGTTTGTTTTGTGGCATAGGCCTTTCACACGCTCAGCTGTTTCATAAATTTGAAAGACCGTAGGAGATGCGGAATAGGCTATGCAAATTTATTGTGTCAGTGTATACTTCATCAGGTAGAATAAGTAGTCAACGTACATTGAGAATTGGCACCTTGGGTTGATATGTGTGAGTGATTTTGAGGTGACCACAATTTGTGTTAGAAAATAACAAAACAAGCTGATTCTACAGAAGATTACTGCGTGTTTCAAAGCCAAAACGCGCTGGAGACCTGCCTCTCACCATTCTTCGTGTTTGCCCATTTCAACTTTTGGCCCCGTTCTCTAAATGCGCGAAATATGATGTATTCGCAAATAAATTTAGAACACAATCACTAAGCAAGCGGCTAAAACGCGTCGCAGAATCGCACATGTTTTCTACTCTGTTACACAGTGCAGCAGGCAAGTTGAAGTGGCCAAGCGATATGTCTCGAACCAGAAGTACCGTAACAGACGATGTGCCATTTTGCTATCCACATGACTTGCTACATTTTCTTCCGTCTACGTCTTCCCTCCCGCTATAACTAACAGGTATTACCACGTGTAAGTGGGAATACTTTGAACGTGTTGCTTGAGGTGAACTTTGCGCTGCAGCCACGGAACTGCAGGCATCCATATCTCCCAATCTAATTACATTATTGATGCCTTCACTGATTTCTTAGTCCGAAGCAAGGCATTTATTCTTTCATTCATTCATTCATTCATTCGTTTCATATCCGGCAACTGAATGCTTTGCAGAATATCAAATTTGTATTCACAGAAAACTTGCTTCTTCCTCATTATAAAGCGGAGTCTGCCCACAATAATCAGTCACCGTAACTCGAGATTAGCTCCACTACACTGACCCTGTGCATGGGAGGCACTGCAGCGTAACACGTGCTCACGGCGTTTTTCCGCCACACCGATGGTCCCCTGCAGAAGAGCCTGCTGGACAGCGAACCATTCCGGCAGCTCCTGGAGGCCATGAAGCTGCGCGTGTGTTCCAGACAGCGCGCGCTGCCCCAGGATTTCCAGACGTGCCTGACCTACACGATTGTGGCGCTGCTGGCCCCGGCCTGGAACAAAGTCGGGCGGTACCTCTGCCAAGGTGCGCACCACGCCCGACGGATCTCTTTTTTCACACGGCGTAGTTACACATAGAACAGAGAGCCATGGCTGCACCCGTCCTGCAAAAAGTTGGCATGGTCCAAATTTGCACGCGAACGCGGTTTCGACATCAGTAGACAAGTCGGCCGCAAGTGCCCCCCCGCCCCCCCTTCTACCCGCAGCCTAAAGGGGCACTGACAGAGACGTTTGAAGGCGAGATAACTCGTGAGATAGATTTTGTGTGTATACACACACGCTTAATATTCGAAGCATCAACAAATATTATTACCTTGGACACATTTGAAATCATTGTTAAAGTGCATGTCGCGCCCCCGCACACGAAACGCGCCTTTGTTTTTGATGTGAACAATCGACTTCCACCTGCGCCCCGAGATAGCGTTGGCTGCCGTGATCTTTGCGAGCGCTCTCTACTTTAGCAGTCCTTTGCAATGGAAAGAGAAGGGCAGACTGTCTGACGTCCTTGCCTCGGAAGCGCATCTTGAGGTGGTCACTCACAATGGCGGGTCCTCCCCACCCCCCTTTGAAAAAGAGTTGTGCGCAAGGCGCTCACGTACCCTGCTTTGTGTGAAAACCAATCTGTGTGCCGCTTCACTCGGCACTTATTGAAACCGAAACTGCGACTGTCTCCAAAAAATTAATCATCGCATGCTCGAGCCCACGAGATTTTCAGCAGCGTTGCGCGGGTTATTAGCCTAAAAGAAAGGGCGAGATGCACACTTCGACTTGAAGTACTTAATCGATGAGGATTTGCGAGCACTGAGTTTTTATTTCGAGTTATCAGACAACAACAACAACAACAACTCAATAATTCCAAACTAATAACATCGGTAGTTCTGGGTACGAAAAGTTCATTACACGTTGTTGCTTTTTTAAGCGCTTCATTATAGTTCTTCATTGACTGTAATAGCAAACTAAAAAATATTGCAGGCTGATCAGGCGCTAACATCGCCCCGAGTTTGCGTTTGTCTGGGCACAGTATGTGCATAGGCATATACATCCACTCTTTAGTTTCATGTTCGTCAATGAACCTCATGTGAACGCGACATTAATGACCAGACTTTCGGAACAATAGTTTACCAGTCTTAATTAAACTACGAAAGAAATCACACGGAGTACGCATTAAGAAAGAATTCTTTCTCGGACTACGATTTCGAAATGATGTACCCACGAATCCGTTTTGCGTTTCAAACGAAATAAAACATTTAAAATGTAATCAGTAAGTCACTGGTAATTGCTTGATGCATTCAGAAGGTAGTTAATCTCGCTCATTTGTCTTTCTGTTTTTGTTTTCTTACATTGACCTTCTCTTCTTTTTCATTTATTATTGCGCAGGGAGAGACTTCCTAGTTGCCGACGGCGTCATACCAGCAGTAGGTAATTGTGCTTTTCTGACTGCCTATCTTGCCTCTGTGTTTTGTTTGTGAACTTCGAACGCGGGCCCACAAGAAGCTAAGACTGCAATAACAGCGAGACCCTTTATCCCAGCCGTCCGTTCTAATCCGCGAATGGTCGACTATCACCAACATCATCATTAAACGGGACGCGCTATCTTCGTCCTCCTCTTCTTCTTCTTTTTCGATCCCAGAACAAGGGCGCCGATTTGCCCGCCTTGGCACTCGATAATTCTGGTGGGTGAGAGAGAGAGAAAAAAAGCAAGTGTGCAATTCTTGAGGAACGGGGTCATTTTTTATTTATTTGAATATACTGCAGTCCTAATGCAGGGCTTTTGCACGAGTGGATGAGCTATACATAACTAATACAAGCAGAGCAACAATAATAAAACAACACTACAACAATAAAACTGAAATACACTACAGCAATATATAAGAAAACATACCTATGATATTGCAAACATGATCTTTACCTGTTTTTTAAATGGGCAATAGGGACATCAATGAAATTTTGTAATGACAGAGAACGAATACGGCTCGATAGGGAATTCCGGAGGTCTATAATACGTGGGAAAAAACTAAATTTGAATGTGTTAGTATGAGCAAATAAAGGCTTTGTGTTCAAGATGTGGGAGCTGCGGGTGCAAGATTCTTCCATAAATGCGATGTAGTTACCAACAAAGATGCCAGGAGAGGAGTTGATCACTGTATATAATAGGTTTAAAGATTCGATACAATAACGAGAATGTAATGGTACAATGTTCAGTGATTGCAGAGCCTGTGTCGGTGAGAAGTTGTGGCTGTAGTTACGGCATATGAAGCGGATGGCCTTACGCTGAACGCTATCAAGGATGTTTAGGTCACCTTGTTTGTGAGGGTACCAAACGACAGATGCGTATTCTAGAATAGAGCGAATCTACGTTTTATACAGAAGTAATTTGGTATCACGGGGGGATTTATCCAAAGTACGGCGCAAATAACCTATCTTTTTTAGAGCTTTCAAGCTGATATATTGAATGTGGTTGGTCCCGGAAAGATTTTTTTTCAGAATCACACCCAAATATTTTTCTTGTGAGACTTTTTAAAGTTGTATACCATACAAGTAATAATCAAACGAAAACGGATTCTGTGCATTGGAATTACATGACGACTGTTTTAATGCAATTGACATTCATCTGCCATGTTTCACACCAAGAGCTGAAAGAAATGAGCGATTGTGAAAGACGGTGATGATCTTCTGCAGAATTAACGGGTTCGTATAATACGCAATCATCAGCATAAAGACTTATTTTAGATGAGGTGCAGTGAGGTAAATCATTAATAAAAATGAGGAATATTTATGGGCCTAGTACAGATCACTGAGGAGCACCTGACGTTACGTCAACAAGGGATGAATTCACTAAGTTGAAGGAAACCAATTTTGAGCGATAATGAAGGAAACTGGCGATCCAAGAAACAAGGCGGGAATTATTGAGTATGGCATCTAATTTCCCTAGCAACTTAGAATGAAGAACAGAGTCAAAAGCTTTAGAGAAGTCAATGAAAATGGTATCTATTCGATTTCCTATGTCTATAGGGTAAAGGCGACGTCATGAACAAAATCGACTAATTGTGTAACCGTGCTGTAGCCACAACGGAAACCGTGCTGAGCAGGCGTTGGAATTTCATTGGAGTCGTGGAATTCAATGGTATGCTTGTGAACATAGTGTTCCAACATCTTGCACGACTGCGGTGTAAGAGATATTAGCCTGTAATTAGATAAGAGTTGTTTATCACAAGATTTATACACAGGCAAAACTTTCGCTATTTTTTATGAAGATGGTACTTCACCACAGTCTAGGGATTTCTGGAAAATTACAGTGAGGTAACGGGCTGTCCATGCAGAGTATCTCACAAGAAAGGAATTCTGTATGCCGTCAGAACCGGAACACTTCTTGGTGTCGAGATTCAAGATTAAGTTCAATACACCTTCAGTGCTTATTACAATATCACCTAGTTTATTGGTTTGTACGTCATGATTAACAATTGGAACAACATGATTGTCGAGGGTGAAAACTGACTGAAAATAAAAGTTAAATGCATTAGAAACCATGATGGGGTCGTTTGTAATGGTGTCATTAATCTTGAAAGAGGAACTGGTTGTTGTACTAGGCAAGACTGAAGTCCGGAACCTGTGAGGATTAGATTTAAGTAAGGGTTGATGAGTGGTTATTTAAAACAAGGCATGATTCGCACTCACGTACCTACGATACGAAGGCGTGTATCGTAACCACAATCGGCTATCCAGGCACGCTATGCAGAGCAAAACATAGCCTTGTATAGTATACACTTGCAAGGGGGTGGGAAGGAGAAGTGAGAGTGAGGAGGAAAAAGGTGAGGGGAGAGTAATTCATAGAGTTTAATGGAAGAAAGAAATGGACAGAAAAATATCAAAGGAAAGAGAAAGAAAGGCATACGGAGAGAAAAACATAATGAAATTTTTGTACAGAGAGGAAAGTAAACGGGCACAAAGAAGACAGTGGAAAAATAAGGTGAATGGAGAAAAAATTAGGAGAAAAAAAGAAGGCCAACATGCTCAGAACTTTTTTCCAGCTTGGTTATGCTATAGGGTGAAGGTAACGTAAAGTTAAACATATTTTTTAAAGATTAGGATACGCTGTATTGAAATAGGCGATTTCTACAGTGGATGTTTATAAAAGTCTTGTGTGGAGGTTGAATATGCTTAAAAACAATGAGACAACTGCCAAATTCCGGAAGTAAGAACTCCTTAGTTTCGCTCTTTTTTCTTTCATTCATTAAACTACACACGATTAGATAGTTTACACAAGGATGCCTCTATTCTCAAATCATCTCTTTTTACGTCCCAAGACTGGCAAATACTGGCTACGAAGACAAAGACCGAGCTGACGCTGTGCGGTCGCGGCATCAGGCTGCGACATATGACGGTAAGTCGATGCTACGACCTCGTTCTTTTTTTGTGCTCATCCATAATGCAGAAGGAGCGGTACGAATACGAAGTTGAGAGTACGGTGAAAAGTGCGGTGCTCATTGAGCATGATTCAGGTTATACTGAGACACTTGTTGTTAAGGACACTATAATAGTATCCATGTGTCAAAGCCAACTATAGTTGCAGCACCTTGACGCATGACAAACCAAAGGTCCATTGTTTTCCATTCGACCGAGCCATCGGCTAGCCATCCTGATGCCCTTTCCTGTAACACATGCAGTGTTATATAGACCCGACAGAGGAAAAGTGATCAAATATTGCTAGCTTATATAAGGGCAACCTTGCAAATCTCGTATTGTAAGTGCACCAACCTACCCTGAATACTGTTTGATCCGGGAGAAGAACTCTCACCAAATCGCTAGACTTGAAAACAAATAGTATTTGAATCTTGTCGTTGCCTTGATGACTTCAGCCCCTGTGGCACCAGCAAATCTTCATCATAGATTGAAACATAAAGCAAAGCTAGTAAACCCTCTGGAAGGAACATCAGCAAGCTAGGTTATATTGGGCTAGGTGAGTGTACTGCTACTACTGCTGCTTCTACTACTACTATATAGCACTACTACTAGTACTGCTACATCACTACCACTGCTATTATTATTATTATTATTATTATTATTATTATTATTATTATTATTATTATTATTATTATTATTGCTGCAGCGAGTGGGTAGAGCGCTGCTACAGCAGGAGTGTCAATATCTTTCTTTTAAATGTTTTAAATGAGACAAGAGAGCTCATAATTACATTAGAATTCTTGCATATTGTTACCGCCCTCTGAAACAGAGCATTTATGTATTTGCTATATCAATAAGTATCAAGAAAGCGGATTCATTGAATTGAGCCGATGGACGACTTTTACCTCCATACCATATATGTACGTACATCAACACTTTGCCCCACCCATTTTTCCGCTCAGCAATCTCCAACATCTTTTCACAGCTGGTTGACCTTCTGGGAACGTCGAAAATCAACCATGAAACTTGGGTTCAGCTGCTTGAGAATGAGGTTGCAATAGAGCCCAGGGAGTGCTTCGTATTACCAAGGTATGTATGGTGGTCGCTGTGTTATCTCTTCCTACACTTCTGTCTAAGGCTCGAGCGCAAAAACAGAAACTTTTCGAGTGCATGACCTACACAAAACACCTGCGCCTTTTCCAATATAGAAAGCGCCGCACCTTGCCTGATCACTCACAATGCGCGATATGAGGGTCAATCAGAAATAAGTCACCTGACAAAACTAAGTCGATCAGCTCACTACCGTCGGAGTCATGTATCACTTGATGCGACAGTCGAAGTTCACCGGTAGGCAAACCAGCAGAAACGACCGAATGTCAGGAAAATGTCCGCTAAATACTATTTAGTTTTTTTTTCTATAAAATCCGTCTCGCCAAAGTAAAATTTTTACTTGCGGAAAGTGATCTGTGGCGAATAACTGCACTGGAAGATATTAAAATGAGTCACATCAAACAAAAAAGCTGTTTATATTGATTTCCTTTCAAGATGACGGTATAGACTGACAAAAACACAAAGTTTTTTTTTACGAGGCCTGCTATCGCCTGTATGACATTCTGGCGTGCAGAGCAACACGCGAGTCACATGTGTTTACCCTATAACTGATTTAGGTAATACTTAGGCCCTTAAAGGAAAACTTTGGCCCAAGGCCATCTCATATACATTGTATTCACATACATACATATTGAACGCAAGAGTGCTCTCAAAAAACGGAACAATATTCTGGAAACTGCAGCAAAACGTTTATATAGTACCTCACATATATCGCGAAAATTGCCGAAAAATTGGTGAATCTTCAGAAGGATTAAAACGTGTGGAGTTGACAAATCGATAACTCAGCGCCACAAACATATGTTTTTGAATTTTGTCAACCGTATCTGTCAAAATATCTCAATCGGACCAATAATAAACGGATTGACGACTTGTCGGAATTTCAGAAGGGTTTTTGCTTAGGTCCTGCTCGGCCGTGGTGCTCTAGTGGCAAAGGTACTCGGTTTCTGACCCACAGGTCACAGGATCGAATCCCGGCTGTGCCGGCTGCATTTTAGATGGAGGTGAAAATGCTGAGTCTCATGTGCTCCGATTTGGGTGCACGTTAAAGAACCCAAGGTGGTCGAAATTTCCGGAGCTCTCCACTACGGCATCTCTTATAATCATATGGTGGTTTTAGGATGTTAAACCCCCATATCGATCAAGTCAAATGTCAATCAAATCAATCATTCCTTTAGCGGTGAATCTCAGAGCAGAGTATGGTACATACTATGGCCCCTTATATGTACTATATTAGTTGGAGTTTACAGAACTATCTTATACATATACAGAGTAGTAAAATCTGCATAAATTGTTTCAGTAGATGTCGCCGTATTCGACAACTTTATTAAACACTGACGGCTTAAATAAGAAAAAGTTACGAGCGGTTCTACTTCGTGTGACTGGATGACTAGCGAAGCTGCGTAGATCGCTCGGAACAGAAGTGACATATTATTTTGATGAAAAGTGTAGAAGGGCACAATGTTTTTTTCAACGTTTGTTTTTTAAAGACAGACCATTTCGATTTGCAGCCCAGACGCCCCGTGTGCAGCTTATTTATGTTTGATAAACTTATTTATAATGTAAGAATACTGTTAGACGCCACGCCGGGGTGATGCAACCGTTTAATGGGCCGAACAGCAGCGAGACAGCAGCCAGCGGTTTCAGCAGCAGCTGCAGCAGCACGAGCCTCTGCCACAACAAACGTCTTCTTCGTCATCTCTAGCAAGCCCGTATTTTTGTCACTACATTGACTCCCCGATGCAAAAGGAGCCATCCTGGCGACCTATGGCACAGACATGACTGGTGGGTCGTTGTGAAGGTTTAGACGGTTGACGTGCACAGTTTCACGCCCGCGGTGCCGTTGATCTGTAGGCTGCCGAATAGGTTCAACCATGTAGTTGACTGGTGATGTCTGGCGCAAGATCCTGCACGGACCATCATACTTGGGTGTGAACTTTGAGCAAAGGCCTGGGGCAGACGATGGCACGCGGAGCCACACGATTGTTCCAGGCGCGTATGACGATGGAGATGAGCTTTGGTCATGGGAGTCCTTCTGGCGAGCCTGATCGTGAGTAGTAAGCGCACTTGCGAGCTGCCGACATTCTTCGGCATATGTGGCGGCTTCGGCCAAAGTCGTAGATTCTGAAGGGTCTGTGCGGTACAGAATGATAGTGTCCAAGAACGATGAAGTTTCCTGACCATAAAGAAGAAAGAACGGGGAAAATACAGTTGTAGATTGAATTGCGCTGTTGTAAGCGTACGTAACGAATGGCAGTACGCGGTCCCAGTTCGTATGGTCATCGGAAACATACATGGACAGCATGTCACCCAGCGTGCGATTAAATCGCTTGGTCATCCCGTTGGTTTGGGGGTGATATGCGGTGGTTGTTCGATGCACGATGTTGCATTCGCGTAGGAGGGCTTCTACAGCTTCTGACAAGAAGGAACGCCCACGGTCACTAAGAAGCTCACTGGGCGCACCATGCCGGAGGACGAGGTTGTGCAGAATGAACAAGCCGACTTCACGCGCAGTGGCCTTGGGAAGCGCCGAAGTTTCGGCATAACGCGTAAGGTGATCCATGGCTACGATGACCCAGCGGTTTCCATTTGGTGTGTATGGTAGGGGACCGTTTAAGTATATTCCGATGCGGCCGAAAGGCCGAGAGAAGGACACGGAAGTGGCTGGAGTGGTCCTGTGGTTGTGCGAAGGGAGCTCTTCCGGCGTTGGCACAAAGTACATGAACGGACGTACTGCCTAACAAAGCGGTACATTCCGCGCCAGTAATATCGAATTCGTAGGCGAGCATACGTCTTCATTACACCTGCGTGGGCGCATTGCGAATCCGCGTGGAAGGAGGCACAGACGTCAGAACGTAAGTGGCGAGGTATCACCAGCAACCATTTGCGGCCATCAGATAGGTAGTTTCGCCGGTACAGAAGACCGTCACGGATGGCGAGCAGTTCGTCGAAGTAAACGGTTTTCGGTACTTGGAGACGTCTGAGACAGGTACTCTAAGAGAGACGCTATCCATGGATCGTGGTGTTATCAGAGGACATGTCGACATGTTCAAGTGAAGAACATTCGTAGCGGGAAACAGACGCTGTAACATAATCGTGGGGAAGTGGCGAGCGAGAAAGAGCGTCAGTGTCCGAATGCTTGCGGCCTGACCGATAACTTACACGAATGTCATAATCTTGGAGACGTAGTGCCCAGCGAGCTAGGCGACCAGATGGGTCTTTTAATGACGACAACCAACGCAATGCGTGGTGATCAGTCTCGACGTCAAATGGGCGGCCATATACGTAAGGTCGGAATTTCGTGATTGCCCAAACAATGGCAAGGCATCCTTTCTCGGTGACTGAATAGTTATTTTGCGCTTTAGTAAGGGTGCAACTAGCGTAAGATACAACATATTCATCGAAGCCAGATTTTCGCTGAGCAAGAATCACGCCGAGGCCAACTCCACTAGCGTCCGTATGGATATCGGTTGGAGCGTCTGGATCAAAGTGGCGTAAGATAGGTGGTGATGTCAGAAGATGCCGTGACGAGGCGAATGCTTCATCGCATGCTGGGGACCACGCCGAGATGTCTTGGTTGTCGGCAAGTAGCTGCGTCAGGGGTGCGATTATGGTGGCGAAATTGCGCACGAAACGGCGAAAGTATGAGCAGAGGCCGATGAAGTTGCGGAGTTCTTTTAGTGTAGCTGGCCTGGGAAAGTCGGCGACAGCACTAAGCTTGGCTGGATCTGGACGAACACCATGCTTGCTAACAACATGCCCTAATATGGTAAGCTGGCGGGCAGCGAAGTGGCATTTCTTCAAATTAAGCTGCAGTGCAGCGTCCGAAAGACAAGTCAGGACGCTTGCGAGGCGGCTGAGGTGGGAGTCGAAGTCCTTCGAGAAAACGACGACGTCATCCAAATAGCACAGGCACGTGTTTCATTTAAAGCCTCTAAGGATGTTTTCCATGAGACGCTCGAAGGTGACAGGCACATTACAGAGGCTGAATGGCATCACGTTAAATTCATACAATCCGTCGGGCGTTACAAACGCAGTCTTGGGGTGGTCGGCTTCATTCATAGAAACCTGCCAGCAGCCCGATCGAAGGTCTAAAGAAGAAAAGAACTCTGCTCCTTGCAGGCAATCGAGGGCGTCATCGATTCTTGGCAGCAGATAAACATCTTTTCTCGTGATCTTATTAAGACGCCTGTAATCAACGCAAAATCTGATGCTACCATCCTTATTTTTTACCAGTACAACCGGAGAAGCCCAAGGGGTGTTTGAAGGTTGTATTACGCCACGTCGAAGCATATCATTCACCTGATCATCAATGGCACGGTGTTCAGCGTGAGAAACTCGATATGGGCGCTGGTGCAAAGGTGCATGGCTACCTGTGTTGACTTGGTGAACGATTGCAGATGTGCGACCCAAAGAAGGTTGGCTATGGTGAAATGACATCTTGAAGTGATCTAGGAGAGCCAGGAGTTGGGTGCGCTGAGCAGCGGGAAGTTGAGGGTCAATCGCTGGGAAAAAAGCCTCCGGAGATGAAGTGGGAGTGGTATCAGAGGAAATGGTGTTTAAGTGAGATAATGGCAAGTCGTCAGGTAGGTGACTGGACGAAACAGAATCCATTTCCTCAAGGTGACCGATGACTTCGTCACGGAATAATATGGTTGGGGAAGGAAGCGAATTCGTTATATAAATGGAGCCACGGGAGTTTTCTACGCTGACAACTGCGAACGGGAGAAGGAAGCTTTTGCGAGAGCCAAAGGCGTCGGAGGGGTAACAGAGGGCGGTGACAGAGGGCGCGTCGTCGCAGAAGAGTGGCACAAGAACTCAGGATAGAGCAGGGATGTGAGTGTCCGCGGCCACGGTGACTCGGGAAGACAGCGGCTTGAAAGGTCTTTTAGACGTGGGCGCTTCACACAGGGGCAGTTCAGACATCGTCGACAACTCTAGTTCGGCACGCGCACAGTGAACGAGGGCATGATGAGCGCAGAGGAAGCGCATGCGTGGAGAGTGCTGGTTGTCTCAAACTGGAACTCCGTTCCCGGACTCTACCTCAACCACCCACTTTGCCAATGCCTGACGACATGACCCAGCCACCTGCAGTCATAATCTCATCCGTCACCTGTTCCGGAATGCCACGACAGCGAGATCCAGTAACTTTCAACGCGACCGACGACCAAGATGCCCAAAACTGGCTGTCCCAGTATGAAGCGGTAAGCGCCCACAATAAGTGGGATGACACCGACAAGCTCGCTTACCTTCATTTCTATCTGGCGGGTGTGGCATAACTGTGGTTTAACAACCACAAAGTGGAAATACCCTCTTGGTCAACCTTCAAGACGCGCTTTGCAGAAGTCTTTGGCCGACCCACTGTTCGCAAGCTCCGCGCCGAACAGCGCTTGCGCGGCCGTGCACAGCGCTCTGGCGAGACCTTTACCTCGTATATTGAGAATATTCTAGACCTTTGCCGTCGTATCGATTCCCATATGTCTGATACTGACAAAATACGGCACATCATGAAAGGTATCGAGGACGACGCCTTCCACATGCTCGTTGCAAAAAACCCGCAAACCATCGCCCAGCTTACTCAACACTGTCAGAGTTTCGACGAGCTGCGGAGAGAGCGCATTTCTACTCGACGTCCAAACCTCGTCACGAGCTCTACATCTGCGTTAACCATTGGCGCTGTTTCATCAGAATAAAGCACCTTAATGCAGCAAATTCAGCAGTTCGTCCGAGAAGAAGTGGCGCGCCAATTGTCTCTTGTGCCGCACGTTCCGGCCAGTGCGCAAACACTCACCCCAACGCTCCGCAAGACAATCGAAGAGCAAGTTTCAGATGCCCTATCTCCTACATACCATCCTTCGCCTATCTCCGCCCCTCTCACTTACGCTAGGGCCGCCAGACGATCGCCGCCGTCGCTACCAAACGCCACGGATCTTGCTAGACAGCCCCGTCCCATCTACGCTGCAAGTCCCCCTATCCGTCCCTACCCAGCACCTCCACCAAATGTAAGAATACTGTTAGACGCCACGCCGGGGTGATGCAACCGTTTAATGGGCCGAACAGCAGCGAGACAGCAGCCAGCGGTTTCAGCAGCAGCTCCAGCAGCCCGTGCCTCTGCCACAACAAACGTCTTCTTCGTCGTCTCTAGCAAGCCCGTATTTTTAGATGCGGAAGCATCTTATACTCGCGCCTTGTAGTGCGCCGTCCGCACCGCTTCTCGAACATTCGACAGCTGACGCGCGCGCATGCGCCGTCGCGCCGTCGCCCACCATCTGTGCCGCGCACGCTTCTCCTTCGAGAACATTCGACAGCTGACAGCGCATGCGCCGTCGCGCCGTCGCCATCATGTGCCGCGCGCGCGCTTCTCCTTCGAGAACATTCGACAGCTGACAGCGCATGCGCCGTCGCGCTGTATATATACTCAAGGTCGGCGCTGGCTCGCTCAGTTGCCACTCGTACGTTGGTTTGTACGGCGCGTCGACGTCCGAAGTCGCCGTGAAATGAATGCCAACGAATCCACAAACACAATGATCGACGTCCCTTCGACCAGCGCCGCCCTTTCGCATACGTGTGTACGTGTTCACTCATTTAACACCCCCTCCTACAACCACGTTAACCAATTTAGCCATCGACCCAAGTAAGTCGCAATTTAACACCCCATTTCACAACCACGTTAACCAATTTAGCCATCGACCCAAGTAAGTCGCACTTTAACACCCCGTTAACCAATTATATGCTCCGCATCCTCCTCAGTGTTCCCCCGAGGGAAGCTGCGGGCAATTTTTTGTCACTACAATACCTGTATTTCTTTTGTTAGTTTTTCTGTTTATTTTTAATGTACCGGTAGAAATTAGTGGAATTGTTCTGTGGCACATACCTGCTAAGGGTTTTTCTGTTGTGTTGTTCACAAGTAGCTTTTCACTGAGTTGCGAATCACCAATACTTATGTGCTTCGCTGTAAATGTTTACTTGCTCTACAGTCACTTCATTTTAGCTTTTTTTTGGCAAATGCCACACACCTCATCACAATGGATGTCCCCGTGGCCTTGTTTTACGAGCATCACATAATTTTCAGATGACAAGTGTTTTTCTCGTCTCTCCGCGTTCGCTATGCGGAAAGGCCTTGTATCGTGCCCGCCAACTCAGCACTTAGCAGTGAAATGCTCAGCCACTCAGTGCTGTCATAGCTCGACGTATAGAGCATAAGGAAGTGCAAGCCATCGTGCAAGATTGAAGCGACCTGTACGGAGCGCTACAATTTACACAAACAACCATGGCTGCTGAAGTAAGTCAACGTATGGTAATGCATTCCGTTGTATACAAGCTTAAGCGTCAAGGTCCGAATGAAATCATGAAATATGCGGCTGGAGCTCTCGCGCACTCCCCGGAAACAAAGGTTTCCCATCTTATGAGGTGTGCTAATTTTAAACAACACAGAATTTTAATTATTTAACTGTTACAGACAGCGTAATTGTTTTCCATGAGCTAGACCATTCGAAGCGGAGAACATTTCTTGCACTAAAAATGACAAACACAATTGACTAGTTATCGAAATTTGCTAATTGTCTTGGAACGCAGTTCTTTCAGTGTGGATATTATAATTTACGAGTTACCGGTTTAATTCGTTTTAATTGTTCTTGTTACAGCATGAAGATTGCACTGGCCACAGCAGTGTCCTTCAAACTTTTCTCCGACTGTCCATTTAGAAGCTTTAAGGACCTGAAGAAGTTCTGGAAGAACACCGTAAGTGCGCTATAATGCGCTGCATTGACTTTACTCCTCCGATGACCACCCACATTCCGTGCATGTACTCGCGTTATGAAAACAAATGTCAAGCGTAGTAACGGACCATTCGTGTAAGATATTACAGAAATGCAAGTTCGGAGTATACGTAGTGCTAAAGCTATTTCTTTGTTATGAATGCTGCCCCCCTCCCCCCCTTACACACCCTTCCGCCTCCAGCCTACTTTCGAGAGCAGTCACCACCCGCGGCACATCGGCAAATAAACAGCTGAGCTGAAGTTTCCTCTCAACTGAGCAGTCTAGTGATTCTGCCACGGATATTAATACGTTATCCCGTATGTCTAAAGGGAGGATTGCCTTCCGTGCACTAGCACAATGAGCGGTATTGGTTGAATTCGGTGCAAGCACACTGCGTGTGGTGCGTTTTCGTCTTGAATGCCCGAAATCGCAGTGGGCGCCACTCAGCAGGGGCTCTACTGGGTCAAACCATTTTGTTTTGTTCCTAATCCATCGTGACTGACATCAAGTTTACATCACCGGCGAAGCAGGCACGTGCGAGACTCGCAACGCATTGTAAAAATGCCAAACAAGCGCGTTTCCTGCAGGCAGAAAGTTATGCTTTCTTCCTTCAAAAGCCAATTGCATTAAGCTATCTGCTCTGTCTCCGCGGCTGTTGCATTTCGATGAGCGCGTGGTCAAATATTCCTGGAGTAATGAACGAAATGGCTGGAAAAGAGGCGTTAAAGAAAAAAAAGAGTGTTTGCACAACAAAGAACAGCTCGCGAAAAAATCCCGTTATTGCAGACAAGGAGTGTCGACAGCATTACATGACTATCAATGAATGTAGTTATTGAACGTAAAGCATTTTTTTATTGAGCTGCCAGGAATGACACGGACTTGAGGACCTACACTCTAAAGACTGCGGACGGTATCGCAGGAGTAAAAAGGTCAAGCTACTCTTCAGAGTGTTCCTCTACTCCAGCAAAACATCAGATAGAGGAAAATTCATTTTCACTCTGCATGAAATGAGAAAGTGAAACTGTTTTTTTACTCTATCTCCGAGAGAGTGCAGTACCCATATACTCTTCGGGCATGAGAAAGTAAAACGCGGCTATACTCTTGATCTTGATTACATAAAGATGCCTTGGCACATTGCGAGTGATTATCACCACCTAATAGGCACACATATATGCAATGAAACGTACTGCATTTGTTTGCTGAGGCGTTAAAGACGATTAACAAAAAGAACAGTGTTTTCAGCACACGCCTGTGAATTTCATTGCCCAGGAAAGCCCTTGGAACTCCTAATAAGCACATTTTTAGCTTCGCATCTGTGTAGTGAAATAAGCGAATACTATATTATTTAATTGGTCACCATCTGAATTCGAACCAAACGGCTATGACAGTCTCCTTACACTAAAATTGTGGGCGCAGTCACTGACCCTTCCTTATCAATGAGACGTGTCATCATCATTTGTTTAATTTCCTCATCTGTAGATACGATCATCAGGGTGTGCCTGCTCGAGCTCGTCCTGTTGGCACTTTCAGCAAAAGCGAGATATGTGACCCCTGTAGCCGCAATATAAACAGATCGGGTGAGAAGTACGCGGCATGTTTAATACGGCTGTGGACGCATCGGTGGTGACACTGACGCCACAGGTACACGGCCACTTGGTGTATCTGTTGGGATAGTGGTGGGTGCTGAGAGCGCCGAAACTTCGGCGTGCATTAGTATCTGACGAGGTCTGGATTTGGTGGAACAAGGTAGATGTGACGCAGACGCAATAGCCCACGACTATAGGCTGTAGCTGAGGGTAAAGTGGATGGTGGGGCGCAGGAAGAGCAGCGCCCATGAAGCACCTCACGAACGATGTCGCGGACCGGGGAAGAGATGTCTAGGGCTGCAGGAAGACGAATGTCCGAGGCATCGTATCAAAGACGAAGAGGCTGAAGTTTGTCTAGACTATGGAAAACCGTGATGACATCTTGAGCCTTGGTAGGATTTTTCGATGAAATGGCGTTGAAAGCGACAGTATGTATGCCTTTGATAATATGGCGTATTTGGTCGCTTTGAGGCATAGATGAGTTTACACGCTTGCACAAAGCAAGAACATCCTCAATGCACGAGGTGTATGATTCACCCGCCAGATGAATGCCTTCAGCAGCTTCTTCGTCGCTGCTTCTGCGCAAACACTGAGACAACCAAAAATCTGACGAAACTGCCGTTTGAACGTGTCCCAGTCAGGCATATCTTGATGGTGGTTCTAAAACCAGGTCTTGGCAACTTCAGTCAGGCAGACAGGGACCGTACGTAATTTGTGTAGAGTATCCCACCTGTTCAACTAGCTGACGAGGTCGTATACTGGTGTGTAGTCATTCTTCAACGTCATCCCCTTTGGGACCCGACAACACTTGCGGAGACAACTGGTGGCTCTGCATGGCCAGAATCGACGACGGAGGTTGCACTGGGCCGGCGGTGTTGGATGACTCAGGATTGTCTTGCACTGCTTTCGCGGGTGGTAGTAAATGACGACCCGAGCGGAGCTCCAGTGATAACGTGCGAGAGGACTTGGGGATCGAGAGGCACCGTCCCCTATTTACGAGGAATAGCTTTGTTCGAGACGAGCTCGAGCTTTCACACACTGATGATGGTATGTAGAGATTAGGAAATTATACAAATGATGACGACACGTCCCATTGATAAAGAAGTGTCAGTGACTGTGCTCACAATATTCATGTTTATCGCTTCGACCATTGCAGACGGAGATGCTCGTGTAAGCTCAACGTACGGTACGGCTACAGTTGATGTGGCTTTAGTGGTTGAAGGGGAATAGGTACGTGACGAAAAATAGCTGAAAATGAGTCCAAGGATGTGAAAAAAAGAACTTAGTTGTTTAATGCACACTTCATGTGCGCAATGCTTCTCACACAGAAATGACTAACCAATTAGCGATTCAGTGGAAATGTCGTTCATATAATCGTCTGCGCTAATCTTCTTTTTCTACAGTAAAAACGTGTCGGACAGACGTTTTGATCTCACGAAGCGCATGAAACATGTTACCTACTGTCCGGCTGGTTTTTATAACAGTGGAGGAACTCAAATCTGCACTTATAAACAAGAAAATGCAGACAGATAATAAACATTACCTATCCCTAGCAAAATATACACTGGTTACCATGTCAGGCTCGCAATGTGCAGTGCGTATAGAGGTCGAAGGTTCGAATCCTACTGAGTAGTTTTTTTACTTTTTTTTCTGTGGTCCTCGTATTTCGCCATCCTGACCATCCGGCGCGCGAGGAAGTCTGTAATGACAATTAAAAAGCCCAATTTCTGTTATTTTTTTTCATCAGTTGTACTACTACTCTTTTCGGTGGGGTCATGCTACTCTGCTTCGAGCAGCTTTATGTTACTCTGTTGAGGGGTAGTGCTTTGACCCGTTCTGGGGGAATCACTGTACTCTGCCTCAACAAAAGGTGATTTACTCTAGAAAAGAGAGCAAAATATGCGACAAGAAAATACTCTCCCAAAGAGAGTGCCCAACACAAACTCCGTTGTAGCCTTATATTAAAAAAAATTCATTCATTTTGCCAGCTGCCTTGAATAGATGGCCGCTGCGAAAATAATGGGCAAGTAGCAATTTTACAATCCACGGGGACACTCTTGAGCAATTCTGAATAACTCAAGGTGTTGTTCGACGCAATAATGCCTTGCAGAATGCTTATGCGTCTTTTTGGCATCACTAGTTTTCGCTGCGTTGTGACGTCGCATGAGAGGTATAGGGATACTAGCACACGCGAAAAGTTTCTTGATCTCTCACAGGAATTGCAGACCTTCGTACTTTTAAGCATCCTGCTCAATACAGTTTCTCTAAAATGATACCAACTGAATTTACTCTTCTTGCTCAGATGAAGCTTATATTACACAACACTGAAAATGGGAAAGTAAATCTCGGCCTATATTTTGAACAATAGAATCTCTAGGGTCTCTGAGGTTGTCAACCAAAACATTTTGTTGGGAAAGTTAAAGGATGACTTTATTAGAGGCAAAGCATATTTTTCAGTCAACGTATTTACAACATAACACTTCGGTTGTGATGATCTCGGCAAAATGTTGAAATGAGATACAAGTTGAATACGACATCCACCAGAGGACCCAAGAGAACACTGAAAATGTACATAGGAGCACATTTGACATGGTTTGACCGTGTAAAGCGTATGATCAATAAAGTCCTGAGAGAGATTAGTATTCTCCTCAACATTTCTCACGATCGTCTTCAATGCGTCAACCAAATTTTTCCCGACGCACTTTTTCTTTCAATCATAACCGACATATTGCTCGTCTGCTGAATCCAACTATGAAAATGTCAAGCTCGCGCAGTCGCAAAAGGACATGGTTGGAGTAGCGTGTGAAGTACCATACCTCTCCCTTTTACGTGATATTATGATAAATCACAATATCATTCAAGTTCATTTCATGTACCTGGCAATTTGTGCCGGAAATGCTAACTCGGGCTGGCTCGTCATAACATCGAAGCGCCGGAAACACAAGCCGGACAAAAAACAAACAAGCACACGTACTGGCGCTAACCGAAAGACTGCGGCAAGTGAAACAATCTCATCTCGGCCATGTACAACAAATGCTACAGCTCTTGCTGTTTGCATTACCGAGCGCAATTGAGAGCGGACAGATAGAAATATATTTCAGCATATTGCAAGCAGTGAAGATGTGCCCATTTCAGTAATTACCAAGGTGGATCAGTCAACGGTGGCTTTAGAAGCTGTGGATTCCAAGCACTCAAATGCGCGGAAAGCTGTCAGCCTGCTTCAAAGGTGACAGGTGGTAAACGGTGCTTGTTTTTTCTAGTTTGCGACCTTATAGCAGCACATAAACCCTGGAAAGCATGCTGCAACAGTCCTTAGCAAGCAAATACGTGGTACAGGTAGATTACACCAACGGCTGCTTAATATAAATTGTGGTGGTGATACTTGTAAAACGTGAATTGTGGTAGTATATGCTTTATAAGGTTGTTATAAAATTGAGATATGCATTCGTATTACTCAACGAGTCATAGTATATCCTTGCTGGTCTCTGCTTTGGGATTCACGCTGCTGACATCTAGTTTCGGCAAATGTGACGTCTATGTTGTAACGTGAATGTCGACATTGCGTCTGACAACAAAGTACTTTGTACACGCCGACTCAAAGCCATAAATTTTGGCATGAGCAACTGCACGCTGTTTGCTTCTAGAAAAATCGGTTCCCACAATGCGAGGGATCTGTAGGAATTTTTTTCTTTGTTTTCTCATCTCTTCCCACAAGGAACGACGCAAAGAACTCAATGGCTTGATTTCGCTTGCCCCGTTTTCGCCAGATGTATTCCGCGACAGCCGAAAACACTGAAAGGAACTTGTGTCTAATTTGTGCAGGGAGTGAAACCCAAAAACTCGAGGACTTGGTGCAATGAAAATTGCTGCCGAGAGCGGGAATAAGCATGCTAGTTACACATATAGGATAGTGCATGTAGCGCATTCACTTGAATTTTGTGCATAGTATATGTATTCAGTAATGTGCATATATCTATGTTCACCATGGAGTAATGTGTGTGATTGGGCTAGTTGGTAATGTATTATTTACCATGGCTCCTCTACAAAATTGTGAACACCTGCGGCTGCTTTCTAGCACGCTTCTGTTCTCTTTCAGCGCACCTCTTTATCGAAATTGCGTGCGTTTATCCCCACATCTGCGTCTTTTATTTGTATCACATTCTTTTCGTCTTCTTAGTGCACGCGTATTTGGAATCTTTGAGTGCGTTTCCGTGCTTTCCCTGTGCAGAATAACTCGGCCATATATTTATTGCTGATCACCCATCTCTGATCAAAATGGGCAGATGCAAGAGATATCCCAGACGGGGTTCTTCAAGCAAGTGTAAACTCTTCTCTGATGTATCACTTTTATTAAGTTACAGGCAAAGTTACAGCTTGCAGAGAGACGACGACAAAGTGTTCGGGTATCCAAGCGCTTCTCTCTGTGCTCTTCAATTTTTTCGGTGAAACCTTCAGTTTCGTATGGTGCCTCGGCTCTGCGTCTTTCGGAAATGGACGTGAGGCCTTGCGGAGGACCGCCTGGCCAGCAGTCATCTCGGCTGACCACCGCGAGGAAGAGAGGAACTTCACTCCGTGACAGCGAGTACACAGAGCTGTACTCAGCCGCCTCTGAAGACGACTGCTCCGACGATGATTTCATTCCAGCCCGGAGCAACGGGGCAAAAAGAAAGATCGTCAACGCAGTCTCGCCCACCTCTGCGTGTACAGCGACTATGATGTCAAGGCATGAACGATGGCCACAAGTCATCATCTTTGTGCCAGAGGAGTCCTCAGGAAAGCTGCGACTACTGAACAGGAAAGCACTCTCTGCTTTTTTTGGAACGTGTGTTACCTCAAGAAATCAAGAAAATCAGAGTAAATACGTGAAAAAATACACTCGCCATAGACATATTCCACGTGAATGCGCAATGGGACCACCAAAACAAGTGGCTGAGCTACGCGGCATCAAAGTGCGTCCCTTTACACCGATTGACAACTCATCCATAGCTGGTCTGATATGCGACGTAAACATTTCGATTCCCAACGCTGACTTGCCTACCCTCATCAAACCGGCAAATGAGGGTACTGTCATCACTCAGGTACACCGCCTTGGGAAGTCACGCTGTGTGAAATCGGTCTTCAAAGGCGATTGCACACCATCCCATGTCAAAGTCGGACATTTTCGACATCCTGTTCGGCCTTTTGTGCAAAAGCCACTTCAATGCCGCCAGTGATTTAAGCTAGGTCACGTCAAGGGCGTTTGCCCGAACTCGCTACGGTGCCCCCGGTGCACAGAGCCCCGTTTGGAAGATGCGTGTCAGTCCACATTTCTTAAATGCGGTAACTGTAATGGCTCATACACTGCCTCAAGGAAAGACTACCCTCGAATCAAGAAGGAGTGCACGGTGCTTAAGCAAATGGTTACAACCAATTCGACCCACAGGGATGCTGCCGAAACAGTCCCGCGTCGGCAGTGGCGTCGATGCCATCGTTTGACCTCAAAGACTGCGCAAGCTCGAAACGACAGCGCCACCTCTACTGCTGCACCATTAAGTCAAGCCGCAACAGGACCGACAAATTCAAAGAAGACTTCGGAGAGGACTATTTCTGAACAGCAATGGCCTATTCTTCCAAGTCATCCACTAACCATAGAAGGTCAGCAGGCCACGCCAACTCAGGGGTCTTCACCAACCACTGATGACACACATAAGAAAGGTGGCAAAGTCATAACTATGCTTCGTTCTCTCATGAATACCATACGGGAGATCTTGTTGGACGTGAGGACTAGGCTTGCTCGAAGCGCTCTCTAAGTAGTGGACGCCTTAAGCCCAGTACTTGAATCGGTCGAGTAGAAATATGGCTAACGATCACCATCATTTCCGAGAAGTCAAGGAAGCATCCATCATTCAGCGCAACTCAAGTTAACTAAAACCGTGTCTTTTCGGACTTCCACCAATTTGTGTGCGTCATTATGTTCCAAGTCATCAGCATTTGTGAACCCAGTGCGTGTGCGAGCTCTCTTTTCTCTCCTTTTTTTCCATCTTTCAAACTCCCTCGTCCCTATCCCCAGTGTTGCTTAGCATACCGGTCACTCTAGACTAGTTAACATCCCTGCCTTTCCTTTCCCCCCTCCTCCTCCTCCCTACAGCTTGCAGATTATTCCTTATCGCAACAGTTCGTTCTGTATAGGAGCACACGCCTGTTAACTCCGATCTACTGGTGCAGTACGGCTACCGCCTCCCGGACCAGACCGAGGAAATGATGGTATACGTGAAGGTGCAGTTCCGAACGAGACGCGACCACTACTACGTGTACCCGATCCTGTGCTTGCGTCCCAGGGAGGCGCAGTCCTTGGCGCGCATCAATCCTTATCCCATCATTGGCTCTTTCCTACAATACGTCAAGCTCAAGATGGGCCAGCTGTGCGGCGAGCCGTTCTCCCTGGTGTCGCGCATCCCGGCGTTCCCCACCCCGCAGCTGCGCTGGACGGCCAAGGACACCCAGGTGGGTATTCACCACACGCGCAAGCCCAGAACAGTGTATAGCTGAACGTTACGTGCGATGTGAGAAGTGTCTCCTCTATAGCAGTGGGACAGCTGTGGCCTGACAGTCAAACCGTGTGTGTGCGTGTGTGTGTGTGTGTGGGGTACAGAAAACGTACTGCGTTTTGGCCGGGTATGCATTGCATACGAAAGAGCAGAATAGATGAAGAAATTAGTCGGCTTGTTAGGCTGCAAATCACCTGTTCACCTGGGCACGCGGCGGATCAAGAAATTAAAGGGGGGGGGGGGAGAAAGCTGACCTCCGATTCCATTCAGTTTTGAATCCATACAGTCGAATATCTCCCGTCACATTGTGGAAGCTGGCCTCTGCTACAATCACACGAGCAGTTATGAACGTTAAATACTTGGCGAGAAATTTCACAAAACACTGTTTAACTTCATACACAACACAGCGCTAACGTCGCACATGTAGTATAATATGCAGTTAGGGAAGGTGAGTGACGCAATAAAAAAAAAAGCTGGCAGATGCACCTGATGTTGCTGCTGGATCTCATGAAGGCGGTAGGGTTGTGAGCGGGCGGGAAGAGCGTTTACCTTGCTCTTCCCACCCGCTCACCTTGCTCTATGGGGGAACGACTGAGCGAGTGAGTGTGCAGCGCGCGCCGCTCAAGTTGGCCCAGGGTACGGACCAACCACTGGGTGGAGTGGAACTTCGAAAACGCCAGGGAATTCAAGACGGCAGGGCGAAGCGATGCTTTCGCGCATTTCGCGGCTTGGCGAGAAAGGGCAGGGACAAAGAAAGGGGGCCGGGGAGGGAGACATGTTGGAGATGGGTGCGAGTGAGAATGGCTGTGCTCCAGAAAAACAAAAAAGGAACCTACCAGCTCCTTTCACGCGCTGACCACCCACTTCCCAGATAGCCAATAGGCAAACTGAGCTATAAACGCCCAAATTTCAAATAGCGCTTGTGGAATGGCAGCCGCTGTTTATATCCACTGCATTAAACTAACCGCTTCGTTTCGCCGCATATATATTCCGCCACACAGGATCGGTCGATTTCGCTTTGTGACCAATTTTGGCGCAAGAAATTATGTGTGTGTGAAAACGGAGCACCTATCTGCAAACATCGTGATGTAATCCTGTATCACGTTGTCGCACATAATGTTGGTTAAGCATGTCGGCAAACAATCGACAACTAAAACGAGCGAAAAGCTGTCTGTATTTCGTCCTTATCGTCCCACACGCGTAACGGCTGGTGTTCGCTCTTCGTGTGCATCGGTGGCTGGTGTTCGCTCGCCACTCATGCAAACGTTTCGCAAGATAAAAAGGCGGTACCTGTAGCAATGGTCAATCGTGGACGGCACATTTTCTGTGCACGTAACAATTTTCTAAACATATCCGCGCTGCTAAACAGGGTGAGCCATCGCAACAAATCTCAATTACAAAGGATTCCCCAAGCTGTAGCACCGTCGTAAATGAACATAATGAAAAGTCGACAACAGTCAACCAAACCTTGCTGCTAAGCAAATTTGAACTTCCAAACCAGCCTTTCCCATAACATACTCAACTTACGACATTGTGTCAGTTTTCATGACGAGCAAGAAAAATCTAGGATTTAATGTGCCATAAATGGTATAATTCGGATGCCCACCAAGAGTACGATGCTGCTGAATGCTGTGGGTGTGTATGTGTGTGCTTGTGTGCATGTGTGTGTGCTTGTGTGCATGTGTGTGTGTGCATGTGTGCGTGTATGCGTGTGTACTCATTTATACGAATATATAAGACAACGCCGAGAAACTGAACTCCTGCTGCTAGGAGAAACATGACAGGCGATGCCCTTTTGTCCGTAAAGCTTTTGTCCACTACACAGACATATTTTATACTTGAGACAAACAAAACATATTTCTTGATATAGATGCTTGTCCTCTAAATTTCCACGTATTTCAACGGCGTATATTGTGCAACCGAACTGCCGCACGCGCCGGTGCCCGCCGTGGTAAAATCTCGTGTGTTTTACGCCGTCAAGAGCCGGGAATTCTACCCGGATGGCGGGCTCCAGTGTGGCTGGACTTACCTGCGTGTACGTTGATAGCAGAGTTTGTTTACCGCTTGAATATCGGCCTGAGCGGGATCGAGTTATCGCTGAATAACTGCACACGCTGTTATTGCCTGGACCATGGTACCCTTTTTTCTTTTTCTGTTTAAGAAGTATGAAAAATTGGGCCGGCTGTGCCGAAATTGAAGGTATGTAAAACGATCGCAACAAAAAAAAACAATAACAAGGATATTGAAAATATAATGTACAAATGACACAAGTATGCAGAGGTAATGGTACATACAGGAATTAAAAAAAAACTCACGATAACGACTCTACAAAAGGAATTGATCAGTCCGCCGTCTTCGAGGAAACTCACAGCGCTTCTCGAGAGCCAACCTCTGTTTGTTGAAGCAGGACCAGGACGGAAGCACTTTGTGCACAGATAAAGGGCGCCTATCGAAAGCACAGCGTTGCTTGTCCCGTGAAGCTGACACTGCTTTACAGAAGCTTCTTTTCTGCTGTGGCCTTCAGGCATTCAAATGGTGTCACTATCTCACGCGACGCAATAAGACGCAGGTAGGATTCTTCGAGGCGTATGTAGAAGTGCGTAAATGAGCGACCGATGTTGAGATTTACGGAGATTCGTGGCTGCGCTGTGGATCACTGTGTGACAAATACATTATATACGTGGTCACCAAACCACCTAGTTCGGCGGGGGTGGGGCCGGTTACCCAACGCGAAATTGGGTCACCCGACGCAACCATATTATTTGTGGTTTCTTAAATGTATTGTAATCACTCTCACCTAAATTTTAAAAAAATTAACGTGAATAAAAAATCGCCTTTTTTGCGGATGGGATCCGAACCCACAACTTTTGAATTACGTATTTCAAAGGTTGTGCGTGCGGATCTAACCAAAAAGAACGGTGATTTTTCGTCCAGTTCACTTTCGTTCAATTTATGTTGGAAATATCACAATAGATTCAAGAACCACGGCTATTGTCCCCTGTGCTTTCCTTGGCTTCCCTGTCGGTTTCATTAGCTGCGCGCAAACGATACGACGTGTGAATAATCGGTATAACACGGAGGAAGCGTGTCTACGTGGGGTTCAGCAAAAATGAAATCTTCCATACCAAACGAGTACAATCTACATTTAATAGCACACTGCTTTGTTTCATAGAGTTCCCGATTGAATTCAATTCTTTTAGTAGTATGTATGTATCTAACAAAATAAACGAGCCTTTAAACGTACACCATTTTTCTTCATTAATCGCGAGTCTCGTTCTGGCAGACTACATGCCATCAGGTAGTATGCGAGGGATTTCAAATGCGGGGCATTTCTTGGTCGCTCGTGCCAACTGTCACTCCCCTCCCGCTCTCTTACCTTGCAAGGCCGACGCAGGCAGCGTCAACTAGTAAAAAACCGACTGCTCGCGCTTCAAAACCATTCACTGGCCACCCCTATATAGGTAGGCACAGCATCGCACGTTCGGAATTCAGTCAAGGGCATCTTTACTTGGCTTTCGCTTGTCCTGACACTTTGTTTGACTCGAGTACATGCGATGGGAGCAACAGTACCTTCAACCAGTCGTGGGGCACAACCACAGCGTCCCGCCACTCGTTGAAGGCAGCTCTTCTCCTTCGTTCAATGAATCAGAAGAGCAAGGACGAAATAACAATTACGCATTCCTAAATCATACTCAATTACGCAACATTCACGCGATACCCCCAGCTCACTGCGACGCATTTACTACAGTTCCACCTGTGGAAGGATGTGGGCGGCTTTTTTTCGTCAGCTGCCAGCTCCTAAGAAGATCACGTGCTGTGCGTGACGCCAGTTGGCAAAAAGAGTGTTCCCACTCGCCGCAGTGGCAACAGGCAGCGCTGACTGACGCTCCCACTTTTAAATACACATGTATACCCAATAAAGTGAACGGAGGGATGACCGCCATCGTAGCTCAGTCGTATAGCATCAGACGTGTTTTTCGAAGGTTGCACGTTTGGATCCTGCCAGTGGCAAGTTATCTTTACGTCTACGTTTCTTTCTTCACATTTGATTGATTGATATGTGGGGTTTGACGTACCAAAACCACCATATGATTATGAGAGACACCGTAGTGGAGGGCTCCGGAAATTTCGACCAGCTGGGGTTCTTTAACGTGCACCCAAATCTGAGCACACGGGCCTACGACATTTCCGCCTCCATCGGAAATGCAGCCGCCGCAGCCGGGATTCGATACTGTTACCTGCGGGTCAGCAGCCGAGTATATACCACCGCGGCGGGGCGAGTGCTGAAGTGCACCCATGCAATAAAGGGTCAGAAACTTTTCCAATGATATTTTTAGAGACACCTGGTGCTTAAATTTATTTTGCAGCTTTTTTGATTGCAGCACTAGATCTATTTTAGAATAATCAGCATGGTAAACTCGGAGATCAGTACCGGTGGATCGCCTTACAACATCGCGACAGCAGCTAAATCACAGTCCACGTGTTCACCAAAGAGTCACATTTTGCAATGGGCATATGAGTAAACTGAGATTGAAAGCGATCTGTTATTCAAGGTTGTGGGCTGCTTGCTGCATACGGTAAGGTAATAATACATGGCTCGCATTGCACGTGGCGGCGCTGTCTGGCGGCGGCACTCTCTCGAATCGTGTTTTAACACGCACATTCAATAACACTCACAGGGCCCTTTGATGTCCCAAGAAAATACGTAAAAACATGACTTGAGCATAACAGTAATGAAACAGACGTCAACATTATTAGTTTTTTTGTTTCCCGAATTTTAGATTAAGTCTTTTTTTAACTACAACTCCGAATTCCAGCAATTTTTAATAAATAGTATTGTCCAGGTTGAACTTCCTCTGGCCTCATTAAGTGGGTAATTTATCGCGCAAAATTTACCTCCAATTTCTCTTTTTTATGACTACCTTATCACCTATGCCGTAGACGCAATCTTTGACTTTATTTCTTCCTCTCTACAACCGTGCTTGTAAACAATATACAGGATAACAGTTTTAGAAAAAAAGAAAGCTTCTCAAGGGCGGAGGTCAAGCGTGGCGCTAAGAAAGAATTGCAAATACGTTCTTTTAGAGCTAGAGCTGAAAAATAATGTGGTTTTATTTTGTGCCAATAAATGTATACATACCGTATAACATAATGTTACAACAAAGAACACTGACATAGAAAGGAAATAAACTCCGCGAACACAAGTTATCGTTAGCGTTAGTAAATGGCGGCAGCGTGAAGTCTGCAGGGATCATCGCAATGCTAGGCAAATCTGACTTTAAAGGGGCCCTGCCACACTTCTTGAGCTTGGTCAGAAAGCACTGCCGATCGGTAGTAAAGGCTTCCGACAACACGCGAGCCAAATATTTGAGCGCAGCACGCGGCCTGGTATTCACAATAAATTATCAAATTAGCTAAAAATTGCTTTCTCTTCTCCCGCCTAATCACTGAATAAGCCCAAAAATTCCTCTTATTAAGCTCATCTATCAGCCATTGACCGATTTGAACATGACGCGCTGCGCTCGGTCGTTATAGAGATTGCCGCGGGATGCCGCGACTTGTCCACGCGTGCGCGCACGATCACACTGAAAAAGCCACGCAATCGAAGAAAAAAAAAAGAAAAGGAGCTAAATGTCACGAGGTGCTGGTGACATATTTTTTTTTTGCACCTGCCATCTCTCCCTGCTTAGCTTCCAGCGCTTTTGTCGGGACGAGAGAGAATGCAATCGCAGAATGCGACGGCTCTTTGTAACTCCACTCGCACTGGACAGAGTTTTACAATTTTCGCGCCGTTTAGTTCGTAAGGCAATAAGCTATTCCAGAGAGTTCATTCCATGGTTACATTAAAAAGTGTGTCAGGGCCCTTTTGAAAAGAATAGAAAAAATTAGGGTGACATATGCTAACAAGTGGCGTTACCCTCGTCGAGATCCTAACGTCAGAGCGCATACAGACTCCCACTAGCATGCCGATCGCTGCCATATAGCTTCCCGGTAAATTAGATTTTACTGGTGTTCAGATAAAAGCGAAAAGCTGGGCGGAAGGAAACACGACGTACCTACTTCCGGCTCAAATCGGAAACGCTGAAGTCTATAGTAATAAGCCATAAATATTCTATGTATGATGAGGCACAGGCCACTCTTAAGGAGAGAGAGAAAGAGAAAGTAAGGAGAAAGACGGGGAGGTAAACAAGGGCCGAGCCGCGGTACGCTATTCTGCACTGGGGAAGAAGAGAGGGGGAAGGAAAGTTATAGAGGAGCAGAAAACAGTCAGTGACTGCACCGACGCGTAACAATTTCGAGGAAAGACAGGCAAGGCACTCGATGACCTTATAGAATTCACAAGAGTGCAAGTTCATAAACCCGAAATAATAACCCCTGTAAATGCAACTCATAATATTGTACACAGCACCGTAATGTTGCATTGTACTATATTATAGTAATTTATTTGAAACTTAAATATATCTTTGTACTTCTGTGTACTGCCACCAAAGGATAGTACTAACATCAGTGTAATGGGAAGCAGAGGTTGTAGGCATACGGCAATCATTACGCGCTCACTGGATTCCGTGCCGACCGGTTGTGCCCTCACGATCTCCGACGTCAGCGCAGCCCTGGCCGACTGGGCTGGCCCTACATCATCACCTGACATTGCTCTCCGACGAAAGTGTAGCTCTGACCTACTGGACTTGCTACGGACAATAAAAAAAAGAGGCTACGGACAGTGAAGAAAGTTGTTGCGAAAAAGCAGACAGAAAATTCACAAGATATTTACACTGTTCCCAACTGCGAACAACAGGGTACAAAAGCAAGCGCCAGTCTCAAATCACGTCGCCGTGTTCCTCGACAATGCTCTTTGCCCTTCAGTAGGAGATATATTAGGGCAGCAAAGCAGTAAAGATAGACTCGCACTTTTCAACAAATGACAAACAGAACAGAATCTTCTAAAAAATATGAAAATGATCTTGTTGGTAAATTTTGAGATATTGCAGTGGTTTGTTTAATTAGGTGATTTAGTATTTTACTCAAGGTCTCTCGTTGGCGGCTGGGTAGGAGCCGTTACACTTCGATGTTGTCAGGCAGTGTTGTGTTAGTATTCAACACCGCACTTGGAGATATCGGGCTCGACTGCTGACCCGAAAGTTGCTGGATCGAGTCCCGGCCGCGGTGGCCACATTTTCGATGAAGGAAAAAAAATGCTTAAGGTCCGTATAGATTAGGCACTCATTCAAAAACACCAGACACTCAAAATTTCTACAGCCCTCTATTCCGGCGTCTCTCGTTATCTTGTCGTGTTATGGGGAGTTTAAACTCTAGCAAATAAAAAAAAAACACCTTAGGCAGGGGTATATCCAGAAATGTTCTTTTGGGGGAGGGCGATTCAAGTATGCTCTACGTATGTTCATGCGTGCGTTTATATGTGTGCGTAAATATATACACAAGCAAAGTTTGGAAATTGCCCCGCCGCGGTGGTCTAGTGGCGAAGGTACTCGGCTGCTGACCCGCAGGTCGCGGGATCGAATCCCGGCGGCGGCGGCTGCATTTCCGATGGAGGTGGAAATGTTGCAGGCCCGTGTGCTCAGATTTGGGTGCATGCACGTTAAAGAACCCCAGGTGGTGGGAATTCCTGGAGCCCTCCACTACGGCGCCTCTTATAATCATAGCGTGGTTTTGGGACGTTAAACCTCACAAATCAATCAATCAAAGTTTGGAAAATATTTAGGGGGTGGGGGAGAGTTTTAACCCTCTAATTCCCCACCCCCACCACACACACACATACGCTCACCTACGCCCAGGAGACTTATTATAGCATCCAAAGTCTATTAAGTTCGCTAAGAAAAAAAAAATTGAACATATCGCCAACTCGTGCGCTTGGTTTCCCTTTGCAGCAGGCTCATGCAAGTATAGGATGCCTGAGAGAATAAAATATAGCCAGACTATTAGTTTGCGATGACTTCCAAGTGGCCCGTTGTAAATGCGCGTACTTATACGCGATAGGAATAAGCACCCACGCGTATAACATTATATATACATGCGAGACTTCCATCGAAAGCGCTGCTATACAAATTGCGTCGCCGATAAAAGCCTGTGCATGAGGACACAGCAAGTAAAGTAGGTTTAGTCTGATTACGACCATATATAAGGCAGCTCCACATGTGGTCATTAATGTCTCAAGATATATAGGTGCCCGTCACACGTTAAGTCACGATTTTGTTATTTCGCTCACAAGCTGAACTTTTTTAAAATATTTGGAGTCTATAAAACTGTTTGGAATTATTTCAAATGCTTTTTATGCACTTTTAAATAGAGAAAATAGAATGGAAAATTGGATATAGTAAGTTTAAAAAAAAATTAAAGGACATTGAGAACTGGTGCTGAACAATGACATAAACTGCTGCAGGCACAGTGTTTGCAATTACAAATCAAAGACTAAAGTAGGAAATTTCTATTATTGCAAAATAAGGACTGTCCTTATTTGCATTACAATTTTATTTTCTTTTTACACTATAGACTGGTATTGACAATGTCAGCTGGACACCAAGGCCAAGCTGTCAAGTCCCTTACAGGCCGCAAGTGTCTTTTGAAGCACCGACAGTGACAGTCTTCATCGGCGATTTGGAAGTGGTCTCAGAATGCGACGATGAGGTCCAAAAGACGCAGCAGAACAGCTTGTCTAGTTTGACAAAACTGAAACCAAGCTTTCAGCCAAAGCAAAGGCACGTCCACCACTACCACAGTCAAGTCAGCGCTTGCTCCAGAGCCCAACCGCCAAATGAACCTGGCAGCAGCCGCGATCAAGTGGGTGACCATTTATCGAGCCCTCAAGTACGCATGAATACGTCAGCAGCCGCGTTTCCTGCTGTGGTAGAATGGCTAACTTCATGCGTGTCCCCTGTGGTTCAGAAAGCAAATAACGAAATACCCACGAGAAAAACCGTGTCACAAACAGAAGTTCGCCAAGCTAAACGCACCGATGTGATAAGCTGCAAGACAGAAACAATGACCCCCGCGGGAACTGCGAGCTCACAGCAAACTCTGCAGGGACAACGAGAAGGCTGGGCAGCTCTCAATGCGCACAATACTCGTAGTGTATCTGAAGGCGAAACTTCCGAAGAAGCTAGAAGTAAGCCTACGAACCATGTGACAGTCGCGCACCTACGGGAGGAGACGTCCACGCAACTTGGCGCAAGTGCTCCTGCACGGACGGTTCATTATGCCTCAAGTGGTGAGGCCGCCAGAAACGCAGTACCTAGGTCACACAAAAGTGGTACTGCAAGCGCAGAAAGCGTCCGCGCAGTTTGCAGATAAGCGAGCAGCTTTAGTGCTCCCGCGCAGAATATCAATGATGCTTCTTGCTGTGAAAATCATGGAAATGCAAAAGGTGGAATCCTTGCCCAGGCTCGAAGACTGCGATGCGACAGGGCGACCCATCACGCAACTTGGTAATTGAAGGGCGTGTCGACTACGGCCAGCACGGGACATGCGTGACTTCGCACGGCGCACAACTTCTCCGTCTTCGGGTGGTAGGCAAGTAAAGGAAACTAATACTGATCAATCAGCGCAGAACGCTTCTTCCATGCTGCTCGAAGGAAAGTGGAACCCAGCGATTTATTTATCACGGAACACGCCACCATACGACAACACAAGGAAACTCTGTAAAAATGCGCAGGCAGCGAGAAAACTTAAGTTCGAAGAGCACCGGCAAGCAGCTGTTAAGCCACATCTGCATCATCCAGTCAAGCTGGTCAGGGAGACCCTGCCACCAAACAAGGCAAATAATCACCAAAAAATCACCTTCAACCACCACTCAGCAGCACAGCCACGCCCGGCTCCTCCAATTAAGCCTAAAGTGGCCGGTTTGTCGATTATCAAGACAAAAAACGAAAACAGGATCACTTTCGAACAATGCTCCTCACACAAGCTTGTAGCAACAGGCGCGACAAAAAATCTTGCTAGCCCAGGTGAGAAAGCTTACCAAGACGAAGAGGCCAGCTATTCGTGTACTACCAACATTCTTGTAGACGAGAATACAACAGACCGAGAGATCGCCTGGCAACCCTTGCAGTCAACGCCGAAGGAAGCAGATGACCTCACGCCATTATGCAGCACACACCTGGAGGTAAGCATAATATATTCTTGCTTGCGCTTAACAAACTAGAAATACTTGTACAGGGGCACTTTAAGATGCATGAAAAACTAACTTTTTATTCACATCGATTCACCTAGAGCAGTTAGCCGTATATCTCATTCACTAAGTTGTCCACTGAGATGAGCGATTTAGCCACCCTATACAGCAGCATACGGCAGAATGAAACGAAAACGGCTTGACCTAAACGCAGGTGCCATGGCTGAACTATTGACTATTATAAGCGGTATTTGTTGCTTCCTGTCTTATCAAGAAACAAAGTCACGGAGAATGAATGATATAGCTTCTGTGCCGAAATAAAATCAGCATTCACGCTTTACCAGAACTTGCCTCCTTGTATAACGGTGATAATTTTCATTACTGACTTATTTTTTTTATGTACCACCTGGCACAATTATGCAACTTCAGTGGATACCTTTTTCAATTGTAGTGTGACCTAAATCACCTCAAAAGCACCACGTTACTTGCAATCAACCACGTGTAACTGATTTGCCAGTAGTTTCTCTCATAGTAACTGGTATGATTCTGTAGCACAACACGATTGTGCCTTACAGAAACTTAAGTCCATCATGTCTGACCCTCATTTTATCGCTCACTATGCATATCACAATGGCAATAGCGCATAGTTTTTTTTTCATATAGTAACATTCTCAGCTGCTTCACAGAGTGCCCATTAGCGATTGTTGGAATTGTCAGTATACGCATTTGAATTATGACTAAAGGCTTAGATGCGGATCATATGTTTATATATCACCAAGAAGGGGCGAACTTTCGTACAATGTTTAACCGTATTAGCTCGTAAAGGCGTCGTAAAGACGAGTGTTTAATGCATCTTTGTAAGCTCTCTCGTGTATACCTAAAACAGTTTCTCTCTTTAGCGAAGAATATTCCAAGGATTCTTTTCAGCAGCAGAACTGTTTAAGCTTGCAATCTCTGATCAGGCCGAACGTTAACTCTCATAACCGTGCCTTCACCTTTAAAGTTTAGTCATAACCGTGTTTCCACCTTTAAAGTTTAAAGTGTCTAACGTGGTAATGTGGAAAGGGGAAAAGAGTAGGAAAAGACAAAGAAAGAGAGAACTTAAAAATAAACTTCCACTGGCAAGGCGAGATTCAAATTCGTGTACCCATGATACGAAAGAGAACGTCAATACGAGTACTATGCGCCCACGCACGTAGAGCATGCACTTATGGGAAGCATATGATCGAGTTGTTGTAAGGATTTTGAGGGGAACTTACTATCAGCTAGAGAAAGTGCAAGCGAGAAAAAGTGCAAGCGAAAGCCCAGACAGTGAATAAAAAAGGGGGGGGAGAAAGAGCGAGATATTGAAGGCGAGGTAGTAGTAGAGCGCGAGAAAGAGAGATAAAAAACACAAAAGAGATACTGAAATATGAAAAAAAAAGAAAGTGGCACGGCAGAGGCAATCCAACTCAGATAGGCACGGTCTGAAGGCGAACACAAAGAAATGGCACACTCTGAGTTAGGTGCTAAAAGTTGGCCGTGGCTTTGCTAAAGAATCGCTACTCCTTTGCTTAGCTAATGCATCGCAGCTCTGCTGGTCATTGATAATTAGCCTTAATTGTTCATCCGACTTCGCTCATTATGACATGCAATGAGGTGTTTTAACGATAGAGAAGATGAAGAAGCTGTCATCAAGTGTCTATAAAAAAGGACGCCACAGAACAAATGAATGAAGGTTGCAGCAACCTTTTGATATGGTGTGCCTTCTTGGGCGAATTGGAAAAGCCCTTTTGCCGGCTTGCGCCTTACAGTGGCAAAATGAGATACGCAGCAAAGGACCAACGAGAGGGCTCTATAGGCGAATTTTATTGAAAAGTATTTCGCGTGCACGAGTTCTTTTTTGTGAGCCTTACCTCGCCGCTGTCTCAGAAAAGCGTAACTCTACCAGCTTGCAGTATGCTGACTCTATTTGCCCATAGCACATAATTTCAAATGTTACACGAATTTACCGGACAGCCTTACAATGTCAGTATCATTTTTAACTTGCACTCAAACTAATATGTTTTGTTAGGTGATGCACAAGTCACCTCGAAACAAAGCAAGCACCCGGAAGTGTTGGACCATTGCAGAAGTGGACAGCCTGCTCAAACAGAAGAAGGTAAGCACGACAATTTACAGACCTTTGCTCACTCAATCTAGCAGAAGATGGTTGGTTAATGCAGTCTTCTGCAAACCAAACGAATGCTTTCATAAGCAGCGCACGAAAGTCATTCACGGTCACCGATCACGTACTCTCGTCGAAGAGCCCTCGGTAAAATACTTCGTAGTTTAGCTAATTTTTGAATTGAAAAAAAATAGATAAATAGTTGCGTATTTCAGTAGGATATCCTTGGATATCGTGGTGACTTTTCAGGTTATGTCACGTGTTAGATCAAGTTGAGCACGTGCACTTCAATTATTGCTTGTTCTGTTTTCCATTTGGGAGATTTAGACGGCGGAAAGACTCTTGGTTCTACTGGTTATTACGTAATATCGAGACGTACCGAACGACACTTAATCACTATGTTCCCAAGGACACATCACAATGATGATTGATGTCATAAAATAAGGTACACGATGAATAGAATCGTAATCTGTGGAATACACGCTCTAAGACTACTATGTTTACGTAGTCAGAGAAATGCAGATGGCGCCTTACTACCAGCGAAGCACCTCGTGAAAGGCTGCTCATGCGCCCATCGCTCACTTGCAAAAGCTCGAGCCTGGGCACTTCTGGGCATATACATTCTTTTGCAGAAATTTATTTATTTATTTATTTACGTATACCACACAAGAAACCGAGAGAAAGAGACTACGCAAAGGGAGAAAATAAAGAAAAGCAATGAAGCCTACCTAGCTCAGCTCCTCCTTCAGAAGTGTGGCAGTTTGGGCTAGTTGGTATGAGATGACCATACTTATAGCGCGAGAACAGAACGACGAACAAGGGACAAGAAGGACACGAGGGCTAACTTCCGACTGAGTTTATCGCGCAGAGCGCGAAAACATATAGAGGAGACAGTAAACCATGTGATAAAAACCATGTGGCACGAAGAGCAATACATGAGTAAGCGGGGAAAAACAAAAGCACAGAAAAAGGCAAAGAAAATTCTATAAGGAAACGAAACAGAAAACTAAAACTAATATAACTACTTTCGTGCACGGAAACCTTCGAGGAACCTTAGTTCCTTCTCAGACAGAAAAACGGGAGGGGGTCTTGCTAATGCATGACACCTCTTCGCGTGCCATCTGCGCGGCCTCGACGATAACTCGGGTACGCTCATCCCTGTGCTTATACAGCGTCACTGTGTCTATGAAAAGGGGCACACAGTTGCAGTCAGTGCAGTGCTGAGCAAGAAAACCATTTTTCCTGTTTCTAACATTGTTAGCGGGTTCTCTCAGTTGATCGTTCAGACACCTTCCGGTCGTTCCGACATAAAAAGCACCGCATCAAAGGGGGGTCCTATAGACAACTTCGCTGACACAGAGCGAAAGAAAGAAGAGGCCAGCGTAATTGCGGACCACAGAAAAAACAGTTACCCAAAAAACTTCATTCGAGCCGCCACCCGCCACGCACAGCAACAGAGGATACGAAAACCCCAATCAACCTTAATTGGCAGCCCCCCGAAAAGCGTACTGGTTTCATATGTTCAGGAAACCACTGCAGTGAGATGTTGGCGCGGATCTTTAAGAAGGAAGGAGTTCGTATCACGCACGTGCTTTCGTGTACGCTGGGCCGCCTCCTCCCCAGCCCGAATGACCGGACAACACTGGACAAGACCCCCGGTGTCGTTTACTAAATTCCGGGCGCCGAGTGCCCCTCGTCGTATATCGGAAAAACGAAAAACCCACCGGAACGACTGAAGCAACGCGCCAACGATGTGCGGAAGTTCTACAAAGAGTGCAGCGCAGTCGCCGAACATGCTGAGACATTGGATCACCAGATAAATTTCGAAACGACGGCCATCCTCGAAAGCGAGCCGAACTGGAGGAGAAGGTTGTTACTCGAGCCGTGGCACATACAGAGGACAGCCCATAACATCAACCGCTCTCTCGGAACCCTTCCCCCAGTGTATGCATACGGACTGCGCTCCACAGCGAAACGAGAGAGAAAGAGAGAGAGCAGAGGGTCATTATTCACGCCGCGAGTACTTTGAAGACGCCGCTGCTACATAACCTCTCCAGTTACCACTGAGGAAGGAACCAAGTCGGTTTCGAAACGCCAGGTTTCTTCAAAACTTTTGGTTGAAGCCTGAATGATCTCCCAGTTTTATACGCAACCAGCCAGACTTCTGTCGAATGTTTACATTCAACTTCCCGGGAGCATGTCATATACCTTTTTCTATGCTTAACTATGCATTCAGTTGATGACTGATTTTTCAGAGGGTTTGTAGATTTGGTCAGACTGATTAATTTGAACGGTGCAGAGAACAGGACACGAACTCCCACACATTTTTCGATTTTCTTGAGCCTGTGTGATATCTGGTGTTTGTACGGAACAACGGCTATCTTTTCACACTCTATCCGTGTTGCTCGAAATCTGTTCCTGCCCCTGCTCTGTCCTATTGGTCTGCAGGATAGTCTTCCTGAGATGTTTATCGCCTCTGTTGCTGAGACTATCCTGCGGACCAATAGGGCAGAGCAGAGGCAGGGATAGGATCCATGGAACACGGATACAGAGCGTGAAAGGATAGCCGTTGTTCCGTACGAGTACCAGATATCACACAGGCTCAAGAAAATCGGAAAACGTGCGGGAGTTCGTGTGCTGTTCTCTGCACCGTTCAAATTAATCAGTCTAAGCAAATCTACAAACCCCCTGATAACGCAGTCACCAACTGAACGTAGAGTTAAGCACAGAAACAGGTATGTGACATGCTCCCGGAAAGTTGTCTATACGACCCCCCTTTTTTGCGATACTTGGTATGCCAGAACGACCGGAAGGTGTCTGAACGATTGACTGAGAGAACACGCTAACAATGTTGGAAACGGGAAAGATGGTTTTCTTGCTCAGCACTGCACTGAGTGCAACTGTGTGTCCCTTTTCAAGGACACAGTGACACTGTACAAGCACAGGGATGAGCGCACCCGAGTTATTGTCGAGGCCGCGCAGATGGCACGCGAACAGGTGTCATGCAATAGCAAGCCCTTCGTGTCTCTCTGCAAGCCCTCGGTGTCTGTCCGAGAAGGAACTAAGGTTCCTCGAAGGCTTCGGCGCGCCCAATTAGTTAAGTTACTTTTACTTTTTTGTTTCGTTTTCTTATAGAGTTTTCTTTGCCCTTTTTTGTGCTTTTATTTTTTTCTTACGAAGCGAATTTGAAAGGGGAAAAGGAAGAAAAAAGCGCAGTTCCGTTACTGTCTCTCTCAATGGAGGGCACCTCCACTGTTTTGCGCAGGGAATGGGGGAATGGGGATTAAAGAGACAGAAGGAAGGGGTAAGAGAAGGGTGGTGGAGATCATTTGATTGCTCGTATCACGCACGCGCGCAGGAAACCCAACGGGGCAGACGCGATAGACAAAGACCGCCGATAAGCCGGGGTGAGGAGATGCACCTGTGAAAGGAAAGAAAGAAAAAAAGAAAAGGAGAAAAACCACTGGACAAGTGGAAAGAAGTTAGGGCGTTCTCAAACTGATAGAGAATGGGAGAGAGGGTCTGCTTCGATAGCGCAATGCGCCAACGAAGACAGGAAAGAAAAAAAAATGGCCCCGTATCAGCATATAATCTGCGAATGTCATCGGTAGTCTTGCGTGTGGAGAGAGTGAACAAATAATTTGATATTCTGTGCAAGAAAACTGGTGAACGGTATTTTAGAGGCGCTGCGTTATACCCCTGTCACACGGACACCACCAAACTCCGTTGAACACCGTCACCGTAAATCTCCCCTAGGGGGTTCGACGGAGAAGGAGTTGTGGCAGTGTCACACGGCAATGGCAAGGTTGCAACAGTTGGCGCGAGGGGGCTCAGCTGGCGCTGTTTGATTTTCGGAAAGTTGTTCTAATTTTATCTCTATTGATTTTTTTGTGAATCCTCGTTCTGGGGTTTTTACAAAAAAAAAACACCATTAAGGAGGTAAGAGGCTAACAAACCATAAAAATACTTTCAAATAAAAACGAATTCGCTAAATGTAGCGATGCTGCTAGTGACGCTGGCCACATTGTGCTTTTAGTTGTTTTGTTGCCTGTGTTCACGTTTGTATACGAAAGTTCTTGTGCTCCCTTGCCTCGTGAGCGCCAATTTTGTGTTCTTCAGCTATGAGTGACACAGCGACGACCATAACCACACGCATGGACGAAATATTTTTCAATGGCGCCGGCCGGCCCAACTCGCGAGTAGAGGTGTGCGGGCGTAATATATAACTCTGGCGGGCGTAAATATATGTAAACAAACACGCGTTGTGAATGAGTACTACAACGAAAGAACGTTTAAGATTGCCAAAATGCATTATTCTTTCACTACGGCCACTTAGTGCTCGAAATTTTTCTCTGGCCTCTAGACTGCTGGGGACGAGAGCACCTCGTTTCGCTGCGAAGGGAGATCGTTGAACGTCCTTTGCGAAACGCTCCGTTTACCTTCGTTTGGGTAAGGGTGGCCGTGTGACACGGACCGCATCTTCGTTGTCGTAAGGACGAGGGAGTTAAACGGTCTTCGCGGGTGCCCGTGCGACAGGGGTATTAGAGTGCCTCGAGCGTGCAGGGAAGGCGAACGAGCGCATTAAGCCACGCCATGATGATGATGATGATGATGATGATTAAAGGCCTCCCCTTTGAATCGGGGTGACGGCATGCGCCATCTAGCCTACCTTAATAGTTCGAGTTTAAATTCTGTCCCTCAACTCGGATGTCTTTTTAATTTAGCCCAGCCGCTACTCTTGGCTGGGATGTTATTTTATCGACTTCTCTGCTTTTCCTCCACCAATACTCCAGCCGCTGCTTAGTAATACCTACTGCTGACCAGTTAATGCTTCCATCAACCGCGAAGCCCAGCGCCTCAGGAAGTGTGACCTTCCCCCCATTTCTATCCGGCTGAATCTTTTGACATTCCATGACTATGTGGTCGATTGTTTCTTTATTTATGCCACATCCAACACATGTCTCATCCTGTGACGAATATTTGCCCCTGTAAGTTAGAGTTCTCAAGCAGCCAGCCCGCGCCTCAAAGAGCAACGCACTACCTTTATTGTTGTCATAAAAGTTCTCTTTCCGGATCTCTTGTTTGCTTGCCTTGTAGATTCCCAGCGATCCCTTCTTTTCCATCCTCTCTTTCCACATGAGCGTCTCTGTTTCCCTCACTTGCTTTTTAACTGGCCCCCTTTGCTTATTTGCCGCGGTCAAGTTATATTTAGTCGCCAGCTTTCGCGTCCTCTTCCGCCATTTGGTGTCCACACTTTTCAGGTACAGGTATCTGTGCACTCTGGCTGCCCAGTTCTTCTCATCTAAATGTCTAAGTCGCTCCTCAAACCGTATTTTACTTTGTGCTTCCCTCGCCTCAAATGAAGCCCAACCCATATCGCCTTGTACAGCCTCGTTTGTAGTCTTACTGTGAGCTCCCAGAGCTAACCTGCCGACTGCCTTTTGGTTAACCTCCAGCCCCGACAGGATATCTGACTTTAAGCATAATACGGCATTAGAGAACGTGAGCGCCGGCACCATTACCCCTTTCCAGATGCCTCGTACTACCTCGTACTTATTGTGTCCCCAAAGTGCTCTATGTTTCATTACTGCTGCATTCCGTCTCCCTTTCAGTCTGAGGTGTTCTTCATGAGCATTCAGGTAGTCTTTTCCTTTACGTGAGACATCAGCGCCACCTGGCAGTCTTTTTGCAAAACAAAGCGCGCGTTTTGAGACGGGTGCGCGTGCCCGTCTCAGAAGTGATAAGGTGAGAAACGCAAGGCGACGGGTAGGTGCCACCACCATCGCGTCTTAGCAAAGCCGCATTGGAAACACTCACCTTTTCGTGCAAGCGTTGAGTGGTCAGCGCAGCGGGATAAGTCCTACGGTCTTTAAAATCACTTATTTATGCATTTTCTAGTAAAAGATGCACATGCAGAATATATACGTGTTGTTATCGTGCCTGAGACTTGTGCAATAATTGCTTATTAATTGACAATTGCACAAGTATGAACGCCAAAACTTGAGCAACATTGGTGGTTTCAAGTACCCGAGGCTGTTAGGAGTAGACAAACAGACAAATGTACAGACAGACAGACCGATGGACAGACCAAATTTTTTGCGTCGAAGGTCCCCAAGAAAGACTATCATCTTTAAAAAAAAGCAGTCAAGCAGCTCGGAGCAGCGTCTGTAAACTAGGTCTTGTTGGACTCCGAGGAGGCGTGGGGCGCGGCGCAATGTGTTTTGGCACAAAGCAAGTGACTCTGAATGGGATGGGGGGAACGAGAGAAAGGAGAAATAAGCGCACGTGCACAAGAAGAAGTCTGGTATGTCACTCGCAGTCGACTGGGACTACCACCAAGAAGGCCAGCGGTGCAGTGATGTGCACATTTTAACACGGGCCAGAGTGGAACTCACGATATCAAGCCGATTCGTTCAGAGAGGTGCCAAACCGTTCGGCCATGGCCTCGAAGGCCAGTAGGGGCACAACAGCGAGATTGCGCTCGTGGGAGCCGCCTGGTAGGGCCCTGAGCACCACTCGAAGGCCCACAGCAAGAGCATTGAGGCTGTCGTTTTTCGTTTGGATGTCCCGTTGCTGTGAGGTCGAAGTAGTGGGCTCAGTCGTCGTGCTTCTGGTGACGGTGACAGGAACCGACGGTTGTGAGAAAGCCCGCGGTGTCTGCGTCGCCCTCGAGCGCTTTTGGATGACGGTAGGGGCCAGCTGAGCTGTGTATGAGGGCGGGGCCGTCGTCGTTGTAGTGGGGACGATGGGCGCACTCGTTGTAGGACGAGGGGTGGCCTCCGAGGTAGTGTGGCCGGTACAGGTGAGCGCATCTCGGAAGGAGCGTCCCTTGATGATAGAGGCGTTGCTGCCAGGCGTCCTAGCATGCTGCAGGGCTTGGCGGCGAGTCACGGTGCCCTCGGTTGAGGCCATGATAACCGCGGCCCTGCGATGAAGCTGCCAGGCTGGACAGTGGGACTCGGTTGCATGGTGTTTCCCGCTGCAGTTTATGCAACGAGGGTGTGCTGCACACGATCCCGGGGCGTGCTTGATGCCGCAGCGCAGGCACCGTTTGTCCCGATAGCAGGTGGCAGTTGCGTGCCCGAAGCGGCCGCAACGGGAGCACTGCAGGGGCCGTGGCTGACGGGGTCGAACTGGGCGCATTTGCTTGTAAAGCAGTATATCCGGCGGGACAGTAGTCCCAGCGAAGGTGAGGGTGAGGCAGTTGCCTCTGCGTATGCCGGACACGATGGGCACAGGTGAAGCAATGTTGTCGGCGAGGTCCTCGAAGGGGATCGTTGGGTCCACTCCAAAGACCATGCCAACACAGGTGTTCAGGTCGAGTTGTGTGGCTCGAACTTTGGTCGCACAGATCGTTCCAACGTGAAGTAGCGCGGTCATATCGGCGGTAGGGTAGGTGTCGACAGAAACAAGGTTTTGCCGAAAACGGACCCGCACGTCGCTGGGTGGCTGGGAACCCCGAAAGGAAGGCGGCGATCGCATCCCCCGACGCAGCCAGGAAGTTGGCCTTCTTCCCGACAGGCCGAAAGACGATGGTGGCCGCACATCCACTCGAAGGAGGGTCACCAACAACGTGGGGACCGTCAGAATTCGGAGGCGTGCTTGGGGGCACACCGCGCTCACTGGAGGCGGACGCCATTTGCTCAGCGGTCACAGTAGTTGAAGGAGATGAGGAGGTGTTGTTGCCAGGGGGGTATCTTTCGCAGATAGCCAAGGCCGTGGCAGGAGACGAGCAAGCTCCGATGTGCGCCTTCGCTTTGCTCGAAGCCGGGGAGAGGGCAGCAGTGTGATGGCTGCTGAATTTCTGCGGCAGGGTTCTCTTGGAGCGTGCTGCCCTGGATTACACCTGCTCCTGCTATGCTGGCACATAAAATGATGCCGAGGCTGCCACGACGGCATCCTGATGTGTTGTTTTTTTTTCGGTTGCCTCGCTGAGGTGCCACATGTAGCCCTTAAAAGGGCTGCGCGCTAAGACCTTGGAGCGAAGATTGGGGTAAGGACGGGAGCGCAAAAAACACGCGTCTTTCTTGGTTGAAATCTCATCCGCCTTTTTTTTCCTTACTCCTGCATTGCTCTTTGTGCCGCATGGTTTTTGTCACATAATTCACTGTCTCCTCTATATGTTTTCGCGCTCTGCGCAATAAACTCAGTTGGAAGTTAGCGCTCGTGTACTTGTCTTTTTGTCGTCGTTCTGTTCTCGCGCTATAACTATCGTCCTCCTTCAGGCATCGAATCACTTGCATGAAGCTGCCATACTGTTTATTAAAGTATACAGTTCACATAGCTTAATCTTGCGCATGTGCACGTGTTTCCAAAATGCTTCCTTAAATATATGCCAAAATTCTCTTAAAGATTAAGTATACCGAAAAGTGTGCTACACAGATCACCCAAATCATTTTTCAATCACTGTTTGTTCTCCTTGTAACGCACAGTCGTGTTGACCGTCGCTCGCTACTTGAGCCGGCAGGAAATTTTTGTTGCACAATTTAGATATATTTGTCATACGCCCCTCGGTAAAATTGAGTATAAGTTTGAGTTAGCTCAGTACAACTCCGGAACAGTTGAAGCACGTCACTAACTGAGATCGATAGTTATAGCTCTTGTTCTGAACACTTTTCAAGTGCACATTCACCAATTAAAATAAGATAGTTCATTCTTTTCTTCGCCCTTGCGGCGAAAGTGCCATTATTGTTTTCCTCGCGAATATGTCATCGCCATGATCTGTAAATATATACTAACTTTTTCTTCTTTTCACCGAAATCACGGAGCGAAGAGCAATTGCAAGTGAGAAATCTCGACATTACGAAGTCGGTAAAACCGGCAATGTTCTTCATTATAAAAACTTTGTGAAATTGAAATATGAAACTTTATGCAAAGTCGTAATCACCAAATGCTTCTCCTTTTTTTTCCCTTTTTCATAGATGTTTCACGGTCACGAATTTGTGACAAAAATTCAATAGACCCCTTTAAACCGATAATTTGTTCATTCGCTATGCAGGTATTTAACTCGATAACGTTTATTGATACCGGAATAAACTGTTTCTGACCAGCCAGCTTCCGAGTTTATAATAATAAAAGTAGTTTATATTAAGCAATAATTGCCACTGTTTTACGAGCCGAAACCATGATATGTTCGCAATGACGTAGCCAGGGGTGTGCACACCGGGCCTGTGTACCTCCCCCTCCCCCTACGCTTTTTTTTTCCAAGTAATAGAGGTCCCAAAAACGACACTCGACCACATCTGCCTCATGGCTGCCAATTCATATGAAGGGGGTGCTTCTCTTTTCCGAAAAAGATTTCTGTCCACGCCCCTGTACGATGATGAAGGACCACATGATGGGTGACTCCAGATTATTTTCGACCACCTAAAGTGCTTAAAGGCGAACATACATGTTTTTTTTTCTCAACTTCGCACCTATCGAAACGAAAAGCAAACGAAACGAAAAGCGAACCCGCGCAAAAGCAAACCCGAAACGAAACGAAAAGCAAACCCGCACCCTTGAGCTTAGTGTGGCAACTTTCATGCCTCCGGCTGTTTTCTTGGTAGTTTCTGCGTAGATTTCATGACTAACTTAGTTTGCTATGCTGTAACCTAAGGCACGAGATTGCAAAATAGGTCCCCGTAGAAACGCTTTCGCTTGACTAATTTGCTCATTTCCTGGGTGTTACACAAATGCGGCTTCGGAAATGTGACCTTGCATGCTTGAGGCATAAATCGCAGTTGCTCGCGACAGATGTTGTCAAGCTTGTCATGGAAAGCGATCGAATATAAGGCCACTGACTTGGCCTGAGGGAGAAAATTGTTTTTTCTAGTCTTCGAGTTCGTTGCTTCAAATTTAGCCAGTGCAAGGGCACAGGCAGAGCATTGAGAACGAGAAACTAATTATTATCTTGTTCTTTGAATGAATGATTCGCATGCAGCACTTCAAGCTATCCACGTGCACTGGTTTGATTCCGTAGAAGTGTGCTGGGGTCAATACAAATTGAACAAAATACATTTGCTCGATCATGTACATACGTGTCCACTGATCAAGGGAACACCTGTGTGCACTGCATGCTTAGATTTTTCCTATCTTACGGAGGCATAGGAGCTTAAATATCCGTCAAACTACAGTGGTAGTCGAAAATTCTGACTCCTATTGACACACTGATGATGTGCATGAAGATTGTTATCATAACCACTTGCTGTTAGAGGGCCAGCAATATTGATGGTGTGTATTCGAGTGTTCCCTACAACAGTGGATGCTACTGTAGATGGTTTCTCTAGCCTTTATAAAGGGCTTTAAATGTTATTGAACAATCCGCGCTTGAGCTAAATCTAAGCAAACAAAAAAGCGAAAAAACAAAACAAAACAAAGAAAGCTGTTTTCCAGAAACTCCACACTGTGTGCCAATATAGCACTGACAATTTTTGAATGATTCGCCATTCAGACCTGATAAATGGTTCAGAAACAAAAAAAAACATACTTTTAACAGCCATACGAGATATAATGCCCAATGTACGATGTTCGATATTTTTTTAAAGACTCAATAAATATGCATTTTATTCTACTTTGGGAAAAAAGGCCTATCAACAGTGTGGCACATATATCGGTGGAGGTAACAACTAAGGACCACGGGTCTATTTTCTATATTCAGTTGCAACCACGCTTTTCTTGAATTATGTGAGAACTATAGCGACAACCCAGATGACATGACGCGACACCATGGCAGTAATGAGAGCATAAAGAAAGCCTAGAAGGAAACGCAAAGAGGCGAAGCTGCTGCTTACGATCGGGTAACATAATATCTGCTGAAAGACGAGGACAGATTGTGCTAGAAAAACTAGCCACCCTGTTTACAAAGTGTCTCCTGAGAGACAATTTACCAGAATTTAGGAAGAATGCTAACAACATCTTAATGCACAAGAAAGAAGATAACAAGGACTTGAAGAATTACAGACCGATCAGCTTCCTCTCCATCGTATACAAGCCATTTACAAAGGTAATTGTTAACAGAATTAAGACAACATTAGAATTCTATCAACCAAAGGATCAATCAGGATTTCGAACAGGCTACTCAACAATCGACCACATTCATACTATCAATCAGGTAATATAGATATGCTCAGAATATTGATTGATATGTGTGGTTTAACGTCCCAAAAACCACTATATGATAATGAGAGACGCCGTAGTGGAGGGCTCCGGAAATTTCGACCACCTGGGGTTCTTTAACGTGCACCCAAATCTGAGCACACGGGCCTACAACATTTCCGTCTCCATCGAAAATGCAACCGCCGCAGCCGGGATTCGAACCCGCGACCTGCGTGTCAGCAGCCGAGTACCTTAGCCACTAGACCACCGTGGCGGGTGGCGGGGCAGCTGCAGCACCTATCGCATCTGTAAGTGCAGTCGACGTTATTCATGTACAGGATTTTCGAATTGCGCTCACCTATTCTCCAATGTAAAAACGTCTGTAAAGCCGGCCTGAATGAAGTTAGTGTATATGCTCCCTATGGGAGCATATACAGTAACATACACAGGTAGCATATACAGTATCTCTAGGCCTGAAAAGTTTTAACGCCACTATTAAAGTTTCTAAGACCTATAGGTCTTAGAAAACTTTGAATTTCCAGCGATTCGTGCTTCTCTATATTCGGTCGATCTGGACACTATGTGAGCGCGTTTTAGAAGACCCCGGATTTCTAAATTCAAGGCTGCCTGCTGAATCAGCTGGACTATTTAGCTTTTTCTTGCGTCTCGTGGTCTCTAATTATTTAACACTGACTGCACCTCAGAACTTCCACTTCCCTCTCTCTAACCACTCCGCAGTGCTGCGAAGGTGCGCTGAGCTAATATCGAGATACAACATAAGATACTGACACAAGTATTTGACACATATGCAAAATACCATACCAGAATCAGTGTGTCCGATACGACTTTTGTCTTTCTATCTTCAATTGCTGTTGGAAATTTGTGGTTCAGTTAAAAACTTGCTCTTTCGTTTACAGCTAAAGCTGTTATGAGATCACAACTCTGGTCACGTGCAGTTGTTCGTTGCCGCCGGTGTCTGGAACCACCTCGCTCGAAATCGGAAGACAAAAAAAAAAAACCTAGCACCAATGATACAGTCGGGCTCGATACCGGGCCGCTGGGTGCCAGCCCGGGATTCCACCACTGAGCCACACAAGTGCTCGGGACTCGTTGGCAAACTTGCCTTAGGCAGGCTTGATGTCGGGAAAGCAATCGCGTTAATACGCCTTATAAAGCGTTTTAAAACAGCGATAGAACAACCAGTCGTCGCGCAATAAGAATAGCGTAACGATTGGGTCGTCCGATGCACCAACACATTACAAAAGCTTGTTGTTGTTCCCCTACTAATTGTGGCGCATACCCACTTCAGCCATAATTCCTCATCGTCGTCAGCCACTGCATGAACAATTGGCACAAAATTCTTTACAAGCATTTAGCGGATACCACGATTATCAGAAGAATGACGAAAAATAGCATAGCGAATGTCAGTTAGCCTACTAACCAGAAATTATTACTATAAATTTCGTAGTGGGTATCACACAAGTGTGATTGCAGCAGTTACCCAATGTGTGTTTTGAAAAGACTGCTCTTCTTGCTTACGTTGTGACTGTGCTGCACCTACAGCGCAGGCCTGGCGTTTTTTTTATTTAGTTCTAGAGGAACGCACACACTTTCCGCTTGTGGCTCGTGGCCCACACAGGACACACACACACACACACACACACACACACACACACACACACACACACGCACACACGCACGCACACACACACACACACACACACACGCACGCACGCACGCACACACACACACACAAACACACACACACACACACTATGATATGACACTATGATATGACACTATGATGAATGGGAGACGTGGCCTGGCTCATACGCCATGTTTATTCTATTCTCACTTCTTCTTTCTCGGCCTCTACTTCTAACTCCTAACCATCGCTACCTTCTTACGTTGCAGGATTCCCCCTCCCCCAGAAGAAGTCGTGTCAGACACTTGACAAAACAACAAAAACGGGTGTTAAAGCGAGCGAAAAATGTCAAAATGCACATTAGTTTCATTTCAGAAGGGAGTGCTTTAACTCGCACAAAAAATCTACCACAGAGGAAAGCAGTCTGGTCATATCTAAGAGAACTCGGGTGGACGAGGCTGGCTGTTGCGTCCTGGATGGCATAACCCCGCCCTGCACATCTGCGCTGATGATGACACGACTTGAGGTCTTGTGAGGAACGAACAAGGCTTGAAATCTGTGTAGCATTGGATTGACGGATGTTTTTGGCATCGGATCCAGCACCGTCGTGGCAACAGACGCTTTGCTTCTAGTCGGCGTGCGTGAGACCCAAGGCTGATGGGAGGAAGTCTTTTTTTCTCCGTTGTATACGTGGTAGCTTCATGCCTTTTTCGTAACTTTCTATGGCGTTCTCTCAGTTTGCTGGATAGCAGACACGGCCTTGAGAACTGGTGCAGAAAATTTTGTCGACGTTGCTTTCTGCGATGATGGCTTAGGCATTGGCTTCGTCTTTGCTTCTTTAATTGCTGTTGTCTTTTATGACCTTTAAGCCACAAGTGTACTCGTGAGGAGGTTTCACTTGATCGTTGTTCTTGTTCGAGTAGCCGTTGTAGTTCCTGGGTTTCGTGGAGTTGCTTTTGTTGAAATTGCTCGTTTTGTTGCGAAAGTTGGTCAGATGGGCACCTCTCAAGAACATGAGTCTGCTTTTCTTTGCATGGTGATGTGATTAGTAGATATTCAGTGGTTGATACTGTACTGCTGGGCTTCTCTTGGGATGAAAGCATCGTGGCATACTGATGAGAAAGCTCCCGAAATGGTTGTAAGTCATCCTTGATTGCAAATGCTTGTGTCAGTTTACAATGCGCCGGCGTTGGTGGATTCGATATTCCTGCAGTGCTTTGACTCACATGTGTGTTATCACTTGACGATGAGAGCACAACAGACTTGGCTTCGGGTGATTCTGATGGCGTATGTTTTTCTTTTTTGCAGCGTGATTAGGCTCAGAATATCGGTCGAACGACCCTTGTCCGGAACGTCAGGGTATGGGCTGGTATTGTGAGGATTCACCAGCTCTTCACGCCTAAATTTTCTCGCACGTTTGAAACCGTCTGGGCCTTGTGTGAGACACGAAGTATCAAGGGATTCGGGTGGTTCAGTAAAATGTGAAGTGTTGTGGTGCAGTGAACACGTTGAAAATGCCGATTTCATTGTTCTTGGAAAAGCCGGCTTTAGGTTTAGACTTTTGGCGAAATGGTCTAGATTCCTTTCGGTATACGGAGGCTTTACCTTGTCTGTTGCGACGTGCGAGTTACCAGTCGGTGTTTGAATGCGTGACGTTTTTTTTGGCAGAGTCATATGATGGTACAATGCTGGTATATTTTCTCTGAGGTCTCGTTTGAAAAATAGGCTCACTGCGGGAAGACTTCGCGTAACTGTGATGGGTGAGTTGAAAAGCCTTCCGCTGATGAAGTATGGACAGGTCTTTAAAGTATTCTTTGAAAACGGTGATCATTTCTTCTTTGATCTTTTTCCAAGACTCACCGTTCTCGAAGATGTGGGTGAGGTAAAATTTGAATGCCTCACCTGAAATGTAGTCTGTAAAGTTGATGACCATCTTCCGTTCCGACCAGGATGCAGCGGTGGCGTGGAGCTCGAAGAGGTTGAACCAGTCTTCTACGGGTCCGTCATCCGCTGATCCGGTGTACTTGGGGATGTCAAGGGCAACAGATGGTTCTGACATGATGCTGGTCGATGCGTAATACTAGGCGCTTGTACACTAGTCCATGTGTGGTCAGGGTGTCTTGCAGAGAACTGCGTAGATGATGAGTGACTAATGAAGGGGCTGGCAGGTCTTCATCCCGTCGACTCGTGTGACGCTATGATGAATGGGAGACGTGGCCTGGCTCATACGCCATGTTTATTCTATTCTCACTTGAATCCTGTAGCGTAAGAAGGTAGTGATGGTTAGCAGTGAGAAGTAGAAGCCGAGAAGGAAGAAGTGAGAATAGAATAAACTAGTGTATGAGCCAGGCCCAGTCTCCCATTCATCATAGCGTCAAACACACACACACACACACACACACACACGCACACACACGCACACACGCACACACACACACACACGCACACACACACACACACACACACACACGCACACACACACACACACACACACATATATATAGATATATATATATATATATATATATATATATATATATATATATATATAATATATATATATATATATATATATATATATATATATATATATATATATATCAAGCATTTTTTTCGTGAGACACCCCATGTTGCTTACATTACCTTGTGTTAAAAATGATCGTGGAATAAATATTTCATAAACCAGTTTCGGCTTTCAGCTTATAGTCATTAGATAGATCGGTATCGATATTTTCTGAAACCTGCAGCCGAACTTTCTTTAGCCACGAGCCATACACGGGATATGGGAAAATAGCAACGTTAGATAAAATTTTGTTCGGCCCCCCCCCCCCCCTTCCACTTCTCACGGACTCACTGTCCTGGCCCTTGAAGGGACTAAATTTGGTGACTGCGGCCCGGGTGCAAGTTTGACACCTTTGGCATATATCTTCGTATTTGCTTAATCCATACTGAATAAACTGCACGCCTTCTACACCAACAAAAGAAATAAATGTTCAAGAACAACTTGTACGGCCCGACATTTTATGCCTAGGCATAGCAAACGGCACTATACGTTGCTCATTGTATAGTACAAGTACAAAAAGGTGTGGCATACATGTCCCAAAGATGATGTTCACATCATAATCGCCATCATGAAATTGTTGTAATACCTTTACTAAAATGGTTCCGAGTGCACACAATATAAATAAGAAGTTGTCGGTTTACTAAAACGCAAATCCGGGCTTCTTTGTCTCGCATGAAATGTGAACCAGAAAAAAATTATATTATTTGTGGAGTTTAAAACTATTAAAATGCATGAAAAACTTTTCGACTTTTCGCCTGTCTGCAAGAAACACATCGGGTACTAACCCGCAGGTCGTGGGATCGAATCCCGACGGCGGCGGCTGCATTTTCGATGAAGGCGAAAATGTTGTAGGCCCGTGTGCTCAGATTTGGTTGCACGTTAAAGAACCACAGGTGGTAGAAATTTCTGGAGCCCCCCACTACGGTGTGTCTTTTAATCATATGGCGGTTTTAGAACGTTAAACCCCATGTATCAACCAATGCAAGAAGCACAGCAGCGGCTACCGCAGTGTGTTGTGCTTCCAAGACAAAGAAAAGGTTCCTATTCCAGTTTTCCAGTGCAGAGTTCGACAGAAATAGATAAGCAGGAAACAGTATGTGAAAAACTACGGCGATACACGCCACACAAGTGGAATGACTGAGCTTTTCACGAAAGCACACGGCCACGACGGGCCGTCATTCAAACTTTTTCACTCCCAAGTGGCGGGGTAATTCCAGTCTGACATACTAGAATGACCGCGCTTTGTGCGAGCTTGCCTCGATCAATTTCGATTTCGCCCGTCTTGTTCGGCATTAAATATCCGGAGCTAAGTGCTACTTTCACGAGTTCCATGACGACGAGTTTGCTTTGATGCGATTCACTGTAACACAGGCCTGTGGTGCGGTGAAACTATTTCGGGATGTCTGCGTGTGTCAGTTTCCATAATAATGATTTATATGTGATTGTGTCTGTGCAAAATCAATGAACTCATAAAAAGAAATGCAGTTCATGCGAAAACAGGTAGTAGAACTAAGCAGTGTCGATATGCGAGCACAGTGCAATTTGTTCTTTTTACTTGGTTTTGTAACTGCCTCATGTGTGTCTTATGGGGCCCGTTCATAAAAGACATTTACCAGCGTCAGATGACGCGAAGAAATCAGGTTCATGTAAAACAAGTAGACAAGGTCACACTCACCCAATTGAAATTACTTTGTACATCACGCGCGCAGGAAATGTCCCGTTTGTTGCTAAGGACACCATTTTAACACACAAACCAAGCCATATCCCCAGTAGCGTTGCCAGAATTTCGATGGGAGGGTTCGACCACTCTTTCCACATGTTTGTGCATGTGTGTACATACGTATACGAAATTGAAAGTTTCCGGGGGGGGGTGGGGGGACCATGAACCCCACCATCTACTCTCCCTGGCTACGCCGGAGCGCATTCCTCCTCAGTACTTGACTGTCGCTCAGACGAACACGCCACACTGGAAGTTATTTCCTTGAACTAAATTTTGCAAGAACTGAAAAGTGCCACAGATCTCCACACACGGACACGGTAGCGAAACATCGCAGACGCTGCACGGCGCGAAGTCATATACGTCGTTCAAATGGGAGGCTGCTATTACCATTTTTGGACTCTATAAAGGGGCATTCAGACAAGCCTCGCAAATGTCCCCCGCTCACATGAACGGAAGCGAACAGAGGCGAACCAGTGTCACCAGACGATTCTGGTGGCTTGTACCACCCGTTTCACCAGCTGTCTAGTACTGAACAACCAGCCCGTTGTCGCACTATCCCGGACAACATTTATCAAAATAGCTTGGCCTAGAAACTCTGAACCAGGAGCACATGCGACAGTAATGCCCAAAATCCACGCGAAATTCTGCCGTATCCCACCGCGGGGTGGGTAGTTCAATTTGTCGGAGAAAAGGTCCCCGTCGTCTCCGAGCCGGCGCGGGGAAGACACGCGCAGTCGCTAATCTGTGACGTCATTCTCAGGTAATCCGCAACTCCCGCGTCTCCCTCGAGGTATAGTGCCTAGATTATACTGGCAGTACTCCAGGCACTATACTCGAGGCTTTTTCTTCGGTGTGAATACCCCTTAACAACAGTCATGAGTAGTCCAACGGGCCGCGATGCAGCAAAAAGCCTTGGTCCTTCTATTTCGACGTGAGAGTGGCCCGCCTCGTGCTAAAGCGAGTTCCGAAGGATCCAATAAAGTTTATCCATCCATCCAGCCACCCATACAAAGTACAAAATGACACTCGAACACATCTGCCTGGCTAGCCCCCCCCTTCACTTTAAATGAAGGAGACCTCCCTCCCCTCTCCTCCCTCCCCCCCAAAAAAAGACAATGCCGGTCTATGCCCCTGTACACACCTATATATTTGAAACTCTTTGACTCTTGCAACATGAAAATTAACTTAATATTGTGAAAACTCTACATTTAAGCAGAAATGACAGCTATTTTTTGAACCAAAACCAACAAACACAATTTAGGTGCTGGTGGTTGAAATATTAACGTCTTAATCTAATGTACTAATGCGTAATGGCTAGCAAGCATGGATTTGTTTGCTGCAAAACCATGTGATCACTGCAGTGAGTCGCCAATGGCTTCAGTGTTACAAGGACTCTTGTGTTATTGTTGGTGTAGCTATGCTATGCACGAAACGTTGGTAGGAACACCGCACAAAAGAAAACTCGGACAATGCAAGGCAACACACACACAGTGCTTCCTTGCCCTAAACTGCTTTTACGCTGTGTATCTCGAATGTTCAACAACACGACCAAGCTTCGATGCTAAGGTGAAAAGTTGGTTTGGCAAAGCAAGTCGAGGGCATTACATTGTCTTTAAAAAGTGCCTTTTGTATAGAACTATTAGTAGTAGGACAGTGAAAGTCATCCTTCGCTTTCAAGAAACTTACGAAAATGAGCAGCAGTGCACTCGCATGCAGCAAAACTATTAAAAAAACATTGAGTGCATGGGATGCTATTACACCACATCCAAGGGGTTCTACCAATGGATGACACCACAATGTTACAAGGCACTTATTCAAATTCATACGATGTGTGCATGTTCATATCCGTGAGTTACAACCTGTACTTTAGATATATCCTCATTTTTACAACCCGGTTCTTCTGTAGTGTAAATTATATTTTGTTATGTAGCACACTTTTGGAATGAGGGCATAAACAGCAACTCTATCAAACTCGAGCACTTCATGCCGTCTAGTGCGGTCAATTTGTAGGAAGGCTTAACTTTTTGACCACATAGAAACAGCGATTAAATGATAGAATATTCTGAAACCACCCAGGTCCTTATCTAACTAGCTCCTAAGTGAACTCTTAGACAACAATGAACAGTCAGCCAGGTACACACCTGCTTAGCAGTGAACAAATTAACAATACTAATTACATGCTTCTGGTTCCAGTTTGACATGCTAAGCAAGGTGAACTCTGCTGTGCTGCTTGCCTGGCTGCGCCACAACAATGTGCCTTGCAACATCAAAACCAAGAAAAGCGACATCCTGTTAAAGATAGCTCAGTACGCTGCTGAGATTTGACAATGTAGCTCAGCATGCTTCTCAGGGTTGACAGCAGCACGATTACTGCAAGAAGCTCCTAGCAGCAAGACGACTGCAGAAATATTCTTCTTTTTCTTTTATTATTCTGTTTTTTATTTGATAAAATAAAGCACGATGCCGTTGCATGTACCACTTTTTTGTACATCCACTGTTGTGTCACAAATCGCTTCCTGTGGCACTGCTGACCTTTATAACATATATTTACACTATTCACAACAGACACACTCCGCACAGCATCTTGACCAACTCAGGTGTTCCTGTTTGGCCAGGTAGAATGCCTCTGCCTATGAAAGTTATGTACACTATTTACACTGCCTTATACTGGGACTGACACACACTGTACACTTTAAGACAGGTAACCTTGTGACCACTCCTCCTTTAATGTCCACTGATTGCGGGGTATTGTGCTACATCAAGACGGTGCTGCTCCTTTCTATGCAGGCACGTTTCGCCATGAGTCACCAACAGCCATTTTGCTACTTGCAAAAGGAACTTGGTACCACAGCCACATAATTTACCGCAGCCTAACATAGGTTAAGCATGAAGAAAAAAACATAAACATAAATGTCCATTTATCGGTGCTGGGCCCCCTCAAATGGAATGCCGACACTTGGTGAACGACAGAGCAGCAAGTTGAAAGATGGCAGTTGGTGCTAACCATTATTTTCTCAATGCAATGCAACTTTTTTGAGTAATAAATATTCGGCACCTCGGAAAAGTCTTTCATAAAAGCTACATTTTACCTCTGGCGACAATGTCCTCAAAAGAGAGCAAATGCTACAGACTAACAAAACAAAACCTTAAATTTTCACATCTTGCACCACAGCTGTTATAAATTGAATAAAGACAAAGAGGACCAAAAAAGGCCTAGAATTAAAATAGCCTAATGCGAAATTGCACCAATGTAACACACTTACTTTTACTTTCACCTCTGGGGTTTTTTTCCGAACGTTACCTGTAGAATATTAAGTTACTATGCAAGCCACCTGCAAGATGATAGACTGAGCACACCGCACGGATTTTAGTTGCTGCCAATAAAACAAGCTGCACAAACACAGACTAAATATGAACAAGAGTCAAGTTTTGTAGTAGACTTTCCAAAAGTAGGGAATCAATAGGCATAGAAGCCCAGTACAAGCTTGCAAAGATTTTTAAATGTGATATGACTGGCTACCTTGAAGCAATAAGAGCGTAGGACACTAAAACTAAGTTTCATTGTAAAATATAACCCAACAAAGTTGTTTGCATACAATCACTTGCACTACAAGATGTTGATGTTACGTTATCAGCTCAAAAATAATATGCAATCACTCCCGTGGACAGCAAGTTGCAGAATATATATGATGTGATGAAATGTGGTGCAAGTTTGTTAGAATCAAAGAAAGATGCATGCCATAAAATATATTTCACAATTTAAAAACTATCTTTTATGATTTATATTACAGAATTATACTCCAGGATTGTATCTGATAGTGTATTTCATGTTAAGGACCTAATAAGGAAATTACTATATTCATTACTATAATCAATTGTATGTGCTACAGACACTTCATTTTGCAACTCAAGCTCTGCTGAAGCAGCTCACAAACACAAGCTAATGCCCAGATGGTGAGCTTTCCTGGAGTAACAACTGAACTCAGGTTGAGTCAACACCACATCAATTTCTATATTTTCATCAGTGCTGAGATGCTGCATATGAGAGGCTAACAAATACCGACCTGGTGTTTAGGTGTATGCAGTTTAGGAAAAATCCTTTCCTAGTTACAGGGTGCACAGAAAAAAAATGCAAAACGCATGTGGAAACCAATATACTCTATAATAGAAAAAATTTTAAATTGTGCCCATACATCACCAAGTTAGCTACATTTTTAATTAAAATAAATCTGCGGCATCTTCCGTCAAGTCACTTTTGGTGGCCACTCCACCGCAGTTGATGTTGCATACTGAATTATATTACTCCCTATGCTATCATTATCAAAGCCCAGTACACAATGTGAGTTATCCACAGTTTTCATCACATTTAAATTTTGGCAGATTGCACCACGTTTGCACACGTTCCCCCTTTTTCATGCCCACAAAATTTAGGGTAACATGGCTTTCTACGTGACAGAAAGAATAGCAGAAACTATGTTTGAATGACTTTCAGTCCAAATGCCAGTGTTTCACTCAGATTACTGTGGTATGAATTGCAGGGTGAAATTCATGTTTTGTTTCAATTAAATGTGTAAAAATGATATACATAGCTGAAAGACGACATGGCTTTTGGCAATGGCTTTGTTAATAATCATCCCAGTACTATAACATCCCCGTCTTATGCACACTGTTTAAGTCCAAGCTCCCTTTTCCCGTCAATGAAACGTGCTTTTTCCTGTAAGCTCATTTATAGCATCCAGTCAGTATAGAAAACGCATTACGAAAATTCAGGAGCATAAAAGCTATTCACAACAAAGTGCTGTTGCATTTAAATATGCACTTAATTTTCCTAGACATAAATTGAACTACCTTAAAGACCAGCTGTGTTAAGACGAATTCTTGTTTCAGACGAACAGCTAGAAAGTATTTGGTTTGCCATAGACTCGATACCGAAAAATCTGCTTAAGACGAACTACGTAACAGGCGGCTTCTATTAGAATGAACTGTTACAGCAACCAACAAGAACGGGCGAACAAGAGAAAGCAAAATTAAAAACAATTTCCTGGTGCAGAGAATCAAAGCATATCGAAAGCAAAGTTCAATGTGGATAGAGAAAGCGAGATATGTGGAAAAAAAAAGGTCAGCGCAAACAGCTGGTACCTCCCTCACTCCTAGCCTGTTGGTGCTGAAAAGGCCCGCTATATCCGCTAAGAAAGCAACACAAAGGTTTTGTCCTTTCGTATTTTTTCTCGCACTCTTCAGTTCCCCAAAGGGAGTACAGCAGAAAACAGAAGAACACAAGAGCTAAGCTAAAGGGTAAAATGCAAGTGAAAGGAGGGGGTGTGCAAAAAAGCCAAATAAAAGTGAAAATGGGAACAAAGATTATCTATGCATTTATAATCGCATGAAATGAAAACCGCATATGTGGCACTAGCACTCCGATCAGAGGAGCCAGATGGATTGTCATTACCATCACATAATGGCGCCTGAGCACATGTGTTCAGTTTACGTTGTTTTGCATAAGTCCTGTGCTCGTCATATCTGTTCCCGCCTGAATCTAGCAACTTGTGATGCGCCATTTTTATTGTGAAAGTACACAACAAAGGAAGTTCATTTTGCACACTAAATACAGCTGCGTTGGTTCTTTTTTGGGAGTAGTGTAAACGAAGATGTTTGGCTGCATGTGTTTTAGGAAAAGTTACTGCTGGCTGAAAATAAGAGAATATCCAAACATCAAATAAAATCTTACAGATTTCATAAGCGACTTTGCATATTTTGCCTTTGTCAACGTAGGAGTATGCAATTGAAGCGTATTCAAAAGTGATAGCAAAGCCAGTAAAACAGCCTCTCAAAAAGTAAACAGTCAGAAGGATAAATTTTCTAGTCTTTGAAGGAAAATGGTGCTTGTCTCTCCCTTTTCATCTTTTTCTGATTGTCCAAATAGAGTCGTGCTATAGCTTTATAGTTGACATGTGGTAGAAATTTATTCATGAGCATATTTATTATGAACTTGTGTAATCAAGTACCCGTAACATTAGTCTTAAATACTCTACTTCAAAGCATAGTTTTCATCAAGCTGAGCCAAGTAAATGCTCTTTCTTGTTCTTTTCCTCCCCATTGCAAGTCTACTTCATTCAGTGTTTTCAAATAAAACACTTGGGCATACTACTTGGCATGTTAGCATTTCGATTTCGGGGGCACTTATGATCAGGTGAACTCTTCATAACATGAAGAAATGATCGTGGTCCCTTTAAGTTCGTCTTAAAGGGAATCTACTGGAATATTATTTAGAATATGTGAAATACACTTCCTAAGAAAAAAAAAAAGCATTCTGCTTCGATCGCCACTTCCATCTCTGCTGTATATGCCTAAATTCTGAATGTGTGCTTTTGTTTTGGTGTTGTACCACTGTCTGTCTGAATATGCCTGTATGTGTGTTTTTATAAAAAAAACACAGATGCAGTGTAAGCACTGTGCAATAGGACCAATTTTAAGAACTACAGACATCGAATTTCCAGAGTAACTTACATAGCCACAAAAGCAATGTCCGGCTCTTTTTGGAAAATAGAGAGAGAGAAAGAAAGGTTCACAAAGCCAAAACCACCGCCAAAAATATTTACATTATAAGAAGCACAATACAACACAAAAATTATGATAGTACTTTTGTTCTTATGCAGCTACACCCAGCCTCCGTTTTCAATACAAAGCTTTTGAGCCTTGTTTGGGCAGTTAAAACTTCATCACGAAATCGTTCATTAAAAATGCTACAAGTAATGGAGATCATGCAGAAAAAAGTGCTATCAGTATTCTTCATCAATTACAAATGAAAATATAATAAAAACAGCTAATGGTTAAAATAAATCTCGACTTAATGGTGAAAATTAAGAATAAAGGGCAAATGAGGACAATAAAGCAGTTAATGGCTGTTTCTCTGTGCTCATGACAGCAGAGCCATGACTGTGGAGTCATGACAGCTAATTCTAAAAGAAAACTTGATATGATGGTGAAAATTAAGAATAAAGGGCGAATGAGCAGCAATAAAGCAGTTAACTAGGTTAGAGGACAGTGGTTCGTTTCGACCACAAACGTCGAACCGGAGACATATCAGGCTAGCTTTTGAACGGCCCACACAAGACAAGCGCATTTCTTTTCAGAGGTTTTGCATGCCTCTTCCCTGCAGCTCAGTTTTCGACCTAAACACAAAACTGTCCTTTCGTTACCAATACTGTCTTCCTGGCATATTATAGCTCCCATGCCGCGATCACTTGCGTCGTATCAAATGACAAATCCCTTAGAGAAATTGGGTGCCATGAAAAAGGGCTTTTCGCTTAGGGCCTGTTTCAGCTTGCAAAACGCATTCTTTTTCTGTATCCCATACCACTTTAACCGGCTCGGACTTTCAAAGTGCGTCAGATAGACGGCTGGCAATGCTACAGCAGCTTTGCACGTAGTGCTGATAGTATCCAGCTAGGCCCAACAATGCCCTTATCTGAGATTTTGTGGTTGGTCGTGGATAGTTCACGACGGCGGCTACCTTAGTTTCTGAAAGTCTACACCGGCCACGCCCCACAACGTGTCCAAGGTAAGGCACCTCGCCGCACCTTAGATGACATTTAGCAGGTTTCAGCGTAAGACCAACTTCTTTCAACCTGTTCAGCACGACTCGTAAATGCTCGAAGTGTTCTTTCCAGCTGTTTGAAAAGATGGTGACATCGTCAAGATATGGCAAAGAAAACTCAGAGAGGCCATTAGGAGCGCGGTCCATTAGGCCTGAAAAACAAAAGAGCGTATTTTTCAATCCAAAGCTCAGCCTAAGTGGACGATACGTTACGAATTGAGAAACAAACATGGCGTAGAGTCTAGCGCGCTACGTAAAGGGGACTTGCCAATACCCTTGCATGATATCTAACGTGGAAATATAACTAGACTGTGACAGTTTATACCCTCTCCTCTAGATTTAGTATTGGGTAAGTTTGGTCTTGAGTTATGGCGTTAAGACGCCGATAATAGATGCATGGCCTAGGATCTTTTCCCGGCACTTGAACCAATATTAGAGGGGATTGAAAGTCACTCCCGCCCAGTACTATGATGACTCCTAACTCCAGAATTTTATTGATCTCCTATTTCATGATCTGCTTTTGCACAGGGGAACATCGACACGGCTTGCTACGGATTGGCTTCTCACAAGTTAGCTCGATATGGTGTTCCATCACTGTCGTGTTTCCGGGACGATCCGAAAACACGTCTTTAAACTCGGAAACAATCCTCCTCAAGTCCTCCTTCTGGACTTCACTTATTCTAGGCTCCAGGTTCAACTGCTCCAAGATTACATCTGATCCCCTTTCGATTACATAACTAGAATTCAAAATTTCTGCTCCTTCTTCATCTGAAGCATTCAAAAGCAGATTTAAGACCACTTGACGTTGAACGTATGGTTTCATGAAGTTACAGTGGTAAATTTTGTTCGACCGCCTTCCTAATTTCACTTTAAATTTGGTATCAGAAAGCTTCAATATTAATTTGGCGGGCCCTTCCCAATGAACCTCCACCTTGTTCTTTTTGAACGGCCACAGCAGCATTACCTGACTACATACTTCAAAGGTGCGTTTCTTCGCCGATTTGTCGTAGTACTTCTTCGACAACACTTGTGCAGCCTTCATGTGGCTTTCCAGAAGATCTTTCGTTTTTCCAAGGAGGTCTAGAACATACGCAACTACATTAGAATCCTCATCGAATCCCTCCCAGGACTCACGTAGCATTCACACTGGTGTTTTCAAACTCCTGCCATACACAAGCACTGCAGGGCTAAATGCAGTGCTCTCATGAGGAGCTGATCTCAAAGCGAACATATCGGAAGGAATTCACGCTTCCCAGTCGCATTTGTGCTCATAGCAAAGAACTCTCGGTATCCATTTCAGAACCGAATGGATAAGCTCCACCGGAATAAATTGCGGGTGATGGATCGAGCTGTGAACTAGTTTTATTCTTCATTTATCCAAAAAGTTAGAGGTAAGTCACGTGGTGAAGACACAATTGTTGTCGCATTGGTATTCATAACGAAATACGAGGCGTGCAAATATATATAGCAGTGCATCCACGACATCAAGGGAGCTGAGCTCTTTAAGTGGTATCGCTTCTAGAAATTTTGTGGCTACACAGAGGGCCATCAGGAGGTATCAACAACCTTGCCTTGACTCTGGTTATGGCCAGACGATATCAATTACTAGGCGCCGAAAAGGTTCTAAGATAATCGGCACAAGTTTCATGGGTGCTTCGCACTTGTCCGTGCATTTCCCCGCTCTGTGTCGCAGGAACGTAGAACGTAGTGTCGCAGGAACGTAAAAAGTCTTCAATATCTTTTCCAGCATTTCGGCCAATAAAACTCAATGGAAACTCTAGCCTTGGTCTTATTTATGCCGAGACGGCCTGCCGACACTTTTTATGTGCCAGCTCCAATAGTTGGCGACGATACTTTTTTGGCACCAAGAGCTTCTTGTACTTGCGACCTTGCAGATTTGTGTAGCTCCGATACAGGAGCCCTGACTTCTCAAGAAAAAAAAACATTCTTTTTCTTTGTTTCCAACCTTACACTTTCCATGACCACTTTAATCAAGAGGTCCTCACGCTGCTCTCGAATGAGCGATTCTCGATCTACCCTCGACAGCTCACTCCAACTTTCCGGTACGGGCGAGAGTGTTGCACCCCTCTTGCTCTCACTCAATGGCGTCATGTCGCCTCCTCCTTCGACAGAGACGGCTTCCGCGACACGCGGCTCGAGTGACTCATGGGGAGAATTACTTCTCTGAGGCACCATCACCTCGTTGCCAAGGTCACGCACATTAGCCTCTTTAGCAGGTGGTGTTTTACCACACTAAACGAGATCAAGTTATTGGGAAAGCTTCCGCGCTTGCGATCGTGTGAGGGCCATTTAAGCTAAGTTGGAGAAAAACGATTTACCCTGCTCTTTGAGAAGCTGCTCAGAGTTATTAGAAAAAAGATCAGGAAAATTATCAGGAAGCACGGCAGACACAGACGTTTCAGTGCGAAGCTTATCGAAGCGGCCTTCAATGACAACTGTAGCGATTGGTAAGCAAGCACTCTGCTCCTCGGCGACTTGCCTGATCCACGCGCATTCTCTTGTAAAACCGTCCGGAGACACAAACGAAGGATGCACGACGTACATCATCGCCGCTGAGTCTCGAAGTGCTCGAGACGTTTTCCCATTCACACTAATTTCCTGGAGATACGGCTCTAACAACCGCGTGTACTTTTCCAATCCTCGGATTGTTGCGAAAGCAAACTTTTGTCTACAGTTTACCACAATGTGCCCTTCCTTTTTGCAGTTGTAGCAGATTAGCAAACTTCTGTGATTCAAACGCCCATGTGGTATCAGTGCGTCATTTAGGAACCTCACTCGATTTCTCTGCTTCTGATTGCTCTTCCCCTACAGTGTGCTTCATAAGACACGGTTAACTTCCTGAAATTACGGTGCCGAGTTGGTTTCCATTGATCAAGTTTCTTTGAAAAGCTCTCCTTCCTTTCATCTTTTTCAACGCGCGTTGCCCTGCTATACAACTTTCGACAAGTATACTACTCCTCAGTTAACCCTGCAGCTGTCTTGTTAAGCTGCACTTTGCCAAGTTTGTCTTGCAGCCAAAGCTTGACATCATCCTCGATGCAGAGGTAGAATTGCTCCAACGCAATGCATCCTAGCACTGTATCGCGATCGTCATAAACACATTTGCCCTTGAGCCATTCAATTAAATCGGCTTTGAGACGAAATGCGAAGTCAACGTGTGACTGATTGCCCTTTGTTTGCGTACCGAGCCTTTGCCGAAAAGCCTCGGGTGACAACTTATAACGTCTCAAGAGCACTTCCCTAACATCGTCAAAGCTCTCAAACGCTTCCGTTGACAAGCACGTTATCACGTGAGACACTTCGCCGGTAAGAAGAGCTAACAGGTTCTGCGTATAAAGAGACCGTTCCAAAGCATTTCACTTACAGACGTGTTCAAACTTGAAGTATCTCGTCAAGTTTGACGAGATACTTCGTCATGTCTTCGCCTACTACGAACGGTGGAAGTTCGTCCCGAATTCAATGACCGCTGACCTTAACTGTCGCAGAAGCTACACTACGCGCCTGCAAATGCTGTAGGATTGCCAATTCCATTCGTTTCATCTCGAGGCGCTCCTGTCTTTCGGCCTCCTCACGGCATTCTCGCCTTCCAGCTTCTTCGCGTTCGCGAAATTCTACTTCTCGCCTCTCAGCCTCCTCGCGATATGATTTGATGTCCGCCCAGGCCTCATCGACTTCCTCAGCCGACACTCCTTCATCCTTCATGATCTCAAGGATCACTTGCTTTCGTTTCGCACGGCCCAAAGTAAAGCCGAGTTCCTCACAAACTTCGACGAATTCCTTTACTTTAAGGTTCTCCATCGTTCACACTAGCTTCTTGCTGTTTCCCCTTGTTAAAAATCTACTTGCCGTACCCACTATAAGTCTACCAGCAAAATGCACAAGCAATTTTTACCACTAGCGTGTTTACATTTTCTGCATTAACATTGGTTTCAAAGTGCTCCGACTTCGCTTGAAACGATCAAAGCTCACTTCAATGCTTCACACAGCCCTTCTCTAAACTACTACAACCTGAGCTAGAGTAGTCTGGTGAACTGAGGAGAAAACATCAGGCACTCACCGCATCGATGTCGCTGACGCCGGCCGATCTCGCAGCTGCCATCCACTGTTTCGAGGAGCGACGCCAACACAGTCACAAAGGTGCCACTGCTCTGGTACTCGCCACTCTCAAGGTCGCTGGCTGTTAGGTAGCGTATGTTTCTCACCTCCCGACTGCTTCTGCGCAGAGATGATCCACGAGCGAACAAGACGACGGTGAGTTAAGGCAAGGTTTATGTACAGCATAGAAATAGAGGCGGTAAATATTCGGCGCACGGGCCGACAGCTTAGGGACTCGAAGAGCCGAGATGTCGCATACGTCGGCTTCTCTGACGCATAGGTCATCTGTTGGCTATGCGCCACTTGGCTTTTTTTATGGGCACCAGGTGTGGACCTTTACGTCACCAACGTCCAATAAGACGCACCGGTGGCCGTGATGTCAGATTCCTCGAGTCAGGAACCGCCGCTGGGTTACGTAATGATCCCCAATCCGGAGTGGCTGCGCTGGGTTGCACCCAAGGACGAGTGATGCTTTGCATTGCGTAAGACTCGCCAGACTGACTGGCGCCGCTTGCATGACGTCGTTGAGATGATGATGTGAGGCGGGCTCGCTCGCTAGCCTTGGCAATGATTGCTTTTGCAGTGGCAACGACAATCGTTGTGGACTCCCATGATAGCACCCCCCCCCCCAGACGATGCACCGGAAAGACAAGCTGCTTCAACGTGGCTTGGATGTCGGGGGCGCTTGTTCGCCAGGTCTCTTCAGGATCGCCTCCAGGGCCAGGGGGAGGATGTGGCTCCAGGCTCAGTTCTGTGAACACATCCGAACGCGCCGCTTGTCTTCTTTAGAGGCACCGTGTGAACCTTTACTTAACCAACATCCAATAATAAGCGCCGCTGGCCGTGACGTTAGATTCCTCTATTCGGAAACCACCAATGGGTTGCGTCATGATCCTCAAATTAAGGGCCACTGCGCAGATTGTTTTGGCAGTGGCAATGACGTTCGGTGTGGATACCCAGGCGTAACAGCGTCCACCACGAGCCATTACACAGTGTTCAAAAAGCGGCACACCAGTTTTCTCGGCTATGTTTTTTTCCGAGAAGTGAGTAGGGCTGCCTCACCGAGGGGCGGTTTCGAAAATGTGCACACCTAGAGAAATTCTTAATTACAAATGCATAGGGTGTTTCTTATCGCTGTTGTACTTTTTGGAGGATTGAGGCAGAACCCATTTTCGTCAGCCCGTTTGGCCACCTTTTTTAGACCAAGCTGAACCTGTCGCTCACACGTCGCCAAGTTGCACGATTTTCACAGGTCCCGTTAATTCGGGAGGCGATCGCCGGGCTAATTACAAGGGCCGAAGTATCGGCCCCCCGAACCGCACCACGAAAGCGTGGACAATTTAGAAGTGGTCCTATTTGGCGCGCCAGCGGACGCTGGCTGTGGCCCAAAGAACAAGTCAGAGCCGAGAGTTGATAAACAAAACAAAATTATATTCTCAATTATGGCAGATCAAAACGATACACCAGTATGCACACTCCACAATAGTTGAATACAATATGTCACCAATCAAACAATGTACTACACAGTACAATCAGCCACACTCAAAACAACGGACACAGACAACAATATGCACTACAATGCAGTCGCATGCATCGAACAACCAAGACACTTAAAGACTAAAAAGTTGGAAAAATTGTTCAGTCCAAAGTTCTTGGAACAAAAGTCTGGATGATACTCTTTCGAGAATCACTCACTCAAAGTCCAGCGTTGTCGTCGTTCCGCTGCCCCCGAAGTTTCTCTTCCAGGAAACCTCCCGTCTTCACTTGGCCACTCTACAAGCATCAAACTTCTTCACGGGAAACACATCGGCCTCCCACACGCAGCTGTTGCCACGCGTCTTCGCTAGATAGCGGTAGACACACACTTTTGCCTGTAGCTCGAGTATTCACCCCTCAGGTGGAAATTCCCTTCTTCTCCTCCTTTGTCACGGAAGACAAAAGGCTTCGCCCACAAGGCGGAACACCCTACGCACTCTGGCGCATACTTTCTTCTTCTCCTGCTTTGTCACTAAGGACAAAACGTTCACCGACAGACGCGGCGGAATACCCCACGCACACTGGCGCTAACTTCCTTCTTCTCCTGATCTCCCATCTCGGCTCCTCGAATAAATACCTTCCGCGCGAGATTCCAGAAAGTTCTCATCATTCGGTCGGCGTGATACGCAGCGAAGGCTGGGGAAAGGGCGAGACGGTACGAGGGCCGTTCGCGACGGGTGACGCAACTCTGCATCACCACGCCCCTTTCCATCGAGAACTCTCTAGGGCTTGCTCGGCCGCCGATGCGAGGAGGTTTGTTGGCGAACCTACGCTTCCGAGGTATAGAGGGACGCGCGCCCGGGGAGTCTTTGGATGCTTGTTTTCTTTTTTTTATCGTTGACCTGTCGGCGCTTCGTCGCGAGAATTTGGCGGCGCGCCCTTTTTTGAGCGCTCATTTTGTGACAACGATTCAGATCCTACCTATTCATCATCCACATGCGTGCAATAATACACATTGCGTGGGATGTACAGATGCAGTGAATTTATTTTAACAATCAAAAGTGTGCAGCTGAGGACCCCACCTTGTGGTACTCCCGTTTTTGAACAAATGTTCGTGATAGCACGTTTACCACTCGTGCACGAAACGTGCAATCCGACAAGTAACTTTAATTATGTTGGACATTCTACCTCAAACACCGAGGTTGGACGAATGTCGCAATTCTCCGAATCGCCATGCTGTGTCGTATGCTTTTTTCATTTTGAGGAACACAGAAAGAAAATATTGCTTGTGTACGAAGGCCTCATAGATCTGCCCCTCAATGCGCACGAGATGGTCAGTGGGAGATCGACCTTCTCGTAAACCACAGTGGTGTGGGTAAAGCAATTCTATCGAATCTAGAAAATGTATGAGTCGGTGGTTTCCTATTTTTTCGAAAAGTTTATACAGCGAGCTTGTAAACCCTAATGGCCTGTAACTTGTGACAGAAGATGGATCCTTGTTATTTTTCAGAATACTACTAGTTCTACAGTTTACCGGCGCGAAGATCAGAGTACGCATTTATCAGCGACCCTGACTCCTTTTTTCTTGCACATTGGCCTCGATTTCATACCCCTCAGATAATTTTCGTTAAAAAGAAACTGGATTGCATAAATGTAGACATTCGCACAGTAATTGAAACTAATTCCTCATTCATCAACAATAAAATAGTGTACGATGAAATCTTCCCCCTACAAGCCAAGTTGCAATCTCTTAGATTTTTGACCACTACAATAAACGATTCCTTGGTACATGCAGAAACATAAAATGTAATAGCTACAGATGCTTCTGTCAACAATGAAAAGGCAGGCGTAGGAATTGCGTCTGATTTCCTCAGCTGGTCTTTTTCAGTAAGGCTTCCAGATTTCACTCCTATATTTGAAGCCGAGCTAGTAGCTATTATTTTAGCTATTCGTAAAATTCCTACGACCGAGACCAGTGCAATCATCCCAACAGACTCACTTTCGGTGTGTGCAGCTCTGACAACCTCTGAACAATCTCGTGCCCTAGCAGCGTTCCACACATTAGCACCGCCGCATTTAAAACTGCTCAAGTTAGTGTGGGTCCCAGGTCACTGCGGATCACAATTAAATGAATTGGCAGACGCTTTGGCACGAGCATCACTCGATGGACCAGTAATTTCAGTACTTCACGAATTAGAATACTTATCAGGGGTAAGATATAGGAAATTCGCTATTTTTACAGATAGGTTAGAAAATATCACACAATGGACAGATTATCAGCACCTCAACTTTCCATGGAAAGCCCAGTGGAGTCCGTCAAAAAAACTTGAAATTATAATCTCCAGATTCCGGTGCCGTGTCCCCCCAATAAATTTTTATTTACACAGAGCTGGTCTGATACTTTCCCCCCTTTGTCCGTTTTGCGAAGAATCAGAAACTATTGAACATTAGAGGTGCGCGCGCAGCTGCAGCGAGCGAGGAGAGCGGAGGAGCGAGCGAAGGGGGAGGGTGTATAAGGCGCGTTACTGACACCGATATCAGCGTCGCGTCCGTGGCTTATTCGGTAGAGCGTCGCGCTGCGGCCCGCCAAGTCCTCTTTCTTTTAAAGATAGAGAGAAGACTGCGGACGCCGCCGACGGTGGTGGATGGTTTGGGGTCGCTTATAAAGTGTATTCACACTTAAAAGACATGTTTCATGCTCTTTTCCACAAAGCGTGTAAAATTGCAGGGGATAACGCTCATCATAGCAGGGGACTTTAACGCACATCATCAAGATTGGGGCTGCATCAAGGATAACGCAAAAGGCAAAGCCCTCGCAGCACAGATCATAGCTTGTGGTCTCACATTGGTCACCGATCTACGATACCCCACCAGAATAGTCAATTAGGTCAGCAGGGATACCACACCAGATGTGACCATGGTTAGGAATGCAGAGGAACCCATATGGACTAACAAAAGAATCTTAGTAGTGATCACTACATTACCAGCCTCGCGATAGTAATCTCGTCACCACCGCTCAGAAAATTTCACGTCACAAATTGGGACCTTTTTAGAGCTATCAGAAAGCAAGACGAGAATAAATACAACTCGTTAAACGAATTAATCCCTCGCCCCCAAGAAGACGTTGCTGCTTCCACAAAGGAAGTGAAGACAGAAAGAGAGATAGAGCACATGGACAGTCGATTAGCCCACCTTCTGGAAGGCTAATAACGCGCTGCAGGCTCAATGGAAAACGCAGAAACTAAACCGATGCCTACGCAAAAAAAATGCTGAACTTAATAGGCAGATAGATGAGCATAGTGAAACGGTAGCTTGACAGCAATGGGACGAAGTATGCAATGCCATCGACGGGCAAATGGGGAGTGGTGTGAAGTGGAACCTCCTCAAACATCTACTGGAAGATAAACAATCCAAAACAAATCAGCAGCTTACAATTGAGAGACTTATCCACAACCTAAAGAACTCTGGTCTGACAGAGACACAAATTATCGACGAGTTCGCCTCGAGATATCTTTGCGCAGAACCCACCTCACACAATGACTACCCTCCTGCTTTGCCACGGAAGGGAACATACCCTCTTAGTTCCCCCTTCATGTGCGCAGAGGTACAAGAGGTTGTATATGAACTCAACGGAAGATGAGCTCCGGGTCTCGATGGGATCAGTAACAAACTCTTAAAGAATTTACCTGACGAGAATATCGAGCTTCTAACGAATAAAATCAACGAGGTGTGGGAGACCAGCGAGGTTCCGATAGAGTGGCGCGACGCGACCGTAATCCTCATTCCGAAGCTGGGGAAACCCCTGTAGCTTGGCTCGCTCCAGCTGATATCTCTCACTTCATGTGTAGGGAAGGTTAGCCGAGCACATTATCCTCAAGCGGGCCACTAAATTTGCTGAGGAAAGGAATCTCTTTCCATTTAATCTAATTGGATTCAGGCCGTACATGTCAACGCAGGATGTAATGTTGCTTTTAAAACGCAAGATCATCGGGAGGGTCTCCAGAAACACCAGAGCTGTTGTGGCACTTGACCTGGAAAAGGCCTTCGACAAGGTCAAACACTCTCACATACTTCATTCCATTAAAGAAGTGGGTCTAGGAGAACATTTTTACAACTACATCAGCTCATTTCTTAAGAATAGAAAAGCTACTATTCACCTAGGATCTCTCGGCTCGAAGACGCTTGATCATGGACCCAGAGGCAATCCACAAGGGGCAGTGCTATCCCCATTTCTATTTAACTTATCGCTGAGAGCACTTTCCCACAGTCTGGCCGAGATTGAAAGTCTCGGTCACGCCTTCTACGCTCACGACCTCATCGTCTGGTGCGAGGAAGGTAGTGATAGGCAAATTGAAGAGCGATTACAAACAGCGATCAGGGTTGTCGAAGATTTTCTTCACAAGGCAGGACTCTGCTTGTCGGCTAATAAATCGGAACTGCTCCTTTAGCGGCCAACAATCGGGGCAAACAAAGGAAGTTTCCCGATATCTTGATCACCACAACGAACGGCTCTATTATTCCGATCGTAAAGAAAGTTAGAATCCTCGGTATGTTCCTGGAGGAGGATGGCAGTAACGCCTACATGTTAAAACGCATTGCAGCCAAAAACGATACCATGACAAAATTAATCACGAGGGTGGCCAACAAACAAGGGGGCTATCCGAGGAGAACCTTCGTATACTCTTTCACGCCTTCCTAATGAGCCACATCAGCTACATCGTCCTGGCCCACAAGTGGAGCAGAAGGGATGAAGCTCGATTAGAATCAATAATTCGCAAGAACATAAAAAAGGTACTGGGTCTCCCACAGAGCACCAGAACAGAACATCTATTGGCACTGGGTGTCCATAACACCTTCAGCGAAATAGTAAAGGCACAAAAGGTCGCCCAAGTAGCAAGACTGGCTTCCACGGTGGCTGGCAGACAGTTACTAGCGCATATTGGTATACGGTCTCTTATTGCCAGACAGAGGGAGTACGCGCTCCCTATCAAAGTCAGGGAAATGTATACAGTATCTCAGGTACCTAGAAACATGCACCCCCAATACAACTGCGGCAGACGCAAAGCAAGGGCCAGAGCCCTTCTTCAAACAACGGCTACGGTTTAGGACAATGTCGCCTTCGTTGACGCAGTGCAATACGCAGCTTCCAATCACTTTGTTTCAGCAGCTACGTCGTTACAGGGAGAGCTGCTGACATCACTTACGCTCAAAAATTCGGATGCCGACAAAGCCGAACAGGTGGCAGTGGCCATCGCCATGGTCACAACGAACCCTTCTACTATTTACATGGACTCGCGAGCCGCCACTAGAGCATTTATGAAAGGCTCGGTGTGCAAAGAAGCCGCGCGCGTTCTCTCGGCTGCATCTTGGACAGGCAAAAAGCATATAATTTGGTTCCCTGGTCATGTGGGCAGTGATGCTCACGAAACCATCCCAAACGCCAACGAACTTGCACACTCCCAGGCGCGAGGTCTCACACACCGCGCCGGAAGTGGGCACTTGGAGGCTGAGGGAGGGCAGTGGCAAAGGAACCTTCGTCTCACTTTCAACGGACCCTCTTCTCACTTTCAACGAGGTCTGCAAGCACTATCAGCTAGGGCGTAGGAAGTTTCCGCTTCCATACCCAACATCTAAACAGACCACAGACAATCACCCTGCGAATGTTACAAACAACACGTATCCATGTCCGTTTATTTGGTCAAAATTCGTAGACGGAATAGACCCACGCTGCCCGCGTTGTGGTCATCCGAGTTGCACCCTCCAGCACATGCTGTGGCAGTGTCACGACTTGCACGTAAGCTCAGGGTCTCCCTCCACTGAGGAAGACTGGCTACAGCTTATCACCAGCTCCGCGAAGGACCAGCAGCTAAGGGCTGTCCTAGAGAGCCCGCGAAGTCGCCGAGAGCTTTAACCCCCCGACGCCATCGTGGGTGGGGCCCCCAGACGGTACCCCCTGACGGGCGCATTCTCGTCTTCTCAGGAACAAATAAAGTTATTTCACTAACTGTCTGTTCGGTGTTCGCGGTGTAGCGCATTCTTTGATTACGTCCTACCTTCAACCCAGTTCGCAGATTAAGGCGGGGGCCATTCGGCGTTGAAACCGATAAAAACAGGCGTACCGCTAGTCAGTATAATGGGTTCATATTTCTTCATATTGTACATCAATGACGTAGGTAATGTTGATGCATCTGTGGTGTTGTATAGTGAAGTGGTGGTGCCTGTGAAGTGTGGTGGCACCGTGGTGTTATGTACAACGTGCTCGGAGGCGACGGCAGCGGTGCTTCTCAATTGAGCGGCGGAAAGATGAAGATGACGTTGGCGCGAAACGTACGCATGAAACTGCGGCCCGCCAAAAGGAAGAAGTTTGCGCGAAAGGTAGCGCTGCCAAGGCACGAGAGGAAAGACGAGGAAGACGAGTCGGGGGCAGAACGGGACACTGTGGATTAAGATTAAATGAATTAGCCGATTCCTTAGCACGAGCCGCACTTGATGGGCCAGTTTTGTCCATACTGCCAGATGTTGAATATATCACGGCAATAAGATATTGAAAATCAGCAATCTCCACTGATACGATAGAAAAAGTAACTACATGGACAGACTATAACCACCTCATGTTTCCATGGCAACCCCACTGGAGTCAGTCCAGAAAGCTCGAAGTCTTAATTACTGAATTTCGATGTCGTGCCCCCCCCTTAACCTGTATCTACACAGAGCTGGTCAGACAACATCACCCCTCTGCGCATTCGACGCAGAGAGGCCGCCGTGTTGGCCACCGCGCCGAGACGAAGATGAAGGGCCGCCATGTTGACGCGTCCCATGAAACAAAGAGCCACCGCCTTGGCCCCCCACAGCAGGAAGTTGCTGCACTGAATGCCCAGCGAATTGCTCCAACTGGGAGCGAATAAGCTCGTCCTCTCGCGCAATCGAGAGGGCTTCGGATAATGAAATCGAGGAGCCTTTTTGAAGCATGCGGCAGCGGACGTTTTACGAGGCTACCCCGGTGAAAAGCTGATGGCGGATCATATCGTCCTCGAGCGCGCCGAAGCCGCACGACGTGGCGAGCGTTCGAAGAGAAGTAATAAACTCGGCGACTGGCTCGCCAGGCAATTGTCACTTTTCTTGGAATTTTACCCGTGCGAGATAATCGCACGAGACATCTTTAAAATGCTCATCGAAAAGAGCAACAGCATTCTTGAAGGCATCGCCCGACGCTGGCGTCGGCGACACGTTGGTGGCGTCCAAAGTATAGAAGAGCTTTAACCCGGCAGGGCCCAACGCGTTGAGCAGCAGGGCCTTGCGACGCTCGGGCTTGCTGGCGTCCTCCCCGGCCGCGTCTGCGTAGGCCTGAAACACCAATTTCCAGTCCACCCACGGAAGTGGCGGGTCTCCGGGCGAATGAAGAAATAGGGGAGGTGGAATAGGAGATGCCATTTCAAGCAAGAAGAATGGAGAGGTGCAGACGAGAAGAAAATGACGCCAATACACTGTTTGAAGAAGATGACAGAGGCGGCGTAGCTGAATGAAGAAATGAAGCGACGCAGCACGCAGCTGCCACCTTGCTGGGAACAAAGAGCGTCTAGGGTTAGTAGGGTAGGTCCGTTAGAAGCAAGAAAAAGACGAACACGGAGAACGAAATGGGTTCTTACACGTTCTCGTCGCCATTGCTGTGTTGGGGGCTGGCTGGTCCCGACGAAGCAGAAGAAGAAGACGGCCGACGGAAACGTACGCGGCCGGGGGGGACGCCGACCAGCCCGAACACGCGGATTGGCGCGAAGCGCCGAAGGAAAGAACAACAACCGCACTCCACGGTTACCCAACACACACTGATTTTATTTTACAGTCGCCTTAAACCCTGGATTAAGGTCTCTAGATGAAACAACCTTACCCTGGATTAAGGAAACTTGTTTCATCTAGGGACCTTACCCTGGATGCCAGAGCGGCGCCCCCTGGTATCCTCACATGTCATTCCGAAACCAAAACCCAGAACACAACACTATTCAACAATTGACCAAATTCATACTATCAGGTAATAGAGAAATGCTCAGAGTATAACTAACCACTATACATAGCCTTCATAGATTACGAGAAGCCGTTTGATTCAGTAGAAATATCAGCCGTCATGCAGACACTGCGGAATTAGGGCGTAGATGAAGTATATATAAACATCCTGGAAGAAATCTACAGAGGATCCACTGCCACATAATGCTCCACAAAGAAAGCGACACAATACTACTCAAGAAGGGTGTAAGACAGGGGGACATAATCTCCCCAATCCTATTTAACTCGTGTTTGCAGGAGGTTTTCAGAGGCCTAGAGTGGGAAGAGTTAGGGATAAGAGTTAATAGAGAGTATACTTAGTAAACTGCGCTATGCCGATTACATTACATAGCTAAGTAACTCAAGGGACGAATTGCAGTTCATGATTACTGAACTAGACAAGGAGGGTAGAAAGGTAAGTCTTAAAATTAATCTGCACAAAACGAAAGTAATGTAACACAACTTCAGCAGCGAATGACGCTTAGAGATAGGTAGCAGTGCACTTGGTAGTACGGCACTTGATGTTGGAAAAGAGTACGTCTAGTGAGGACAGGTAGTTACCGCGGAGTAGAAGCACGAGATTGAATTAACTAGAATTATAAGAATGGGGTGGAGAACATTCGGCAAGAATTCTCAAATCATTAATGGTAAATTACCACTACCCCTCAAAAGGAAAGTAGACAACAGCTGCATCGTACCGGTACTTACCTACGAAGCAGAAACCTGGAGGATTACAAAGAGGGTTCAACTTAAGTCGAGGACGACGCAATAGCAAGCAATAGAAAAGAAAATGATAGGTGTAACCCTAAGGGACAGACAGAGAGCAGAGTGTATCGAGGAACAACCTGGTGTTAAGGACATCATAGTCGAAGTCACGAATAAGAAATAATGGTCATGGGCAGGGCACGTTGCCGAAGGTAAGATAACCGCTGGTCATTAGGGATCGCAGACTAGATTCCAAGAGAAGGCACGCAGGTGAGGGGCAGACAGAAAGTGAGGTGGGCAGATACATTGAAAAGAAATAATGGTCATGGGCAGGGCACGTTGCCGATTGTAAGATAACCGCTGGTCATTAGGGATCGCAGACTAGATTCCAAGAGAAGGCACGCAGGTGAGGGGCAGACAGAAAGTGAGGTGGGCAGATACATTGAAAAGTTTGTGCATGTAAAGTGACAGCAGCAATTGCAGGACGGAGTGGCCTGGCAGATCATGCGAGAGGCCTTTGTCTTGCGGTGGGCGTAGTCAGGCTGCTGATGATAATGATGGCGACGCCATTTCTCTTCAGGTATACACTGTGGCCCCTTCCAAGCTACCTTGCAAGGCGGCCGTGTCAATTAGCTTCGTTTGCATAATTATTCTAACGATTTTTTAACAACACCAAGTATTTGCCCTGTATCTGAGTCGTCTCTTGTAATGGCTACCTCACGCTCCTTCTAATAATTATCGTGCTAATAACTGATCAATCACTTTGTGAAAGTATATCTAGAATAGGTGGGGACACCTCATTGCCATCTATAAACTAGCGTATTGCAATTCGCATAACATGCTTCACATTTCAGGCTATGTTTGATAAAGCCAAGAGCAGACCAACTGGCCCAAAATTCTACTCTGTCAAAGTTGTTATCGTACGACTGCCATTTGTTTGATCGCTGCGTAACATACATTTACTTTTGCTTCTGAATTTCTTTCTGTAATTTTGAACTTCAAACAGGAGCTGAAGTCTCATACAAAAGCTGGAAGCCTTGTTTAACGAAATGTTCTTGCCGACCCTCTCGATCACACATACTTTTGCACGCCTGGCCTTCATGGCTGCGTCCCCTCCACCATATTTACCACAGCATTCAGAGCAAGGATCAATATCTCTGGACATTAATTTGTAAGACTTCGATTAAACTGCAGAGAAAAATACTTTTGAAAGATTTTTTTTCTAAAATTCGGCCTTGACTTCTCTTTTTGGCAGTGCTTCATTTAATGGTGCTGCTTTGGATTTTAGCTACAAGTGCACTTGTAGCCACATTCGGTTTTCTGAAAAGCGCAACAGTGACCAGCTATACTTTCTTCCTTCTCCACTTTCAAATCTTGCAATATAATTTCCTTGCTTATTTTTAGATGTCAATTCATTTATACACAATTTAATTTGATATTACTCCACTTTTTAATTTATCACAGCCGCCTACCACAACCAGTTCTTTGACCATCCCCCAGAGGTGATTGCGCGGCCAAATACTAATCGACAACTAATTGTGCTCCAACATCTCTTCATATATCGTATCAATATAAAAAAAAGAGACAACTACAACGAAACACCGTCTACCGGTAATGCATCTATTATGGCTACCGAATGACGAGCGTGTAGCACAAATCATTTCAATTTCTGCGTCCACTGCAGGTAGCCCAACATCGGACAACGGCAGCAGCTGCACATGTGAGGTCACCTCTGCTAATCGAAAACTAGTATTATAGGTGCTCACCACCTGTGAGACATGAGCGCCCACCAACTAATTTCGCTTTGACATAAACTTCCCTGAATTCAGACTCGCCCAATTTTTTTTCTCTCTCGAAGAGAAATAAATTGAGAAGTTATAGGCTAGAATATTTAGCTGCAGCACATATAGAATGACAAGTGGAGTTGAACGTCCCAAAACCACTATATGATTACGTGAGACGCCTTAGTGTAGGGCTCCGGGAATTTATACCACCTGGGGTTCTTCAACGTGCACCCAAATCTGAGCACACGGCCCTACAGAAAACGCAGCCTCCAAAAAAAACGCAGCCGCCGCAGCCGAGATTCGATCCCGCCACCTGCGAGTCAGCAGCCGAGTGCCTTAGCCACCAGACCTCCGCGGCGGGGCAGCTGCAGCACCTATAGCATCTGTAAGTGCAGTCAACGTTATTAGTGCACAGGAACTTCTAATTGCGCTCCCCTATTCTTTAATGTAAAAACACGTGTAAAGCCGGCCTGAGTAAAGTTAGTGTATATGCTCCCTATGGGAGCATATACACTAACTCTATTCATTACTGTATATGCTCCCTATGGGAGCACATACAATAACATATACAGGTAGCATTTACAGTATCTGTAGGCCTGAAAACTGTAAAGGCCACTAGGTCTGAGAAACTTTGAATCTCCAGCGATTCGTTCTTGTATATATTCGGTCGATCTGCACAGTATGTGAGCGCGTTTTAAAAGACGCCAGATGTCTTAATTCAAGGCTGCCTGCCGAATCATCGGGAGTATTTTGCTTTTTCTTCCGTCTCGTGGTCTCTAATTATTTAACACTGACTGCACCTCAGAACTTCTACTTACCCTCTCACCAACCAGTCCGCAGTGCTGCGAAGGTGCTCTGCGCTAATATCGAGATACAATATAAGATACTGACACAAGTATTTGACACATATGCAAAATACCATACCAGAATAAATGTGTCCGATACGACTTTTGTCTTTCTATCTTCAATTGCTGTTGGAAATTTGTGGTTCAGTTAAAAACTTGCTCTTTCGTTTACAGCTAAAGCTGTTATGAGATCACAACTCTGGTCACGTGCAGTTGTTCGTTGCTGCCGGTGTCTGGAACCGCCTCGCTCGAAATCGGAAGACAAAAAAAAAAAAACCTAGCACCAATGATACAGTGGGGCTCGATACCGGGGCCGCTGGGTGCCAGCCCGGGATTCCACCACTGAGCCACACAAGTGCTCGGGACTCGTTGGCAAACTTGCCTTAGGCAGGCTTGATGTCGGGAAAGCAATCGCGTTAATACGCCTTATAAAGCGTTTTAAAACAGCGATAGAACAACCAGTCGTCACGCAATAAGAATAGCGTAACGATTGGGTAGTCCGATGCATCAACACATTACAAAAGCTTGTTCTTGTTCCCCTACTAATTGTGGCACATACCCACTTCAGCCATAATTCCTCATCGTCGTCAGCCACTGCATGAACAATTGGCACAAAATTCTCTACAAGCATTTAGCGGATACCACGATTATCAGAAGAATGACGAAAAATAGCATAGCGAATGTCAGTCAGCCTACTAACCAGAAATACTTACTATAAATGCCGTAGTGGCTATCAAGCAAGTGTGATTGCAGCAGTTACCCAATGAGAATTTTGAAACGACCGCTCTTCTAGCTTTCGATGTGACTGTGCTGCGCCTACAGCGCAGGCCTGGCGTTTTTTATTTAGTTTTAGAGGAACGCACCAACTTTTCTCTTGCGACCCGCGGCCAACACAAGACAATTTATGTATGTATATATATATATATATATATATATATATATATATATATATATATATATATATATATATATATATATATATATATATATATATATATATATATAGGTATGGGATATGGCACAACGGGAGCGTTGTCAACAAGGATAAATATTTTTATTTCCCAACAGTTTCGGGAGGGGTCCTCCCTTCATCAGGGAATGAGTTATACTGACATGAGCTTCCAAACTTCGTTGTTCCTTCCTTGCCTTCCTTCCTGGGTTCTTCCTTCCTTGCCCTCACCGAATGCCTTCGCGAGCATGGCCTGGCGTTTGCCGATTGCATTGGAATCGCATGTGACGGAGCAGCTGTCATGGTGGAGGAACACAACCGTGTGTGGTCGCGGATTTAAAAAAAAAATCTCCCAATTGTGTGCTAAACAAATGTGTGTGCCACTCCTTAGCATTGTGTGTACAAAAAGCATTTGAAGTTTTGCCATCTAATTTAGGCTATCTGCTGGTTGAAATTCCAGGCTGGTTCTCTCACAGCACTCTGCGACGTAAGAACTATATAAAACTTTTTGAAGCTCTTAGAGAGGAGGAGAATGAGAAAAGTAAGCTGAATTTGCCTTTTATGAAGGCATCCTCCACACGGTGGCTTGTGCGAGGGCGCATTATCAAGAGACTGCTTGAAAACTGGCAAGAACTTAAGGCTTACTTCAAGTGTGCCATGCAAGAGGGTTCGCAGGAAGTGAGATATAAAGCTCGTACTCTCTACAACATGCTGCATGACGACGTTAACTATTTTTATTTTTTGTTTTTGTCACCTATAGTTCTTGAGTTTGAAAAAATAAATGCATTTTTTCAATCGCTCAATGCAGACCCGGAAAAAATGCATAAGGAGCTTGACTTGCATCACAAAGCACTGAAATCGAGAGTCGTCAACACACAGGGGCAAAGGCTTTCCATAGCCATGACCGACTTCGGTGCACCTTTCGGAAATGAGATTGCTCGTTGCTGCAAGAGTGATGAATCAATCATAAATGAAACGTTGGCACTAAATATGAAGCAGCGTTGCCAGGATTTTTTGTATGCCTTGCTGCGGGAAGTGGAGAACCGCCTTCCTGGCAACCAGCAGCTTTTTCAAGGCCTCAGTGCCCTTCACCCGTCGAAAGTGTTGTCACAGATGGCACGCTTTCCATTTGAACATCTCCCCTTCCGCCACCTCTTGGAAGGAGAGCAAGACGTATTGGAAGAACAATACAGAAAAATCTTGATGCATGTCTGGGCTGACGAATCTGTCTTTGACAGCAAAGTTCCAGATGACTGCACGCTATTCTGGACTGGAGTACTGAAGTACGAAAACGTAGTGGGGGACAAACCATACAAAGAGTTAGCCATGTATGCGTTAGCTTGCCTCTCCTGCCCAGTGTAGAATGCAGCAGTAGAAAGGGTTTTTAGTCACGTAACCTGCATCAAGACTAAGTACTGGAACAAGATGTCTATTGAAATGCTGGATGCTATTGTGCGCATTCGCACAACATTATCATTGAAGTCTGGCTGCTGCGTGCAGTTTTTAGTAACTGACGACATGCTTCAAAGATTCACGTCGGAGATGTACAATTCAGTGGAGTGAGCTCTTATATTTGTCCATTTGTTCATCCTATTCATTCATGTTCCATATTTTCAAATGTATTAGTGGTGGAAGTGTCTTGTATGTCAAAAGATATTTTGTGTCAGTGTGAATGGACTATGTGAAAAATGTGACTATGTGAAATGGACTATGTGAAATTATTGCATGCGTATTTTGGCAGGAGTGTGCGAGCGATGTGTTACTACTTTGAGCCACGGTTTCCTTGCTCTGAATGGAAGCTTCTCCTGCTCCTAAAAACCAAGACAAACTACATCACTGTATGTTCAAATGTGCTGGATGAGTTTTTCTTTTTTACCACTACTTCAAAGTAATGAAAACTCAAACGTGGCATTTTGTATTTCATGTAAACCACAGGTAATCGACTTGTCTTTCAAAATTCTTTGTGCAGGACGTCCCACTGGCGTTCCCTCTATAATAAATTCCTTGCTGACTTGTGACAGTTACAACAGCTCTGCCCTGCCTTTGTCTGGAAAAGCTAGCCGATTATACAGTAACCAGTCAAATAATAAATGCTCGCATGCTATTTATGAATAAATATTACCTTCATGTCAAGATAAGCACATCAAGCGTACGTGCCCTTAATAAAAAAAGATAACTTATCGTCTGCACGCGCCGCTTTTCTGCGACTGCGTCCAGGCATTGTCAAACGCCGTCTGCTAGATCTAGTGACGCGACCGCAATGTCGGAGACGTTATCGTCTATTTCGGCGCCTGGGGGATTTCAATTGGTATAGTGGCTAACTGAGGCAGTAAAGAAATTAGTATTAATTGTTTCAGTGCGCTTTGCGTACAGCTACAATTACACGTTCAAATTTTCTGCTTTTTCAGCCTCCTAATGTGTGCAGCGGTGTAGACGTGAAACATCACCATTAGACGCGCTTCGCAGCAGCGGTACACTGGCAAAAACAAAGCAAGAGCCGGAAATACGTCATAGCCGCCATGTCGTAACGTGCGCAAAAAACAAAACAGAAATCGGAAATGCGTCATAGCGGCCATTTTGTAGCGCTGGTGTATTCTGGTGAAATTTTCATAAGGCGCTGGTGTCGAAGCCCTTTTTCAATCTGGCAATGCTGCTCCACACAGCATCTTGACCAACTTGGGTGTTCCCGTTTGGCCAGGTACAATGCCTCTGCCTATGAAGGTTATGTACACTATTTACACTGCTTCATACTGGGACTGACACACACTGTACACTTTAAGACAGGCAACCTTGTGACCACTCCTCCTTTAAAGTCCACTGATTGCAGGGTATTGTGCTACATCAAGACTGTGCTGCTCCTTTCTATACAGGCACGTGTCGCCTTGAGCCACCAACAGTTATTTTGCTATTTGCAAAAGGAACTTGGTACCACCGCGACATAATTTACAACAGCCTAACGTAGGTTAAACATGAAGGAAAAAAAACAAACATAAAAGCGTATTGCAATCGGTGCTGGGCCCTCTCAAATGGAAGGCAGACACTTGGTGAACGACAGAGCAGCAAGTTGAAAGATGGCAGTTGGTGCTAACTATTGCTTTCTCAGTGCAATGCAACTTTTTTGAGTATTAAATAAGTGGCACCTCGAAAAAGTCTTTCATAAAAGCTACATTTTGTCTCTGGCGACAATGTCCTCAAGAGAGAACAAATTCTACAGACTAACAAAACAAAACCTTGAATTTTTACATCTTGCACAGCTCTTACAAAAACAATAAAGACAAAGAGGACCAAAACAGGCCTAGAAATAAAATAGCCTATAGAAAAAATGCGCCAACATAACACAATTATTTTTACTTTCACTTTTGGGCTTTTTTTCCCAAACGTTACCTGTAGAATATTAGGTTAATATGCAAGCCACCTGCAAGATGATAGACTGAGCACACCGCATGGATTCTAGGTGCTGCCAATAAAACAAGCAGCAGAAACACAGACTAAATATGAACAAGCTCCAAGTTTGTAGCAGATTTTCCCAAAGTAGGGAATCAAAAGGCATAGCAGCCCAGTACAAGCTTGCAAAGATTTTTAAATGTGATATGACTGGCTACCTTGAAGCAATAAGAGCGTAGGACACTAAAACTAAGTTTCATTGTAAAATATAACCCATCAAAGTTGTTTGCATACGATCACGTGCACTAAAAGATGTTGATGTTTCGTTATCAGCCCAAAAATAAAATGCATTCACTCGAGGACAGCAACCCGCAGAATATATATGATGTGATAAAAAATAGTCCAATTTTTTAGAATCAAGAGAAGATGTATGCCATAAAATGGATTTCACAATGTAAAAACTATTTACTACTTGGCATGTTAGCATTTCGTTTTCGGGGGCACTTATAATCAGACGAACTTCTGATAACATGAACAAATGATCGTGGTCCCTTCAAGTTCGTCTTAAAGGGAATCTACAGCAATATTATTTAGAATATATGAGATACACTTCCAGTGAAAAAAAAAAGCATTCTGCTTCGATTGCCACTTCCATCACTGCTGTATATGCCTAAATTCAGAATGTGTGCGTTTGTTTCGGAGTTGTACCACTGTCTCAACATGCCTGTATGTGTGTTTGTGCAAAAAAAGAAACACAGATGCAGGTCTACGCCGGCCATGCCCCACAATGTGTCCCAGGTAAGGCACCTCACCGCACCTTAGGTGACAATTAGCAGGTTGCAGGGTAAGACCAGCTTCTTTCAACCTGTCCAGCACGACTCGTAAATGCTCGACGTGTTGTTTCCAGCTGCTTGAGAAGATGGTGACATCGTCAAAATACGGCAAAGCAAACTCAGAGAGGCCATTAGGAGCGCAGTCCGTTAAGCCTGAAAAATAAAAAGGCAAATTTTTCAATCCAAAGCTCAGCTTAAGTGGACGATACATAACGAATTGAGAAACAAACGTGGCGTAGAGTCTAGCACGCTACGTCAAGGGGACTTGCCAATACCCTTGCATGAGATGTAACATGGAAATATAACTAGACTGTGACAGCTTCTACCCTCTCTCCTAGATTTGGTAATGGGTAAGTTTGGTCTCGAGTTATGGCGTAAAGACACCAATAATAGATGCATGGCCTAGGATTTATTCCCAGCACTTAAACCAATATTAGAGGGGATGTATAGTCACTCTCGCCCGGTACTATGACTCCTAACACCAGCATGTTATCGATGTCCTCTTTCATCTGGAACCGTTCCCAGATCTTGGAAAAATGGCAAAATAGTACCTTTACATAAATCTGGTGACAAGCAAGTTTTCAGCAATTACAGGCCCATCTCTCTTACCCCTCATTCCTGCAAGCTATTAGAGCATATTATATACAAACATATTATTGCATTTCTCGAATCTAACAATTTGTTGTCTAGCTTCCAACATGGATTCAGACGAAGTTATAGTACTGTTACGCAGCTAACCGAATTCGTGCACGACATTTCTAGTAATAAGGACATTGGTAATCAGGTTGACGCACTATTCATCGACTTTTCGAAAGCGTTCGACACTGTACTTCACTCTAAATTACTATGCAAATTAAATGCCATATTAAACAACCCGCAACTAGTTACCTGGATTTCTAATTTTCCTTCTGAGCGCTCGCAATACGTTTGTTATAACTCAACTGACTCCGACATTGTTAGTGTTAATTCAGGCGTTCCACAAGGTTCTGTACTTGGCCCGTTACTGTTTCTACTGTACATAAACGATTTGCCTCATAACGTGACCTGTAAAATTCGTCTGTATGCGGATGATTGTGTTTTGTATGAACCCATCAACTCTCCTAAAGCCCATTATTGTCTAAATGACTCATTTATTAAATTTTGTGAATGGTGTGCAACCTGGCAAATGAGTATAAATTTTAACAAATCTGTGCTTATGTCTTTCACGAATAGTAAGTCCCCTTCCTGCTTCACGTACTCGTTTAACGGATCCACCTTAAAAAAAGTAACAGAATACAAATATCTTGGTGTTGTTCTTTCTAGCAATTTATCTTGGTCTCAGCATATTAACTTTATCTGCACAAAATATTTAAAAAAGTTAGGTTATTTAAGACGAACACTGTCCCAATCCCCCAAAAGCACTAAATTACTAATGTATAAAACATTGATTCGTCCTATACTTGACTACGCATGCCCCGTATGGAATCCACACAAGCAGGGTGAAATCGATAGAATTGAGGCCATTCAAAAAAAAGCTATCAGATTTATTTGTAACCGCTATGATCGCTACTTTTCACCTTCCCTTGCCCTGTCTTCTCTTGAACTAACCACATTACGCATGTGCCGTCTAAAGGATTCTATGAAACTGCTTTACTGTTTTATTAACTCGGTCTATCGCATGTCCCACAATACCTACATCTCATTTGCCTCGCCGTCCACAACTAGAAGTAATCACCACCTTAATATCAAGCCTTACCATTGTCGAACTAACACATTCAAATTTAGTTTTTTTTCCTTTCACTGCCGAAATGTGGAATCAACTGTCCGGTGATATTCGCTCCCTTCCGCTGGAAAATTTTTTACCTGCCCTTGCTGATTTGCATTAAGTGTTCTTTTGTTTTATTGCTCTGTTGACCTGTTTGTTTGTTATTGTAAATGCTCACTCCTGCCATAGCCACAAATTGGGGGCTTCAGTATGTATAAATTGTAGCGAAGCCTCCGAACTATGAAATGGGTCGAACTCTTGAGTACCTTCTAGTGGGGCTACCCAAGAAGGACGCCGCTCGCGCTGAGAGCCCGTGCTTGGCTGTGACTGTCGCCATTATATATTCTCGCTCGTTGCCGGCTTATAAACGCCTTAACAATTTGGTGGAGAGTGCTGCGATCCCTGTCTATGCCTTTGGAGCTACGATCACGTACCCTGCCATCTACTATGTACCAAGACGCTTCTCAGCAAACGCCTCCTCCAATGCCACCCCCTTGTCCCGGTGTCCCCAGAATCCGCGATCCGCCCATCTTCACTGGCGCTGATGGCACTGACGTGGAGGACTGGCTCGCCATCTACGACCGCGTGAGCGTCCCCAACAAATGGGACGAGGACGGCAAGCTGACCAACTTGGTGTTTTACCTTGCCGGTGTCGCCAGTTTGTGGTACAACAACCACGCGTCCGATTTTGCCACCTGGTCCGATTTCAAGACCGCAATCGTCAACGTCTTTGGCCGCCCTGCTGTTCGCAAGCTGCAAGCCGAGCAGCGCTTGCGTGAACGTGCTCAGGAGGCTGGTGAGTCATTCACCAGCTATATTGAAGATGTCCTCGACCTATGTAACAAATCCAATCACACCATGTCCGAGACTGACAAGATTCGAAACATCATGAAAGGCATCGACGATGATGCCTTCACGATGCTGCTTGCCGAAAACCCCGGCACGGTGGCTGAGGTCATCACACTGTGCCAGAGCTACGAGGAGCTCCGCCGGCAGCGTTCCATGACCCGACGCTCCCCACCACGAGCTGCAACGCTTGCTGGCTTGGAGGCCAGTTGTGACCAAGTGGCGTTGATGGCAGAACTGAAGTCCTTTATCCGTGAGGAAATCGCGCGTCAGTTCTCCCTCCTGCCCTTTTCCCACCAACCTGCTGTTCAACAATCGGCTACTACCGTTCTCCCTCCCATCCGCCGAGCGATTGAACAGGAAATAGCGGAGGTAATGCCTGCTTACCACCCCCAACAGCCTCCGGCTCCTGCGTCCCTGAGTTACGCGCAAGTGGTCGCCAGGCCACCCCAAGTCGTTCAAGCACCCGCCCCTCTGACCTACGCTGAAGCTGCTGCACGACCTCCGTCCGTTGCAGCGGGCATGCCCGCTACGTATGTTGACGTAACCCCTCAGCCTCAGCTTCAGTCCACCATGCAGCCACCGTTCCGTCCATCAGCCCTTGCGACATGGGTGAGACCTACCCCGATGAACAGATGGCGCACACCCGACAACCGGCCCATCTGCTTTGCCTGCGGTTACGCCGGTCACGTGGCCCGTTATTGCCATCGCGTACAGCCGGCTCCAATTTCTTCACCTGTTGCTGGCCAACTCAGCCGTCCTTATCGCGAAGAACCACCTTCTATGCCACCTCGATCTCGCCCAGGTCCATCTCGACGATCACCGTCTCCACGACGCCGTTCCCTGTCTCCCATGCGGCCAAGTGCGGCAGCTCATGAGCGGGAAAACTAGTCGTCGCAGTCCCTGAGGCAAGGACTGCGACGCTATCGCAATGTGAAAGCCCTCAGAGCAGCCCCTCGAATGTCATTGACGTGCTTGTGGACGGTGTTTGTGCATCGGCTCTTATTGACACTGGAGCTGCCGTATCAGTTATGGACGAAAAACTCTGCCGCTTACTTCGAAAAGTGACGACGCCAATTTCTGGGTTATCCCTCCGTACTGCAAGTTTGCACCGGATTCATCCTACAGCAGGGTGCACAGCTCGCGTTGTCATCCAGGACGTTCTGTATGTCGCCCAGTTCATCGTTATTCAGGCATGCTCTCATGACGTCATCCTGGGATGGGACTTTCTCTCCCGCCATGACGCCGTCATCCATTGTGCCGCCGCCGAAATTGAGCTCTCACCCTTCTCGCATTTGACGCCAGAAGACAGTCCCCCGACACTGAGCAAGATTCTAACGAAAGACGATACAACAGTGCCTCCAAACTCGACGACGGCTGTGTCTGTCTACTGCGCTGGTCTCTCCGACACCATTGGACTTGTTTCGCCATCTGACCGCGCTTGCAGCAGGAAAGGGTTGCTAGTACCTTTCGCGACCGTGCAGGTCAACCAGGGCAACACTGCTATTTTTGTAACCAACCCGTTCCCGTACGCTGTTACCTTGCTTCGAGGGGAATGTCTCGGCAGAGTGGAACCAGTCGACGACGCACAAGTCCTGGACGTACCCGATGACACGCGCGCTCCAAGGTCGTGTACCATCAATGCTGTTTCCACTTCTGATTCGTCGTCTGCTGATGTATTTGGCCCCTCCATCGCTGACAACCTTACGGCCGTACAGCGTTCCCAACTTCTGGACCTGTTACAAGAATATCGTTCTTCTTTCGATGTCGGGCGAAGTTCTCTCGGTCGCACGTCCGTTGTTACGCATCGCATCGACACTGGTGCCCATCCACCTTTACGGCAACGTCCATATCGCGTGTCGCCTGCTGAACGTCGAGTAATTAATGATCAGGTTGACGATATGCTCCGACGCGACGTTATTCGGCCCTCCGACAGTCCATGGGCGTCTCCTGTTGTTCTTGTTGCGAAGAAAGACGGTTCTGTGCGGTTCTGTGTGGACTACAGACGGCTCAATAAGATCACTCGCAAGGATGTTTATCCACTTCCACGCATCGATGACGCGATTGACAGCCTTCATGGAGCCGATTTTTTTTCTTCTCTCGATCTGCGCTCGGGGTACTGGCAAGTACCCATGGCTGACGACGCTCGACCAAAGACCGCCTTCGTCACGCCAGACGGCTTGTACGAGTTTAACGTCATGCCGTTTGGTCTATGTAATGCACCTGCGACCTTTGAGCGCATGATGGACACTGTGCTGCGCAACTTGAAATGGTACACGTGCTTGTGCTACCTCGACGATGTCATTGTTTTTGCTCCGGATTTCTCCACGCATCTCCAACGTCTGAAAGAAGTTTTCGCACGTGTGAGCAATGCCGGCTTACAACTAAATCTGAAAAAGTGCCGCTTTGCAGCACGGCAACTCACCATACTGGGGTACGTCGTGTCCAAAGACGGCATTCTTCCTGATCCTGCCAAGCTTCAGGCCGTGGCCGAATTCCCCAAACCTGCATCTGTCAAAGAATTGCGTAGTTTCGTGGGCCTGTGCTCATACTTCCGACGCTTCATACGAAATTTCGCCACGATCATATCACCGCTGACGAAGCTCCTTGGAAGCAACGGGCCCTTCAATTCGTGGTCATCCGAGTGCGACGACGCGTTCGCGAAGCTCCGCCATTTGTTGACGTCGCCTCCCATTCTACGCCACTACGACCCTACAGCCCCAACGGAGGTGCACACGGACGCCAGCGGAGTAGGCCTCGGCGCTGTCCTGGCGCAGCGAAAACCCGGATTCCCTGAATATGTCGTAGCATATGCAAGCCGTACGCTCACGAGAGCCGAGAAAAACTACACCGTCACGGAGAAAGAGTGCCTGGCGATCGTCTGGGCTCTTACAAAGTTTCGACCTTATTTGTATGGTCGCCCATTCGATGTCGTCACCGACCATCATGCACTATGCTGGCTTTCATCATTGAAGGATCCCTCAGGCCGTCTCGCCCGTTGGGCTCTTCGCTTACAAGACTACGATATCCGCGTGCTGTACCGCAACGGACGCCAGCATGCTAACGCCGACGCCCTCTCGCGCTCCCCTCTGCCTGAAGGTGATGTGCTCTGCTCAGTATCCTCGGCTGCTGTTTCTGCCATTGATGTTGACATCATCGCTACCGAACAGCGAAAGGATAATTGGATCGGCCCGCTCATCGACATGCTCTCTGATCCATCCGCAACGCCATCCACGCGTGCATTGCGTCGTCAAGCTCGCCATTTCGCCATTCGTGACGGCCTCCTATACCGACGCAATTACGACGCCGACGGCCGGCAGTGGTTACTCGTGATACCCCGCAGTCTGCGGTCAGAGATATGTGAATCTTTCCATTCTGATCCGCAATGCGCGCACTCTGGGGTATTCAAAACCTACCATCGCATTCGACAACGCTACTTCTGGCGCGGGATGTACCGCTATGTGCAGCAGTTCGTTCGCTCTTGCCTCACTTGCCAACGCCGTAAACCGTCAGCCCACATGTCGCACGCCAGTCTACAACCGTTACCTTGCCCTGACCGTCCCTTTGGGCGCGTAGGTATCGATTTGTATGGACCACTTCCTCTGACGTCGGCTGGTAACCGCTGGGCCATCGTTGCCGTTGACCATTTAACGCGATACGCCGAAACCGCCGCTCTCCCTGCGGCTGCTGCGCGCGATGTTGCGTCCTTCCTGCTGCATCGATTTATACTGCGCCACGGACCACCCCAAGAGCTTCTCAGCGATCGAGGCCGTGTCTTCTTGTCGGAAGTCGTCGAAGCCATTCTGACGGAGTGCCATTCTGTCCACCACAAAACTACTGCTTACCACCCACAGACGAATGGCCTCACCGAACGCTTTAACCGCACCCTCGGCGACATGCTTTCTATGTACGTCGCTGCCAACCACACTAATTGGGATAATATACTGCCCTTCGTCACCTACGCCTACAACACCGCCCCTCAGAGCACGACTGGTTTTTCACCTTTCTACTTGCTGTACGGAAGGCACCCGTCGCACACCATGGACACAATACTCCCGTACACGCCGGATCCATCTGAGTGTACACCTATTTCCGAGACAGCCAGGCTTGCTGAAGAGTGTCGCGAGCTTGCCAAGACTTTTACGACGCAAGAGCAAGAGCGGCAGAAGAGTATCCGTGATGGCTCCACCACTTCTGAGCCCACGTTCCTTCCTGGTGCGCTTGTATGGCTCTCGATCCCGACCTCTGCCACTGGCCTCTCTTCCAAACTACGTCCCAAATACGAAGGCCCCTACCGTGTCATCGAGCGCACCTCACCCGTCAACTATCTGATCGAACCCGTTGAACAATCTTCGGACATGCGCCGCCGTGGGCGAGACATTGTCAACGTGGAGCGCCTGAAGCCTTATTATGACCCGCTCATAATAACAAGCTGTTAGGTCGCCAGGCGGCTCCCTCTTCGACCCCGGGGTAATTGTAGCGAAGCCTCCGAACTATGAAATGGGTCGAACTCTTGAGTACCTTCTAGTGGGGCTACCCAAGAAGGACGCCGCTCGCGCTGAGAGCCCGTGCTTGGCTGTGACTGTCGCCATTATATATTCTCGCTCGTTGCCGGCTTATAAACGCCTTAACAAAATAAATAAATAAATAAATAAATGATCTGCTTTTGCACAGCGGAACATCAATACGGCTTGCTACGGATTGGCTTTGTTTCCAGGACGATCATAAAACACGTCTTTAAACTCAGAATTATTCCTCCTCAAGTCCTCCATCTGGACTTCACTTAACCTAGGCTCCAGGTTCAACTGGTCCAAGATTACATCGGATCTCCTTTCGATTACATCACTAGAAGTCAAAATTTCTGCTCCTTCTTCATCTGAAGCATTCAAAAACAGATTTACGACCACTTGACGTTGAAGCTATGATTTCATCAAGTTACTGTGGTAAATTTTGTTCGACCGCCTTCCTAATTTCACTTCATATCTGGTATCAGAAAGCTTCGATATTGATTTGGCGGGCACTTCCCAATGAACCTCAAGCTTGTTCTTTTTGGACGGCCGCAGCAGCATTACCCGACTACCTACTTCAAAGGTGGGTTTCTTCGCGGATTTTTCCTAGTACTCCTTCCAACACACTTGTGGAACCTTCATGTGGCTTTCCACAAGATCTTTCGTTTTTCCAAGGAGATCTAGAACATACGCAACTACATTAGGGTCCTGATCGAATCCCTCCCAGGACTCTAGTAGCATTCACAATGGCGTTCTCAAACTGCTGCCAGACACAAGCTCTGCAGGGCTAAAAGCAGTGCTTTCATGACGATCTGATCTCAAAGCGAACACAACAGGAATAATTCACGCTTCCCAGTCACATTTGTGCTCATACCAAAGAGCTCTCAGAATCTGTTTCAGTACGGAATGGATACGCTCTACCGGATTGGATTGCGGGTGATTGATCGAGCTGTGCAAGTGTTTTATTCTGCATTTATCCAAAAAGATAGAACTAAGTCAGCTAGTGAAGACACAATCGTTGTCGCATTGGTGTTCATAACGAAATCTGACGCGTGCAAATATAAATAGCAGTGCATCCACGAAATGAGGGGAGTTGAGCTCTTTAAGTGGTATTGCTTCTAGAAATTTTTTGGCTACACAGAGGGCCATCAGGAGGTACCAACAACCTTGCCTTGACTCTGGATATGGCCCAACGATATCAATTACTAGGAGCCGAAAAGGTTTTGTGATAATCGGCACAAGCTTCATGGGTGCTTTCCACTTGTCTGTGCATTTCCCCGCTCTCTGACAAGTGTCAAGGGAGCATAAAAAGTTTTAGATATCCTTTCCAGCATTTCGGCATATGAAACTCGAGGCAAACTCTAGCCTTGGTTTTCTTTATGCCGAGATGGCCTGCCGACACTTTTTATGCGCCAGTTCCAATAGTTGGCGACGATACTTTTGTGGCACCAAGAGATGCTCAAACTTGTGACCTTGCACATTTCTGTAGCTCCGATACAGAAGCCCTGCCTTCTCAACATAAAGAAACATTCTTTTTCTTTGTTCCCTACCTTACATTTTTCAAGACCGCTTTAATCGAGAAGTCCTCACGCTCCTCTCGAATGAGCGCTTCTCGATCTACCCTCGACAGCTCACTCAAACTTTCCGCTACAGGCGAGAGTGTTGCACCCCTCTTGCTCTCACTCAATGGCGTCATGTAACCTACTCCTCCAAAAGAGACGGCTTCCGCGACACGCGGCTCGAGTGACTCATCGGGAGCATTACTTCTCCGAGGCACCAACGCCTTGCCGCTAAGGTCACGCAGATTAGCCTCTTTAGCAGGTGGTGTTAAACTACACTGAAGGAGATCAAGTTCCTGGGAAAGCTTCCACGCTTGTGATCGTGTGAGGGCCATGTACGCTAAGTTGCAGAAGAATTATTTACCCTGCTCTTTGAGAAGCTGCTCAGAGTTATAAGAAAAAAGATCATGAATACGATCGGGAAGTGCGGCAGACACAGTCGCTTCGTTGCGAAGCTTACCGAACAGGCCTTCATTGACAACTTGACAACTGTAGCGATTGATATGTAAGCACTCCGCTCCTCGGCGACTTGCCTAATCCACGCGCATTCTCCTGTAAAGTCGTCCGGAGACACAATTGAAGGATTTTCATCGCTGCTGATAGTCGAAGTGCTCGACACGTTTTCCCGTTCACACTAATTTCCTGGAGATACGGCTCTAACAACCGCATATTCTTTTCCGATTCTGAGATTGTTGCGAAAGCGAACTTTTGTTTACAGTCTACTGCACTGTGCCCTTCCTTTTAGCAGTTGCAGCAGATAAGCGGTTTCTGTGATTCAAACGCCCGTGTGGTATCAATGCGTTATTTAGGAACCGCGCTCGATTTCTCCGCTTCTGTTTGCTGTTCCCCTACAGTGTCCCTTGTAAGACACGGTTCCTTCCTGAAGTTACGGTGCCGAGTTGGTTTCCATTGATCAGGTTTCCTGGAAAAGCTCTCCTTCATTTTATCTTTTTCAACGCGCATTGCCCTGCTATGCAACTTGCGGCAAGTATAATACTGCACAGCTAACCCTGCTGTCTTGTTAAGCTGCACTTTGCCAAGTTTGTCTTGCAGCCAAAGCGTGACATCATCCTCGATGCAGAGGTAGAATTGCTCCAATGCAATGCATTCTACCAATTTATCGTGATCGTCATAAACACCTTTGCCCTTGAGCCATTATATTAAATCGGCTTTAAAACGAAACAAAGTCAATGTGTGACTCATTGCCCTTTTTTGCGTACCGAGCTTTTGCCGGTAAGCCTCATGTGACAACTTATAACGTCTCAAGAGCACTTCCTTAACCTCGTCATAGCTCACAAATGCTTCCATTGACAAGCACGTTATCACGTTGGACACTTCGCCAGGAAGAAGAGCCAACAGGTTCTGCGCCCAAAGAGACTGCTCCAAAGCATTTCGCTCACAGACATGATCAAACTTGTATCTCGTCAAGTTTGACGAGATACTTCATCAAGTCCTCGCCTACTACGAACGGTGGCAGTTGGTCACGAATTCAATGACCGCTGACCTGAACTGTCGCAGAAGCTACGCTACGCGCCTGCTAACACTGTAGGATTGCCAATTCTATTCGTTTCAACTCAAGGCGCTCCTGTCTTTTGGCCTCCTCACGGCTTTCTCGCCTTCTAGATTCTTTACGTTCGCGAACATCTACTTCTCGCCTTTCAGCCTCCTCGCGACATGCTTTGATGTCCGCCCAGGCCTCATCGAATTTTTCAGCTAACAATCCTTTATCCTTCATGATCTCAAGGATTGCTTGTTTTCGTTTCACATGGCCCAAAGTAAGGCCAAGTTCCCCACAATTTTCGACGAGTTCCTTTACTTTAATGTTTTCCATCGTTCACTCTAGTTTCTTGCTGTTTGCCCTTTGTAAGGATCTACTTGCCGTACCCACTATAAGTGTACTATCAAAACGCACAAGCAATTTTTAACACTATCGTGTTTACACCCTCCGCATTTCCTTTGGTTTCAAAGCGCTCCGACTTGGCTTGTAACGATCAAAGCTCACTCACTAATGCTTCACACAGCCCTTCTCTAAACTGCTATAACCTGTGCTCGAGTAGTCTGGTAAACTGAGGGGAAAGCATCAGGCATTCCATGCATCGATGTTGCTGACGCCGGCCGATCTCCCAGCTGCCATTCACTGTATCGAGGCGCGACGACAACACAGTCCCGAAGGCGCCACTGCTCCGATACTCGCCACTGCCAAGGTCGCTGGCTCTTTGGTAGCGTTACTTTCTCACCTCCCGACTGCTTCTGCACAGAGATGATACACGAGCAGAGAAGATGACGGTGAGTTAAGGCAAGGTTCATGTACAACATAGAAATAGAGGCGTTAAATATTCAGCACAGGGGCCGACAGCTTAGGGACTCGAAGAGCCGAGACGTCTTCTCTGACTCATACGTCGGCTTCTCTGACACATAGGTCAGCTGCTGGACAGCGCAGCTTGGCTTTTTTATAGGCACCGGGAGTACCTTTACGTCACCAACGTCTAATCAGACGCGCCGGTAGCAGTGATGTCAGATTCCTCGAGTCTGGAACCGCCGCTGGGTTAAGTAATGATCCTCAAATTCGGAGTGGCTGCGCTGGGTTCCACCTAAAGACGAGTGATGTTGTTACGCACTGCGTAAGATTCGCCAGACTGCATGGCGCCGCTTGCATGGCACCAACCATGGCGTCATTGGGATGATGACGTGAGGCGGGCTCGCTCGCTGGCTTTGACAATGATTGCTTTTGCAGTAGCAATGACATGACAATCGTTGGGGGCTCTCAGGCGTAACAGCACCCCCGCTGCTAGACAATGCGCCAAAAAGAAGAGCTGCTTCAACATAGCTCGGCTGTCAGGCACATTCGTTCGCCAGGTCTCTCCAGGATCCCCTCCAGGGCCAGGGGAGTATTTGGCTTCAGGCTATGTTCCGTGAACACATCCCAACGCGCCGCTTGGCTTTTTTAGAGGCACTGGGTGGACCTTTAAGTCACCAACGTCCAATCAGAAGCGCCGCTAGCCGTGATGTCATATTCCTCCATTCATGAACCGCCACTTAGTTGCGTCATGATCTTCAAATAAGGAGCCACTGCGCAGATTGTTTTGGCAGTAGCAATGACATTCGGTGTGGGCTCCCAGGCATAGCAGCACGCAGCAGGAGCAATTAGACAGTGCTAAAAGCGGCACACCAGTTTTCTCGGCAAGGCTCCTCACGCGAAGTGAGTAGGGCTGCCTCATCGAGGGGCGTTTTCCAAAATGTTCAGAGCTAGAGAAATCATTAATTATGGAGGGTGTAGGATGTTTCTTATCGCTGTTCACTTTTAGATAATAAATAAAAGACATGTAAGACCTCCGCAGGCCGAGTTACCCCTCAATCAACTAAGCGTAAAAGCTCTATTGGGCTCGTTGGAAAGGCACCTAAAGAGAGACGGATGCCCAGATGATAAACAGGATCCAGAATCTTCAATGCGCTCGGTGTCACAGACATTTAAAAGACATTTTCTGTTATTGCCTCAGGTTGTACGTGGCAAGACTTTCAGGATTATTTTCATACACTGGTTGATTGATTGATATGTAGGGTTTAACGTCCCAAAACTACCATATGAATATGAGAGACACCGTAGTGGAGGCCTCCGGAAATTTCGACCACCTGGGGTTCTTTAACGTACACCCAAATCTGAGCACACGGGCCTGCACAATTCAAGCTCCATCGGAAATCAGCCGTTGCAGCCGGGATGCAAACCCGCGACCTGCAGATCAGCAGCCACTAGACCTTAGCCACTTGACCACTGTGGCGGAAATTCATACAATGGTTTTTAAGATGTTCAATGTGTGACACGAAAGTTAGCTTTGTGTCTGAGATTAGGTCTAAAAATTTGTTTCGTGTTCTTAGATAGACGTTGACCATGTATGTCTACAACAGGATCGGGGTGCATGCCTCTCTTTCTCGAGAAAAGAACATATGTACTTTTTGGAAGATTAAGGCAGAACCCATTTTCATCAGCCCGTTTGGCCACCTTGTTTAGACCAGGCTGAACCTGTCGCTCACACGTCGCCAAGTTGCACGATTCAAATCCTACCTATTCATCATCTACATACGTGCAATAATATACATTGCGAGGGATGTACAGATGCAGTGAATTCATTTTAACAGTAAAAAGTATGCAGCTGAGGACCCCACCTTGTGGTACTCCCATTTCTTTAACAAATGTTCATAATAGCACATTTCCCACTCGTACACGAAACGTGCGATCCGACAAGTAACTTCGATTATGTTGGACATTCTACCTCGTACACCTAGGTTGGACGAATCTCGCAATACTCCGAATCACTATGCTGTGTTGTATGCTTTTTCCATGTTGAGGAACACAGAGAGAAAATATTGCTTGTGTACGAGGGCCTCGCAGATCTGCCCCACAATGCACACGAGATGGTCAGTGGTGGATCGACCTTCTCGTAAACCACAGTGGTGTGGGTAAAGCAATTCCATCGAATCTAGAAAATGTATTATTCGGTGGTGGTTGGCCTGTAATTCGTGACAGATAATAGATCCTTGTTGTTTCAGAATAAGGATCACAATAGCCTCTTTTTGGGAAGTAGGAATCTCATTAGAAAACTATATGACATTGTATAGGGAGAGTAGTGTTTCGAGAGTTTCCTGGGGTCAGTGTCTCAGTATATCATAAACTATTGTATCAAAGCCTGGAGCAATGTGCAGCGCGGTCCGTAGTTCAGCTGAGCGGAACGGTTCATTACACGCATCATTACTTGCGAATATTCTATTGAACTTTTGTTGTTCCCACCTCATTTTGTTCCTTTAGAAAGTGTTTGAATAGTGTGTTAAGTGGGATATAGATTCGACATGTCCTCCAAGATAATCAGATCGATCTTCCAGGCTTTGCCTTTGGGTGCCTACTAATGGTACCAAATACAGTGGAATCTCGATGATACGAATCTCACGGGGTCCCGAAAAATATTCGTATTAGCCGAAATTCGTATCATCGAAATAAAACTAGCTAAATTAACAAAGAGTCAGACGTGAACTCAACCAGGCACAAGTACGTAAAAAGCATTTGTTTCTTGATGAAAAAGTCTCTGATGTCCTTCTGCCTCTTTTTCTTCGCCAGGTCACCTAGCAGACTTTGTTCGAAAGCATAAAAACGCCTGCACGTGTCGTCCCTGACTTTATCTGCGACAACAGTGTGCCTCAGAACGTCGAGCGCGTGCAGCGTTTCAGCCGCCAGTGGTGGTTCTTCGCCGTTGCCCACGTCTATGTCGTCGCCATCATTGCTGGAATCTGCAGTCCCGCACGCGGCCCCCTCAACAATATCTTCGACCATGCGCGCACCACAGGTGGCGAGATTGTCATCTGCCGTGCAAAAATCATCAGATGTGCACTCGACGTTGAGCTGTTCCCAGTCCTCAATTGTAGGATCTTCCGGCTCTGGGGGCACCTCTTCTGGACTCCGGAAGAAGCCGCATTTGCCGAAGCAGTTCGCTACGGTAGTCAAAGTTACCCGATCCCATGCCATAGCTATAAAATGGATGGCGTCCAAGAGGCTTATTTTTAGGTTACCTTCGTCCTTTCGGTCAACATTTGCGAGTAGCCGACGCACAAGAAGGCTCTTAAAATGGTGCTTCACATTCTTAATAATCCCAGCGTCAAGAGGTTGCAGGTGCGTCGTCGCGTTTGCGAGTAAAACGACGAGTTTGAAGTTCTGAAGCGTTACTTGCCTCGGGTGGGCGGCGCACTGGTCAAGAAAAAGAAGAATCTTCTGATTCTTACAAGCTATCCTCCTGTCAAGGAAGGACAAAAACTCTTCAAACAATGCCGCCGTCATCCACGCCTTTTTGTTTGCGCGATAGACGCACGGCAAATGACTCTCGCGCTTGAAGCACCGGGGCTTTTGGAACTTTCCGGCTACGGTCAGCTTAAGCTTTTCAGATCCGTCGGCGTTACAGCACAAGAGCACAGTAATACGCTCTTTGCTTTTTTTTGCCTCCTCTGCATGCTTCGCTTTTTAAACAGAGGCTCTTTTCGGGTTGCAGGTTAAAAAAGAGACCTGCCTCATCAGCATTAAAAACATCACGAGGCTCATACTCTGCAATAAGTGACGGCAGCTTCTCTAACCAGTCGCTGACAACTGCCTCGTCAGCTTTTTTCGCTTCGCCGCAGACGCTTTTGTAAACGAGAGCGTGCCTAGTCTTAAAGCGTTGCAGCCACCCACCTGAGGCCTGAAATCTGTCGATATGCAGAGCAAGTGCAAACTCGTCGGCTTTCTCTTGCAAAACTTTGCCATCGACATTTACGCCAGCTGCGGTTATTTCTTTAAACGAAGTCAGGAGAGTCTCTTCAAGTTTCACGTGCTGAACGGTCTTCGCTTGCTTTGCGTTGACATTGAACGAAAGCACGTTTTTCATTATGGTCTCTCGCTGTCCAACAACTGTGCTCAGTGTTGACGTTGCAAGGCCTAGCTCCCTAGCCAACTCCGTCCGCTTTCACTTAGGATCCTCATCGACCTTTCGAAGGATGTCTAATTTCTCCTTAAAGGAGAGCGCTTTTCGCTTGTGAGACATAGCTCGTTGCGACTAGGCAAAATGGCGCAAACACAAAGAACGCGGCCTGAAGCACAGCACTGCAGCCACTCCGTCCAATGCCACGCAGAGAAAGAGGAAAAGCACAACAGCAACAAAAGCGTCACCGCCCCACTCGCCCCGCGCAGTCCGCCGCGTCGTCGCGTCCGCGCCGCCGCACCCAAAAAAAGAGGGAGAAATGGATGGATGGATGGATGGATATGGCTGTACCCTTTAGATCGGGCGGTGGCTAGCGCCACCAAGCCGTAATACCTAATGAACCAAAAACTATATTTATTTTTTTCCCTTTAAAAGTGAGTTTGAGAATTCGTACTTTGCAGTGAAGAGTTTAATTTTCACTCGTGCCTTGACTTTAGCCACCAATCAGATAACCTCCTTCTAGTTAAGTCTACCCGCTTAAAGTTTATTTTGCCCTCCCGGTCCCTAAACCCCAGTGCTTTGAAAAACTCTGCGCCATCATCCTGAACTATAGAGTGAAGCCCTTTACAGAACATTATAAATTGTTCGGCAGTTGCTTCTTCCTCTCCACACGCACTGCATACTGTGTCTACCCCTTCGTATTTGGCCCGACATGTCTTGGTTCGCAGTACTCCCGTCCTGGCCTCAAACAGAAGAGAACTACGACGAGTATTATCATAGATCCTTTCCTTGGCAATTTCCTGCTTGAAAGTTCGATAGATCTCTAGTGCGGACTTCTTAATCATGCCCATTCTCCACATGTCAGTCTCCGTTTCCTTCACTTTCTTCTTAACCGATAGTTCTTTTTAGTTTGGCCATCTGCTGTTTTCTAAGTATTTACCAGTCAACTTCCTGGTTCGCTTCCTCCATTTTGTATCGACATTCTTCATGTACAAGTAGCTGAAAACCTTCCTAGCCCAACGCTCTTCTCCCACTTCTCTCAATCGCTTCTCAAATTTTATCTTGCTGCTAGCTTCCCTGCTCTCAAATGATGTCCATTCCATATCACCTTGTACTCCCCTGATTTGGTGTATTCCCGTGAGCTCCTAAAGCAAGCCTACCTATTCCACGTTGCTTAATTTCTAATCTTGCTTGAACTTCTGATCTCATGCACAAGACCGCATTGCCGAACGTCAGCCCAGGAGCTATGACCCTCTTTCCATATTCCTCTCACAACATCATACCTATTGTAATTCCACAGTGCCCTATTTTTCATGACTGCTGCATTCCTGTTACCTTTAGTCGTCACGTATATTTCGTGTTCCCTCAGATACTCGGTCCCATTGCTTATCCATACGCCCAGATATTTGTATTCATCTGTTATCTCTAGCCTGACCTCCTGTATTCTAAGCTCACTACCTTCGATGTCATTGAAAATCATGACTGCTGATTTTCCTTACTGAATCTAAAATCTAACCTATCTCCCTCATTACCGCAGATGTCCATCAATCTCTGCAAATCTTCCTTGTTGTTAGCCAATAGCACTATATCAACTGCGTACATTAATGCTGGTAGTGCTTGATCAGTAAGTTTTCCTTGTTTGACTAAAGAGAGGTTGAAGCTCAGTCCACTTCCCTCTAATTTTGCCTCTAATCCTTGTAGGTACATCATGAATAATACGGGTGACAGGGGGCACCCCTGCCTAAGCCCCCGTTTTACCTCTGCAGGCTTGGATACCTGTTTTTCCCACTTTATAACTACCTTGTTACTTTATAGATACCCTATAAAAGATTAGTGACTATGTTTCACGTCTAGTGTGTCCAGTATTCCCCACAATTCCTCTTGAACCACGCTATCGTACGCTCCCTTGATATCCAAAAATGCTAGCCACAGGGGCCTGTGTTCCTTTTCTGCTATTTCGAATGCACTGCGTCAGTGAGAACAGATTGTCTTCCAACCTCCTGTGTTTCCGAAACCCATTCTGCAGTTCCCCCAGCACCCCCTCATCCTCTATCCTCGCCTGCAGTCTTTACTTTATAATCTGCATCGCCAGCCTGTAGACCACTGATGTCACTGTTATAGGACGGTAGTTGTTTATGTCAGCTTTGTCCCCCTTTTCTTTATAGAATCATGCTCATCCTGCTAAGCTTTCCACCCATCGGGAACTTCACCATCGATTATTATTGTGCTCACTGCCTCTCTCAAAGCCTGCTTAGACTTCGGACCTAATGTCTTTATCAGCCTAATTGGAATGCCATCTGGGCCTGTTGATGTACTACTAGCAACCCTTTTCTCAGCCCTTTCCCACTCTTGTGAAAATGGAGCCATTGCACCACTTGATTCGTCCTTGTCTATTGTGGTGCATAAAGTACTTCTTTGTTGAAATTTTTCTGTCACCCTTGTTCTTATATATTCAATAGCTTCGTCCCCTTCTAGCCTAGCACCTTGGGCTGTAGTTATAAAACTCCGGTCTAGGCTCGTCTCATTTCTTAGGGAGTTTAGATGATTCCAAAATTTCGCAGCTGCCTTTCTATCTTTTTTATGTACTTCTGCCAGCCACTGAGCTTCCCTTCCTTCTAATCTTTTCATTGATCAGAAGGGATGCATCCCTTCTACAGCTTAGAAAGGTTGCCCATTTTCTTTCAACATCATCTGTCGGTTCACCCTGCTGCTTAGCATGTCTGTGTTCCCTAGAGGCTTCCTGACGTTTTGCTATGGCTCTCTTAACTTCCTCATCCCACCAACTTTTGGGTTTGTGTGGAAACCGTGGCCAGCGCCATCTCTAAACCTAAACTGAAATTAAAGGGCACAAGCTGTCTCTGAGGTATCCAATATCGCGCACGCCGATGTTGGAGGCCGCCACGCGCTGCTGGCAGGCACCGTTGGCAAAATGCCAAACCAGCGGTGCAGCGCGCATTTCGGCGCGCGACTGAGCGCTGTTCTATTTCGCGGCCGTCAGTGGGGCGGCATTCATTCGTATCAAACGACGGGGGCAAAAAATCGATTCGTAACAAACGTACTCTAGCGCATTGCAAAGTAATGGGGCTCGGCAGGGACCACAGAAAAAATTGTATCATCCGGAAATTCGTATTAGCCGTGATCGTATCATCGAGATTACACTGTATGTTGATTGGCCTGTTATTTCCTTGATGCTCTTCCAGGCCTTAGCTGCATCTCTATACGAGTTCATTTTCGATATGAACCTCTGCCAGCTGTCTTTCCCAGCTTGCGGGCGCGTCCTCTGCCCTTGTGATTTGATCTCTTTAATATTGACGAGGTTTTCTGCAGCGGGCAAATCGCGTAGAAGCCTCCACGCTTTATTTTGTTTTTTCCGAGCTTTGCGGCAGTCGTCATTCTGCCAGAGAACACGACTAAATTCAAGAATCTAAGTAAAACCTTCAAACGTTCAAACAAGAGTTTCAGTTAATTCTAGCAGACAAAAAAATACCTCATTAAACCTTCGCTTTTCATTTTTCTTGGCTGAACTAATATCACATGGGACATTTCACGAGATAATTTCATATGAAAACCACATCCTTTTCAAGAGCACCTTTCAGTGAAAAATAAAGGGAAAGAAAGAAATTAAAGAGTAAAATAACACCTACAGTAATGTAGCTCCTGCATTCAGATCGAACTGGGAAAATCTTAAATTTGAAAAAAATTCATTATCACTAGTACAATATAAATTGAACACCACTAGCAGAGCTGTATATAGAAATTTTGGCACAACACATAAAAAGGAGCAAGAAACCAAAATACTACAGACAAGGTGAATAGGAGCACTGCGTGGTTAAAAAAATATAAAATAACCATGCATGCGATACAAATTGACATAACTGTCCTTAGAAAAATTAGTGACTCTCGAGTGATAAAATAAGTCACAAAGCTGACCGTTTTTTAAAGGGGCCCTGCAATGCTCTTTGGTCATAGTGCTGAAAATGCTGCCGATCAGTAGCAGAGGCTCCCGACAACGCTGCGAGCCAAATATTATAGCGCAGCGCACGGCCTGGAATTCACAATAAATTATCAAATTCAGCTGAAAATTGCTTTCTCTTCTCTCAACAAATCATGCAATAAGCCCAAAAATCACCTAGTAGTAAGCCCATCTATCAGCCATTGGCTATTTGAATATGGCATGCTTGGTCGATACAGAGATCGCCGGGGGAGGCAGTCACTTGTCCAAGAATGAGCGTGCGATTGCACTGAAAAACCCATGTATTCGAAAAAAAAAAGAAAAAAGCATTCAAGGTCACAAGGTGAGCGTGACGTTTTTCGATTGCCCCTCCCATCCCTCTCAGCTTAGCCTCCAGCGGTTTTGTCGGGACGAGAGAAGAGAGAATGCAATTGCAGCGTGTGACAAACATTGGTTCTACACAACAAGATACCGTATTTACTCAGATAATAGGCATACTATTTTTCCGGAAAATCCAGCTGCAGGTTTGGGGTACACCTATTACACGAGGTAAAATTAAAAAAAAAAATTATTTCCGACTACATCACGGACCATCAACAACATACATACATGGCCAAAGTCACAAATATCCGCACTGCAGCCGAAACAACCATCTTCATAGACTGCAATAGCACAAAATTTGTTGAGCACACAGTCTCCTGTGTCCAAGATAGAGGCATGCGATGCGGTGTGCATTCAAATTTCCAAAAATAAACATCGAAAAACCTACGTTACCAACAAAATGAAAGCAAAAAAAAATAAGAAAAGAAAGCGCGATCACGTAAATTCACCGAATATGTTTCAGGCCACCTAGATCATGCGCATTATCACTGAAATCTTGTACACTGAACGGTACTGACCATTCGATTTCACAAACGAATGCAGCTTCTCACTTTGTCAATGCTTTTGCTGCTGATGATGATTAAATATGTCTGTGTTCTTTGTAATGGGTGGTGCCTTTACAACACCTATTCAATGCCAATTCACATGTTTTGATGCCTGGGCCCAATTCTATGCTTCTGCGACGAAATGTTTTATGCATTAGGGAGACTCCTCTTCCTACATAACATCCAGTGTTTTTTTTTTTCCGCAGCAGTTTAGAACAGTGTGGCTTGGTGGTAGAACACCTGCTTGCCATGCAGAAAACCTGGGTTTGATTCAAACTTGATTGATTGATTGATTGATATGTGGAGTTTAACGTTCCAAAACCACTATATGATTACGAGAGACGCCGTAGTGGAGGGCTCCGGAAATTTAGACCACCTGGGGTTCTTTAACGTGCACCCAAATCTGAGCACACGGGCCTACAACATTTCCGCCTCCATCGGAAATGCAGCCGCCGCAGCCGGGATTCGAGCCCGCGCCCTGCGGGTCAGCAGCCGAGTACCTTAGCCACTAGACCACCGCGGGGGGACAATTGATTCAAACTTGAACCGGGCCTATTTATTATTTTTTTATTAGCAGCTTTCAAATTTTTACTTACACCTATGACACCAACGTTGAAACTTTTGCGAAACAAGCTTTCTAGCAATTGTGTTAATAATGTAATGTGGTTGAAAACACAGCAAAATTCCACTTTCACACTAATTAGTTTTAAACATAACTTGCATGAAGAAGCTGTCAGCAGTCCAAAAAATAGGCTTCTACTATGCGAATGACTATTTTCCGATTATACTCGGAGTGTGAGAACAAATGAAAAGGCACGAAACCTTTTAACATGACCATTAAAGGGACACTAAAGGCAACTATTAGGCCAACGTTGACTGCGGAAATAGCGGTCCAGAAACCTCGCAGTGTTACTTCTGTTCCAAGGACGGGCTTATTTTGAAATAAAATCGTGTTAGTGGCCCGCAGTCGGGTAGCGCACTTCAAATTACCCGCCTCTCGAAGAGACCAATTCGCATCACTGTTGCCGTGCACAACGTTGCCAGGCTTTACTGCACCGTCACCAACAAAAGTAGACAGAACAAAAGTTGCGGCAGCCACAGCAGCCATTGATCAATTTCCTGTCATTCGCTCCGAGATGGCAGACGTGTTTTGGTTCAAGTGCGCTGAGCTAGATGGAATGACCTGTCAACTTTAACCACACTAAAATTGAAATTTTTCGAACTACTCATGCTATTCCCCAATCGTAACATCCGGAAGTTCTTTTTCGCAAGAATGAAACAGAAACGAACAAGCAGCATGTCATTTCTTTTCTGCTCGCAAGAGTTATATTTTTTACTATGTTGTTTTCAGTTTTCAAGAACGTTGTTTCAGTTGGTATGACAGCCATGCGATCTGCATCCTAAGGTGAGCAAGGCTTAGAGCACGTTCTTTGTAAGCCAGGCCTGAAGCGAGTGAGTGCGGAAGCCTCGTGACTGGTCCGATTTTCTGTAAATAGCTTCTTCTATCTCTTTTGGGCTCAGGTAGCCGAGCGTCATTGCTGTCTGGTATTGGCGCTTCGACGCCGGGGCGTCATGACACCGTCCGAGACGGTGGACGCCGATCGCTCGGTAAGCTGCTGTGTGCGGCGAGCGGTAGGGCCACCTTACAGAGTGGATGTCTCCTTGCGGCTGCCTCTTCTGCGCCTAGACTGGGTACTGGGTGGATGCCGGAAGTTGCCTAAGCAAGTAATTAGGCCTAAGGCTCTGCACAGCCGCCTTGTCCAACGTGGCACAACTAGGTGGATCGTGGTGTCGAGGTGTTGCACTCTGCTTCCCTCACCTTTTCATCTTGCGATGAGCAAATTAGGAACAGTCACCTTTGTTTTATTTTTGAGCTGTGCATCTCGGTCGTTGCTGAAGTATTACCTAGCCATACTGACCATCGTACCATGTGGACAAAAAGCCCGAAGCTCCCTTCCCTAGGCGCTGCTTCATTGTTTCTGTCGAGTGTTTTGGAATGTACGCAGCGGGAGTGATGTAATCCATGGCTGGCTGTCTTCTGCACATCGTCAGTACTGCTGGCCAGAATTGCGGTCGTAAGGTCAGGCGATGGACATGCCTGGGACCTGCGCAACTGCCTGCAATCCGGCGCCCTCGTGAGTGCTGATCACAACCGGAAGTAGTGTCAGTGCGAGTGACGGATCATCACGCCTATGGCAACGTTGCTGTTACGGGGCTGGTGCCAGAGAAAAAGTCGAACCAGGCAGTGCAACAGTGTCGACCGATGGCGGTGTCGTGGTGCACGGACATTATGAAGGGACATGTGTTGTCATTTCTTTTGTTAGAGCTTGTGTAGCTGATTCCTTTGTTTTTCGGAATATGGTTTGAATTAGGGTTAAGTAGATGTGGGTGTACAGACACTTCCCTGTAGAGTTGTTTGCACCGCGTGGCGCACTTGTCTCGTGCAGAAGCCAGTATTTCGGGAGTCATGGCTATTAAGCGATATGTGGTGTTGTGTACGCGAGCAGTGATCACCGCTATCATCATCATCATGGTTGTTACAGTGGTAGCCCTGGCAGTGATCCCTGGTGGCAGGCAAGCTTCGGTGGTGGTGCGCAAGAATTAAGATGGTCTCTTCCTGCGCGTGGTGGTTGTTGCGAACGGTTGTCTCTAATGTGGGTCCCCGGTGCATGGCACCGCAGGTTGCCGCGTCCGAAGGCACTCGTGGTAAGTCAAGCAATGGCGAACACTGCCTTAGGTGTGTTATCGTGCTTGAGTATTGTTTATTATAGTGTAAGGATGTCTTAATGTGTTGATCACGATTTATGTTATAATAATTCAGCAGACGATATCCTCGTTCTAGAATAGCTAAATAAACGTGTATCCTTTAGTTTGATCCGACCGTGTCTACTGTGTACGTTCCCTCCAAGAGAGTGGTGGTGGCGCTCCCCATTTTGATACCCCACTATATTTGTACCGAAAACCATGTTGAGCATTTATGCTTGTGAGGTGTTTCCTTGAACATTTTTCAATACAGCTGATGTTAATGAAATGGGGCAACAACTTTTTGAACAAGTCAGGTCTTCAGGATGACATCATTGAAAAATAAAAAGCTTTAGCAGATATACAACCGTCTGCTGCAATATATGTCTTAATATTTTGCAAAACAATCTACATATTAATAAAAGAGGTGCTTTAGGTAGTGGGAACCACGCGCATGGACTATCAAGAAATAGAGTCACGGGTCGCACAATAGCGGTGCATGTGGGCCGTGTGCGCCCTCAAAAGGGCCAGCCTGGGAGCTGCCCCGGGGAGAGACGCTTTGGCTCCCACGAAGGACGGAGACTGTCACCCATGCTGGTTGATTGCTGCTACCCGGAATGATGGTCGCTGCATAGCTGTCTCGCCCTGGGCCAACCCTGTCGTATACTATGTTTAGTTAAATAAATGTTGCTGTTTGTTTTGACATGAAGCCTCTGTCGTCCTTGCTTTACCTAGGGATGGGACGCTGCAAGCCCGATACCCACAAATTATAACTTCAGGTATCAAACATTCCAGGTTGCAAACCACCTAGATTGGCGCCCTTTATTATACCATAAAATGTCGAGCAACCACCCCCTCCCCAAGAAAACGACGCCCTCCTTTTTTCGAGAGATATAAAAAAAGCACCAAATAAGTGTGATTGACTAGTCGGTGACCAAGCAAGTGTCCCCTTCCCGAATCTGGTTGGGCTATCCTTCACCATAAAGGGGGTGCTTGCTCAGCAATTTATGGTAAACTGGTAAACTCAAAGTGACCATGAAAATAATTGGTCTTACAAGTCTCCCAAAAGAGAGTTAAAACACGCCAGGTGCATACACATAATATATTTGTTGAAGAAAAACCAACACAAAATTTCATGGCTGAGATGCCCTGCAAATTTGTTTCCAGTGAGCATGCATTTATCATCTGCCAAAGATAAACACCGAATAAGGCTCGGAAGCTATTTCACAGCAATTTTGAAATTTGAATTTGGAGATTATGAACACCAATAGGAAGGACCCCATTGAGACCCCCTTACTTCCTTCACATCACCCCGCTGCAGTCAGTAAAACAAGTTATGATGAAGTCATCGCCGCGGTTTCTGCCGCGTTAGTTCCAGCCGTTCATACTTCTCGGCTATGCATTGAAAGTCTCGTCTTTGGCGACACTCCAGTCCCGTTTTCTATTCAAAAGGACTTCGTGATCACGACCACTTGAAAGTAAGTCACAGTTCTGTGTGCTGATGTGGTTGAGAGCTGCACACACTGGGTGGCGATGGTTGCTCCTGGAAGCTATTCGTTTTTGGAGCTTTCTCAAACCGAAACTGGTCGATAATGAGGGGCATATAATTCTTTATTTGTCATGCACTACAGCAAACGATGTGTCATGTTAGGACTACTAGGCACCCAGAAACTATTTGCAGCAAAAAAAATGTGAGGCCAAAAGATTTGTGTCAGCACCCCTTTATTGAGACCAGAAAAGGAGGGAGGTTTACTATGTAAACGTGATTCCAAAAGAAGCACTCATTCGGTTCAGCATGATAAAAACCATTGGTTTCAAGCAACATTTCTCCGACTTTTACAATCTGCAATGGCCGTTTGCTGCTGCAAAACAAAACGGCGTGCCATAACACCGGAAGACATCATCTTAATTTGTCACAACAGAGTGATATTGTTGGGGTGATTTCCATATAAAAGCTCTCTGGGATTTGTTGTAGTCCCAGCACACTAGATCATGATGTTATTTTCCTCTAGGAACAGAACTAGCTGGATGTCATTCTGCTTCCAGAACTCCAAGAATTGTGGAGGCCCAGCAATAGTAGTCACTACAGAAGTCGTCTTGATTTTGAATAAACGGGATATGATAGAAAGCATGAAGAGAGTAGACAAGAGAGTTTTTCAGTTATTAAGAACCCAAAAAACTTTTTAGGAACATCAGCATCACTAGGAGATTATGTGAGAAGTTTCAACAACACCTTCTCCTTCTTTTCTTTTCTTTGAACACGAGTCAGGACATGCTCATATGGTCACTGTTGAAGAAACTGAAATTTGTAGGTTCTCAGTGAAACCTGAAGCATACATTGTTATTACACCCAAGCATTTTGTGGTTTTTTACAGAATTCCTAAATGCAGAACCCTAACCAACAAAGAGTATGTAATAGACTTTCAACATTAAATTTTATTTATACCCAAGAAAATTTTGGATCAGGCAAAAGAAGATTACACATGGTTGTCCCAAGTCGGGGGTCTCAGCTAGCAAGTGGCAGTAATGGCGTTTAGACCCACAAGGGGCGAGATATGAATACAGTCGAAGTGGGAAGTAGGGGGGAATCGAAGCTAGGTGAAATTTGAACAAAATGCAAACTAATGTTGCCATTTAAAGCAAGCATTTCCTATATGTATTAAATAAATAAACTTTGAAGGGGATATCATGAAAGGTTTCAATAAACACATCAATACTGACCTCCAAAATGAGTGCAACCTGGGAATCAATTATGAAATATAGTTTTTGTTAGACAGTTATGCTTTACAGCATGGTGACCACATGAGGTGCCGTAAGGAAAGAAGGATTGAGCCTAATATGTAAGTGTCTTTAGCTTATGAAGAAACATCACGTGCATAGCGGGCAATTAACAAAGTGTCCGTGGGCCACGTGTTTGAGATCCTTGTCTTAAGTAAAAACAGACTACGAATATACTTCACATGTGGCATTTTTTTTCTTTTCTGAATCAGGCTACTACTCAGGCTACATGGAAGTGGATTTATATATTTACTCTGAATAAATAAATCTGCTTCATAAATGCTACTCATCATGAATCTAACATGCCCAAATAAATAAAAAAAGGGGTGACCGATCTTGGCTAATTAATCATATCAAGTTTTAAAGCAACTCTGCAGGGTATGCCATAGTCACGTAACCTGTACGATTCATGCAGACCTAGCGAGAAATTCATTATAACTGGTCAGGTATTGAACAGATGCGCTCTTCACTGATAGGTGACTTTATAAAAATAAACCACCAGTTGAAAACAGCTGAGAAAAGTTTTAAAGAGCTAGTTGGTTATTTTACTAGTGTTAAATAATTGTGCAGGACGTGAAAAGGACAACCCAGAGGCCAGATCCAAAGAAATTTGAAATACATCATGCTCTGTTGTAATTTGCACTAAGTGCTAAATGTGTAAATATTCATTTAAACTACTATTTTGTCACTCTACTACAAAACTGTCCATTGCTGGTTTTAAAGCTACTAATATCAATACTTCAACACACGAATTCAGAAAAATATGGTGTTCCTTACTAGTCTAAACTGATTTAGTATTGTGCTTTAGAGTTCTTTGAAAGCAAATTGTTACAAAGACATAGGAGAATTACCTAACTTACAGGACAACAACGTTTGCTCAGCGTCTTCAAGGTGCTCAGAGGAAGTGGGGCACCATCGGATGTAACTGGAGATAACACTGGGAACAAGGTCAATCAAGCTGCTCAACAAGGTGTCCGCCAGCAGGCATGTGTGTTTCAGCAGTCGTAACCTGTGCACCCAATGCAAACAAGCTGTCGTCACACATACGAACATGCAAACACTAATTGCACTAACGATGCCCCCTATTATGTAGAACTTAAACAATGTATTATCATTGAAAAACACCTTGCAATGTCGACAGTGGTGCCAATGATACACAGCCAAAACTAAAATGGAAATTAATAGAACATTGGCCACAGAAAAAACAACGTGAAATATTTTGGCTTTCGGTTTTAAAAATTTCAATAATTAAAAAAAAAACAGCATGGAACATGCTCTTAAATAAAATACTAATCTTACAGTTTGATATTTAACAATTACATACTAGACAATCATAGTAAAGCCTTGCGATGGACACCAGAAGACTGGCCATGTCAGCACATCGTTCGATGCGACTGTGCTGTGGGCAGGCATGCCTCCACACCTAATTGTTAATCCCCCATATACACCTTTCGAAAACATACAAACAAGAAGGCAATTCACCAGTAGCTCAAATACTTTGAAAGGTGTTTCAAAAACAGTGATTTCTTCTACAACATATATTGCGTCAAACCTAAAGTAGCTCTACCTACAAGAAGCCAATCGAAGAACATAACAAGCTAAGCCTGGTGCAAAACTACGAGGGACAGCATGCAGCAGCATTGCAGAATTTCCACAATATGAGAAGAACCTGACACTTTGACTGGTAAGTGACATAAAGAACAATCAGCAATACATGAATGTCAATTCCAAAATTTATTTATCACAATAATATACAAAAGCATCCATACATATAAGTATAAAAAAGAATAATTCCTGTGCCCTTCCCCAACACAGCCCAATCAGCAATAGACATCTGAAATTTTATTGTACGGACTAAAGAAAAAAATTCTGGTGGTCAAACACAATAATTTTTAAATTAAATATTTTCTCATTTATGAAGCAACACAAAATACAGAATCTGCAAAGTTCATCCATTGAATAAAAAAAAAAAACATTCATGCTTGTATGCAATGCAGTGATGGAAGTGACATTTTGATTTTTGGAGCAGATTTTGGAGTTGAAAAATCGTGCTTCACAGCAGCCATTCTTTCAATTCAGTGGATTTGCTTTATTTCACTAATTGCATAAAAATAATTGCAGAATGGCTTGCCCACACCTGCCCACCCACTTCAAAGCAATTAGTTAAATGAAAGATATGAGCCTCAATGGCCAAAAATAAGCAAGGTATCCAAGTTGCACTTAGTATTGGCGGCTACACGAGTTGGTCTCTTCTGTAAAACACAATTTTAGTTATATTACACAAATTTGTGGCACCTCGAGGCCAAATGAGACTTGCTCATAGGAAAGAAAGAAGCAATGTAAATTATAAGTTTAACATGTTTCAAAAGTAAGGCTATCAAAATCCTAGCCTGGATGCACAAGAGTTCCAATCAGCAATAGACATCTGAAATTTTATTGTATGGACAAAAGAAAGAATTTCTGGTGGTCAAACAGAAATATTTTCAAATTGGTTCAAATATTAGAAAAGAAGCGAAAAACTAGCAAATTCAATATTTTCTCATTTATAAAACAACACAAAATACAGAGTCGGCAAAGTTCATCCATTGAATAAAAAAAAACAAAAAATATTCACGCTTGTATGCAATGTAGTGATGGAAGTGACATTTTGATTTTTGGAGCAGATTCTGGGGTAGAAAAATCATGCTTCACAGACGCAATTCTTTCAATTCAGTGAGGACGCTTTATTTCACTAAGTACGTAAAATTATAACTGGAAGATGGCTTTAGCACATGGCAATACAGTGAAAGATGGCTAAAAAACTAAAGCTTAGATACAAATGGGACACGAACAAGTGTAGCCATCTGGTGCCAAAACACAACTCAAGGTGGGCCTAGTCTCCACTGCTCCCATGTGTAACTAATTTTTGTTAATGATGAGTACAGCCATCAACGGTCATTTCCGTATGAAGTCTCGTGACTGTATAGTCATTAATGGAAGCAAAAAGATCAAGAGATGAACTGGCTACAATGGTATGAAATACAACCTATATATTGTTACGTGAGTAACGAGACAAAGTATTGCGAATATATTCGCAAAATATATTTGCAAGAACGGTTGCAGCACTGGCCAGTCTGGCTCCGAGCTCGAGCAGCCAGCGACCCTCATCTTCTTCGTCGGGCGCACACGCGCATTCGCACTATGGTTTGTGGCAGCCTACAGGTAGCATAACCCCCGTCGGCAAAGGCGCCGTCTCGGCGCATCTAGATGTCAAGATCATTGGGCGAGTGGTACTGCTTCAGGCGTGCGACGTGTACGATGTCGCTGGCCCTAGGGGTGGATGAAGACGGCGAGGCAGCAGGAGTGATTTCATAAGTGACGGGAGTCACCTCACGAAGCACTCTGTATGGCCCTGTGTACCGAGAGAGCAGCTTGTCAGACAGGCCAACGTGCCTGGTCGGAGACCACAGCAGAACCAACGAACCGGGCGAAAAGTGCACATCGCGGTGTCGTTGGTCGTACCGACGCCGTTGGTTTGGTTGGGAGGTCAGAAGGCGAGCACGAGCGGTTTCGCGTGCGTGGGCGGCCCGGCTGATGGCGTCCAGAGCATATTGTGAAGTTGGAGCTGCTGGTAACGGAATCGTCGTATCGAGGGGTAATGTGGGTTCGCGGCCGAACAGCAAGAAAAAAGGGGAGTAACCAGCCGTGTCGTGGCGCGAAGAATTGTAGGCAAATGTCACGTATGGTAAAGCGATGTCCCAGTCAGAGTGATCTGAGGAAACGTACTTTGCAAGCATGTCAGTTAGGGTTCGGTTCAGGCGTTCTGTGAGGCCATTTGTTTGCGGATGGTACGACGTAGTGAGCTTGTGGCGTGTTTCACAAGAGCGTAGGATGTCCGCTATGACTTCCGATAGAAATGTGCGGCCTCGGTCCGTGAGCAGCTGGCGTGGAGCACCATGTTGCAAGATCACGTCGTGTAGAAGAAAATCGGCGACGTCAGTGGCGCAACTTGTTGGAAGGGCGCGTGTGATTGCGTAGCGTGTGGCGTAGTCTGTGGCCACAGCTATCCACCTGTTGCCAGCAGAAGACAGAGGAAAAGGGCCGAGTAAGTCCAAGCCGACGCGAAAGAAAGGTTCAGTAGAAATAGCGAGTGGTTGAAGGCGCCCAGCCGGAAGCGTCGATGGTGTTTTGCGGCGCTGACATTCCTCACACGCCGCGACGTATCTTCTGACGGACCGTGCCAGACCTGGCCAATAGAAGCGACGGCGAATCCGGTCGTATGTGCGGGACACACCCAGGTGACCGGCAGTAGGAACGTCATGGAGTTCGTGGAGTACAGCCAAGCGGAGGTGTTTGGGTATGGCAAGCAGCAGAGATGGGCCGTCTGGATGGAAGTTATGCCGGTATAATGTGCCATTCTGGAGTACGAACGAGCGATAGGATCGGTTCGATGGGGAGGAGTCGAGGCGCTCAATGATAGCTCGTAGGGCTGCATCACGGCGTTGCTCGTCGGCTATGTGGTTCAGTTGAGAAACGGAGCACACGCAGGCGTCGTTGTCAGGTATGGTGGCCGATGGGCCAACTGGATAGCGAGAAAGGCAATCGGCGTCCTGGTGCAGGCGTCCAGACTTGTATATCACAGCAAAGGTGTATTCTTGCAGTCGCAGAGCCCAGCGACCAAGTCGACCTGTAGGATCTCTTAAGGATGAAAGCCAGCAGAGCGCGTGGTGGTCGGTGACGACGGAAAAGTGAGTGCCATATAAATATGGGCGGAATTTTGAGACCGCCCAGACAAGAGCAAGGCATTCTCGCTCCGTGATCGAATAGTTACGCTCTGCAGGTGTAAGGAGGCGGCTAGCATACGCGATAACGCGGTCGTGTCCCTGTTGGCATTGGGCGAGAACGGCTCCGATACCGTGACCACTGGCATCAGTTCGGACCTCAGTTGGGGCAGATGGGTCAAAGTGGGCCAGGATAGGGGGCGTCGTCAAAAGTGTTATGAGGTGAGAGAAGGCGGCAGCTTGAGTGGACCCCCACGAAAATGGAACGCCTTTCTTCAAAAGATCGGTAAGTGGTTGGGCGATTGCCGCAAAATCTTTCACGAACCGCCTAAAGTAGGAGCAAAGTCCCACAAAGCTCCGGACATCTTTGGCGGATTGGGGTACTGGGAAACTCGTGACGGCACGAATTTTCTCAGGGTCCGGTCTCACACCAGAAGCATCGACAAGGTGGCCCAGCACGGTAATCTGTCGGCGGCCGAAGTGACACTTCGAGGAGTTCAACTGGAGGCCAGCTTTGCGGAAGACGTCGAGAATGGCCGACAGACGCTCAAGGTGGGTCTCAAATGTAGGTGCAAATACGAGGACGTCGTCTAGGTAACACAGGCATGTTGACCATTTGAATCCGTGTAGCAGAGAGTCCATCATACGTTCGAACGTGGCGGGGGCATTGCATAGACCGAAGGGCATAACCTTGAATTGGTATAGGCCATCTGGAGTGATGAAGGCGGTCTTTTCTTGGTCTTTCTCGTCTACGGCAATCTGCCAATAACCAGAACGAAGGTCGATGGATGAAAAGTAGCGTGCGCCGTGGAGACAATCGAGGGCGTCATCAATACGTGGTAAAGGATACACGTCCTTTTTGGTGATTCGATTTAGATGCCGGTAATCGATGCAAAAGCGCCATGTGTTGTCCTTCTTTTTAACCAGGACGACGGGTGACGCCCATGGGCTTGATGAGGGCTCAATAATGCCTTTAGTTAACATCTTATTCACTTCAGCTTGAATAATCTGGCGCTCCGACGCGGACACGCGATACGGTCGACGGTGAATGGGAGCAGCATCACCGGTGTTGATGCGGTGCTTTACAAGAGAAGTTTGGCCGAGTGGTCGGTCGTCAAGGTCGAAGATGTCACGGTAGGAAGCTAGAAGGCGTGCGAGAGCGGCTGATTGCGCTGGGGGAAGGTCAGGGTCGATCATGGGACGTATTGACATGTCGAGGCATGTGGCATCGAGTGGGCGACAAGAAAAATTGGTGCATGCGTCGGCTGCGAAAGTGGTGACGTGATCATCGGCTAAGGACCGCAACGTGGCGATTAGGATGCCTTCAGGGAGGACTTGCTTTGTGAAGCCGAAATTTATGACGGGTAGACGGGTCCGGTTGGAGGCTACAGTTACGATGCAGTGAGGGACGGTGACGTCACGTGCCAGTAGGACATCAGGAATCGGCGTGACGATGTAATTCCCATCCAATACGGGTGAGGTCGTGGCGAATTCGGTGAATGTGAGGGCTTTAGGCGGTAAGCGGAGGAAGTCTGTGGCAGAAAGGCCGTGTTGAGGTTCAGGGTGAATATCCGGCTGAAGAGGAAGGTCTAAGCAAAGAGTACCAGCGGAACAGTCGATCAGAGCAGAATGGGTCGACAGGAAGTCCATCCCTAAGATGAGGTCATGAGGACAGTTCTGGAGCACCGTGAATAGAACAGGAATGTAACGGTCGGCGATGCTTATGCGAGCCGTACACATGCCAATGACAGGAACAGTGCCGCCATCGGCCACACGTACAGCTTCGGTAGCAGGAGGCGTGAGTACTTTTCTTAAGCGGCGACAAAGATGAACGCTGATTATGGACACATGAGCGCCAGTATCGACTAGTGCCGACAGAGAAATACCGTCCACGTGTACATCGACAAGATTTTTGTTCGTATGAAGCGTCAATGGAGGGTTTGGTTCAGACAGGGATGATGCAGCACTACCTCCAGGGGCTGCACTGTCTAGTTTTCCGTCGGGTACGATGAAAAGTTAGGCGGCGAGTGATGGCGGCGTGGCTGGGGCGACGGGGAACGACGGCGTTGAGGGGACGGAGAACGAGCAGGAAGGCGGCTGTTAGACGTGTCGAAAGCAGGGGCGGTACGGCTGGACGAATACCGGCGAAGATCTTCATATGGGCTATAAGGTGCGAAAAACTGGCTCCTATGTGGCGGCGTCCAGGAGGCACGGCAGTAGCGGGAGACATGTCCAACGCGGTGGCACCGGAAGCAGATCGGTTTGTCGTCAGGAGTTCGCCATTCCGCCGGGTTGCGAGATCGTGGAGCAACAAATGGGTCACGTCGAGGTGGATTAATGGGAATTGGTCTGGAGGAGGGGCAAGAGATGGGGCAAGCATCAGGGAACCCGCGGTTGGCGAATTCTTGTCGTACGACCGCCTGAATAACGGAGATCGCGGGGGTTGTCGGCATCGTATGTTCGAAAGAAGTGGGCTGAAGCGGCGCTGGACTTGCTGCTTCAAGTTCCCGTCGAACGATACGCGTTACACTCTGCTCAAAGGGCGGTGTGACGGTAGAATCGGAGCAGGTGGACGTAGCCGCCGTGTTTGGCAACCGAGAAAAAGGAGGGCGCACCCGACGGCTTTTTGCTGTTTCGAAACGGCGGCATTCTTGAATTACACGGTCGATGGTCGAGACGTTAGTGTACACCAGCAAATTGAAGGCGTCGTCCGCGATCCCCTTCAAAACGTGTCCAACCTTTTCAGCCTCAGACATCGCCTCGTCCACTTTTCGGCAAAGAGCGAGAACTTCTTGGGTGTATGACACATACGATTCAGTTGGCGACTGGACACGGGTAGCCAGCTCCTGTCGTGCAGCTGCGTGGCGACCGGTCGGGTCCCCAAAGATGTCACGTAGCTTCTCCTTGAACGTGTCCCAGCTGGTGAGTTCGGACTCATTTGTCTCGTACCAGACACGCGGGGTTCCGTCCAAGTAGAAGAGAACATTAGCGAGCATCATGGTAGGGTCCCAGCGGTGAGTTTGACTGACCCGTTCATAAAGGCGAAGCCATTTGTCGACGTCGAGGCCAGGTTGCGCAGAAAATGTCCCGGGATCACGGGGTGTTTGGACGGCGACAAAGGTTGTCGGAGAAGCCGCAGATGGTGAAGCGGACGCGTTGTCACTGAAAGCCATGGCGGGAAGCTGGAGGATGCGGCCACTGCGGAGCTGCGTGGTGAGGACGGGGATCGTTCCACCTCCACCAAATATGTTACGTGAGTAACGAGACAAAGTATTGCGAATATATTCGCAAAATATATTTGCAAGAACGGTTGCAGCACTGGCCAGTCTGGCTCCGAGCTCGAGCAGCCAGCGACCCTCATCTTCTTCGTCGGGCGCACACGCGCATTCGCACTATGGTTTGTGGCAGCCTACAGGTAGCAATATGATATAAAGTAATGAAACAAAAGAATAGCACACTGTCAGATGCACATATACTGTTGTGTACACTGAAAAAAAAAAACTGGAAAAATGTGATAGTACGGCCACTTACTGTGCTTTTAAACACACGTACATTTTGTGGGCCTGGCGAAATCATTCATTAGAACAAATACATTTGTAAGCTGCTTAAGAGCGAGCCATCCTTACAGAAGAACTCTATAGTATTAAAACAAATATACCTAGCTTATGTGTTAATTCAAGAACAGATTCCTCTCTTCATCATCCACAGCTGCCCAATAGAGCCATTCTACACATTACCCTCATGTCTCCCTCAAGACTAAGAGTTTTCATACCTTGTATCTTTGAAAGGAAAGTATTTAACAACATCGAATGGTGCATTCAATGAAGCAGCATGGTCTATTCAATTCATACCTGAATAGCTATACACAGCTGAAAAATAACAAAAAGAAAACGAGAGCCTTCCAGCAAAAAAACATTATGACACCACAAATTGAAATAACTATCTTTTGCTCATGTATGCATGGGCCATTACGGCTCAGAAGTGGTCAAAAAATGCTGCACTATCAAGCTCTTTCACAATATATTCTTGTATATTTTCGAAAATGAACATCATCTACGGCCTAGCACACGCTATTACAATGCATGACACAGCACTCCCGTGTCTGAACTTCACGGCAGTGCTACTGTCCGCCTTTTGTTTTCATTTATTTTGACTTATTGAATCTCTGGGTAGGAGTGCCCCTTTTTGTATTGCAGAAGGGTCACTTATTGACTAGGCTCAATGACTTTCCTCTTATAGATATTTTCAATGTGTGTACATGAATGTTTCTAACACGTGCCCACCCACTTCAAAGCAATTAGTTAAATGAAAGATATGAGCCTCAATGGCCAAAAATAAGCAAGGTATCCAAGTCGCACTTAGCATTGGCGGCTACTTGAGTTGATTGATTGATATGTGGGGTTTAACGTCCCAAACCACCATATGATTATGAGAGACGCCGTAGTGGAGGGCTCCGGAAATTTCGACCACCTTGGGTTCTTTAACGTGCACCCAAATCTAAGCACACGAGCCAGACACATTTCTGCCCCCATCAGAAATGCAGCCGCCGTAGCCGGGATGGCTACATGAGTTGGTCTCTTTTGTAAAACACAATTTCACCTATATTACACAAATTTATGGCTCCTCGAGGCCAAATGAGAGTTGCTCACAGAAAATAAAGAAGAAATGTAAATTATAAGTTTAACATGTTTCAAAAGTAAGGCTATCCAAAATGCTAGCCTGGATGCACGAGAGTTGCAATAAAATGCTTTTTTGCTTCTATGCTACTTTTGCTAAGAAAACAGCGTACCTGAGCGAGTAACTAAATCTTAATAGCATGGAGGCACTCTTTGAGCCCTGACCCCATCTTTTCTACATGCCCATACAATGGGATTAGCAAATATAATGTGCACACGTACGTGCTTCACTGCTCAAGCATAATGTGTCACTGAGGGTGACATAATGTTCCTAGAGGTCTGACACTAGGTCCGCCAAGTCAATTCAACAAAGTGAAATTTTTCTAAGCAGCAAAGGCATGTGCTTATGCTTGACACAGTCATCACACCATTTCTAAGTGGTTTATGTTGCTTTTATGCTTTAGTTTCTGGTAATATTTTATATTGCCTTTCCAAGATATGTCACCCCAAATAAGAGATAATTTATTTTACGGAAATAAACCGAAGAAACAAAACCATAAAACCTACAGGAAAGAAGGCATGTTGCGGCAACTGTCCAGTTTGAGTACATTAGGGTGACTTTTCTTTTTAGTAGAATTTTTGTGCCGGTTTAGCGGCATATGCATTTGAGTAAACCATGCCCGCCGTTGTACGATCAAAAGTTACTGGACGGTAGTAAAAATAGAGCTGCAGCTTCACATCTAAAATAAACGCTCAAATAGTTGACAAATTCGAGTTGAAGTCAGGCACAACACTGTCATGCATTTGGGCAGTCAGGCATTAAATTCTGCAGGACGACGCACAACGCAGTACGCATGAATTCATCGAGAATTTACGAGTACTACGCCACACAAAATAAGAAACAATGATGCGATTCACTAAGATACTATCGGCTTTAATGACATGTGATGAACGAGCAACCATGCGTAATGTTTGTCAGTGTGTTGGCAAATAAAATACAGCCATGTTATGGTTTGGTCATGAGACAGAAACAGGTTTTCACCCCTTTGCCAGTAATTACCTATAACTACACAAGTCGGAGTCACCCAAGCACACACAAATGGAATAAAGAATCTCATCAAACAAACCTCACCCTTAATACGCAGCATTCAACGTGAAACTGCCGTGAATAAAAGAGACTCTAGTCTAGTAAGCAAACCTGAACAGGCAGTGACTAAGACAGTCTGCTCGACCTTGAGTGGAAGGTAATGAGACAAGTCATTTAGTTCGGCGGAAAGGGGAGCCTATGACATTACGAAACTGGCCTTGAACAGCTCGATCACACGAGGCCCTTTCAGGCCGATATCGTAACGCCATCAATGGAAAACAAGGCGAAATCGTACAAGAACACAAAGGGAAAAGTATTCTCGCTAATCGTACTTGAGGAGGAGGCCTGCCAACAGTAAACGCCTGAGAAACACTTCCACGGCTGCTTCGTGTCGCAACCAACACAGGCACTGCCATTCATTCGTTTGCCGTTGAAAACTCACCCCTTTGAGAGCTCCGCCGACGATTGCTCTTCGAGGCACATAGTGAAAATGCGTCCCTTATCCTCTTACGCTACGTCAAACTACTATTTAACAAGAACGAATTCGATGTTGAGTGCGAGACAGCGCACTTTCAACCACGGCACTCATCACTGCTCTCTTTCACTGCGGCTGGCGTTGCTCCGACGGCTCACGTGCGCTTTCAGGCACGCGTATATATTCTAGCCACCATAACGCGTACATACAAACTGCGCAGGATTTCCAGAGTTTTCGGCGCTAAAGATATGACTGCGCTCCAGCTGGGAAATGTGGCGCTACTAGACAAATGCGTTTCTGTTTATTAAAGATATATTTATTTTTTTAAAAACGGGCAGTTGAACAAATGCTTCGTTTTTAGAATAACACTTTTTATGTGTTTTTTGGTATTTAAAAAAGCTTGGTTTAATTGTAATGAAAAAAACAAAAATAAATAGCACTTTGATTGGCGGCAAACTTGACAGTAACATTTATTTTTATAAATATAAAAACAAAAAGTGTCACTAACTTCATCAAAAGCTAAAGTGAATGTTCAGAAAATGGTACCAGACGATCAACGGTTCAGAAGAAGCAGACGTACTGTTTGCGAACCAGAAGGACACACCGCAGCGAAAAACCTAGACAGAATAGGCGAGCAAGATGTCGGATACGGCCGTCTTTTTTTTCACAAACGTGAACTATGACAACCTTGAATGTGTAACCCTCGTTTATGATGACTATGAGCTTTCTATAGAAGCATCTAGACAACGTCACATCTATAAGACCAGGTGCGTATTGAAATTCTAATCCACATCGCCTCCCTAACCTATCCATACTCCGTTGCATTGTCACCTGAGATAAGCATCCTTGTGTAACTTCCAAATACGCATTGTGATCTCTTTTATGTGACTAGACTGAGTTTGAGCATGCGAAAATCGTAGCGCCGATAGAATTTCTTGTTACGATAGGGTGGAAAGGATAAATTGCCACGTTGTTCTGGCGATCATCTAATGTCGAATGCATGCATATACGTTTATCTAGAGTTTGTACGCTGCAAATGCGGTTGTTGTCCTTGAGGCCAGTTTACGTCTTGTCAGCGATTTCAGCAAACTATGCGTACAGCAACACAAGTACGCATATCGTAGTCTTTCTTTTCGTTCGACAAGCAGACTTATATGTTTCATGCTCCTTACTGCTTCGTACGGCAAGCAATACAGGCGAACCCCTCGTTCTGACGAGAATTTCTATATCGCAAAAATACAAGAAAAAACGCTCATCAGTTACATCGACACAACGAAAATTTATTTAAAGAAGCCGCTGATCTTGCTCTCCTTCACGTTGCTTTGAAGGAGCTTGACGGCTTGAGCTTCGCAGGCTTCGCATGGCTTCATCGTCGTTGTGGGCATCGAGGACAGTGCGAATGAAGTCGAAAACATCGAGAATTTTGCGCGAACTTACTCACCTTTATTTCTTTTTGCTGCTTTCTCCACTGTATTCGTCCCTCTCTGTGCACACTGCCCATGATACTGTCGCCAGGGTGCCGTCGTCCAGGGGCAGCGTCAGTGGGGAATAGAGCCCCCCCCCCCCCCCCCCCCCCCCCCGAATATCCGCCTGCTCGCCTTTTGAAGACGGGAAAGGGGGGCTTGCCCACAAGATCAAGCATAGTTAAAACAACGCATATGTTCCAAGGCTCTCTGCCCCCCTGTGGGACCACACTAGTCGCGGGTGTCTCCGCAGTGAAAAAATCTTGGCGCCGCAACTAACGTCGTCGCAGAACTTTTCGCGCACGATCAAGTCGGTGTCAGTACACAAGAAGTCGTGCGGTTCAACAGCGTCTGGTATCGCTTACCGACACAGCGAAGCACGCCGCGACCCATGCATCAGGCAGTGGCTTTAGATCATCACTGTTTGCACAAGAAACACTCGCTTCCGCCTGCGCCTCTTGGAAATTCCCTGTTTCCAGCTAGATCGTGGTTTGAAAAAAAAAAAAAAGTTGTGGATCTCTACAGGCAACTTTCATCATTGCGGGAGTGTGTTTTTAAAATCTCTTCCCTATCGAGAGGGGGCAAATGCATTGAATATCATGGACGTTCAAGGCTCGCCGGGAACGCCAGATTTATTCGTTGCCACGACAGTGTCGCTCTTGAGAGATTTCGTTATTGAGGGGTTCAAATGTATAGGTCTAAATGAAAGCGCGATAACTTCATGCTTCTAAAGCTGCTCCTACTAACCCAGTGGCACTTAACGTTCTACTGTTACAAAAACAAGAAATGAAAAAATAACATATACGTGGATACGTCTGCTTCAGATTGAACGCAATTACTGTTTTATAGCTTAATTTATCGTAGGTGTGGCGACAAAATCGATGCTCTATTTGATTCATTTTTTGTCGAAAATTGTGAGGTTATTCATTGACGAGAGTGGGAACTCCATCGACATCTGTTAAGAAGACGTTGCCAGAGGAAAGAGAGAGGGGGGGGGAGCGGGCCAACTTGGCTGAGTAGAAGATGAAGAGCACATCAGTAGCGTAGCCGGGGGAGGGTGAAGGGTTCATAACTACTTTCTTCCCGAAATTTTTCTGGTATGCATGTGTATGTATATACGCACGCATACAAACACGCTCATGAACATACCTATAGCATGGTTGAAGCAGGTCTGCCCCCCCCCCCCCTCCCCTCGAAAGCTTTACATTTTACATATACGCACACGTATACAAACCCACTCAAGAACATACTTGGAAGAGGGTCAACCACACTGCCCTCCCCCGCCGAATAAAAAAAAATCTGGCTGTCACGGAGCATGTTTTTTTTTACGGGTATCAATATTTAAGTGAGAGGTTCGCGTCTCTAAGCCGCTAATAAATATACGTATAGAATGAAAACATATAAGAAAAGTAGGGAGGTTAACTAGACTAAGCCCAGTTTCCTAGCCCACAGAGGAGAATAAGGGAGTAAAAGAGAGAAAGAGAGAGGACGAGATGAACATTGCACACATGGTGCAGTGTTTCACAGGTTGTCGCTCAGTGAAGTTGCCCTGAATAATTGTAGAAGGGCTCATGTGGCTTTCCGGCCGATGTACTTGCAGACCAAGCACCCAAGATCTCCTGAGCAAAAGGACGATCATCCGGACTCCCCAGGGCACACTGTAGAGTCCGTCGGTTTCGTTCAAAGTCGGGACAATGGCACAGGACATGGTCGAGAGTTTCTACACAATTGCACTCATCACAGTCGGGGGAGTCAGCCATACCGATGCGATAACTGAACGCATTGGTAAAGGCTGCGCCGACCCTAAACCTACACAACATTGCAATGTCACGTCGTGAAGTCTTTGATGGCAGCTGTAGTTGGAGTATTAAGCAGTGGTTCTACAATGTTTAGCAACTGAAGGCCTCTGGCCACGCGTAGTTCATTTGTTTTTCAAGCTTCGAGGCTATACATGGGTAAGAAAAAAGAGAAATAAAGAGATAGAAAGAGATAAAAACAAAGAGAAAGAAAGTTATGGAAGGAGCGAGAAATAGAACGAAATGCCTATAGAGAGAAAAACCACTAGCGGAGAATGGTTATAGTCAGTGAGTGAGTGAAAAAGCGGTGTCTGTGACGTTGCAGGGAGCTGATCTTTAGCGAAAGCCATGTGACTGCGGCCCCCGTACTCCAGGCGCCATACAGCGTCATGGCCACCATTCCGGTGAGAATTATCGGCGCTGTGCTTCGACGCTTAATCCTCTCTAGTCTTAAAAGTTTCCCAACGAAAGAGATTAGGCAAGAAAGGAGAAAGGGGTACGTGCGTGTGTGTGTGTGTTGCAAAAAAGCTGTCTCGCTCGCGCGGAATAGCTTTCTTTGCCAAAAAGTTATCAAGCTAACAAGATTTGCTAGATAAGAAATAACAAGATGTGTTAACAAAAGAAAAGTCAAGAAGATCGCCGGAGCAACAAAGGATCTGAAGGTATCAACTAAGAGGTATGCAACGTATAAAGACAGGGATCGCGCTCAGCTGACATCTCTGCCGGTAAGCTGCTCTCACAGCTAGCCAATGAATATGGTAATGAAAAAAAAAAAACACTGAGGTGGAAATAAATAATATCGCTCTCGTAAAAATATGTCTTGGCTGTCTGAGAGTTCAACCCACCATCGGGGTCTATGTTTCTCGACTGCTGACCCGAAGGTCGCCGGTTCGAATCTCGGCTACGGCGGTGGCATTTCCGATTGAGGCGAGAACGCTTGAAGCCCGTGTGTTTAGAATTAGATGTACGCCGAAGAACCCCAGCTGGTCGAAATTTCCGGAGCCCTCCTTAATACAAAGTCCCTCATAATCACATCGAGGTTTTGGGATGTTCACCCCAACAATCATTATTTTTGTGTAGGAGTTCGACGGCACCTTTGTTTGCTCACTATAAAGGCGTACAACACGTCGACTGTCACATGCGCGGTTTTCGGTCAACATGATCAGTTAACGAGAACGTACAGCAGTTTTTCCATATTTGTTGTCTGAGGCTAGATTAGGAAGTATTTTTCCACTTTCGGGGGACGCAAAAGAGTCTCCAAAGATGTTTCAAGTTTTCAGATTAAAGATGCACGATCGTTACTATTCTTACGTGGCAAAAACTTGCACGTGTTAATAAAGTAACTGAAATCGCACATGATCACCTTTATACGGTGAAAGATAGAAAAGAGAGCCCAGAATACGGCACAAGGCAAGCGCTAAGCTAACGGGTGGATAGCAATATCATGGCCCACGCGAAGAATCGTGGGCTATGGCGCTCGTCTGTATCGACTTCCGGTTCGAGAAGCCGTGCCGCCCGACAGGCAATCTTGCCAGTGCCGTCGCTTTCTGCTTTCCTCACAAATTGCTGCTCTAAATGCTGGATCGTTATGCAGCTTAGATGAATAACAAATGCAGTCTTTGCGTGGCAGGTGTAATGGTATGTGCGATCATAATCCTATTCAAGCAGCATGCACCTCCGGACATACGCTTTAACACTTGTGTGTGGCATAGGCCTTTCACACGCTCAGCTGAATAAATTTGACAGACAGTAGCGCATGCAAAATGGGCTATGCAAATAGATTGTATCGGTGTATACTTCATGAGGCACAGTACGCGTACTTATGTAGTCAACCTACATTGAGAATTGGCACCTTGGGTTCATATGTGTGAGAGATTTTGAGGTAACGACAATTTGTGCTCGAAAATACCAAAACGAGCTGATTCTGCAGAAGATTACTGCGTGTTTCAAAGCATAAACGCGCTGGAGACCTGCCTCTCACCATTCTTCGTGTTTGCCCATTTTCACTTTTGGCCCCGTTCTCTAAATGCGCGAAATATGATGTATTCGCAAATAAATTTAGAACACAAATCACTAAGCAAGCGGCTAAAACGCGTCGCAGAATCGCACATGTTTCCTACTCTGTTACACCTGTTACACAGTCCAGCAGGCAAGTTGAAGTGGCCAAGCGATATTTCTCGAACCAGAAGTACCGTAACAGACGACGTGCCATTTTGCTATCCACGTGACTTGCTACATTTTCTTCCGTCTACGTCTTCCCTCCCGCTATAACTAATAGGTATTACCACGTGTAAGTGGGAATATTTTGAACGTGTTGCTTGAGGTGAACTTTGCGCTGCAGCCACGGAAGTGCAGGCATCCATATCTCCCAATCTGATTACATTATTGACGCCTTTATTGATTTCTTAGTCCGAAGCAAGGCATTCATTCATTCATTCATTTATTTTAAGTTGACATTCGTTTCATATCCGCAAACTGAATGCTTTGCAGAATATCAAATTTGTATTCACTGAAAGCTTGCTTCTTCCTCATTAAAAAGCCGAGTCTGCCCATAATAATCAATCACCGTAACTCGAGATTAGCTCGACTACACTGACCCCGTGCATGGGAGGCACTGCAGCGTAACACGTGCTCGCGGCGTTTTTCCGCCACACCCCTGCAGAAGAGCCTGCTGGACAGCGAACCATTCCGGCAGCTCCTGGAGGCTATGAAGCTGCGCGTGTGCTCCAGACAGCGCGCGCTGCCCCAGCATTTCCAGACGTGCCTGACCTACACAATGGTGGCGCTGCTGGCCCCTGCCTGGAACAAAGTAGGACGGTACCTCTGCCAAGGTGCGCACCACGCCCGACGGATCTCTTTTTTTTTATACGGCGTAGTTACACATAGAACAGAGAGCCATGGCTGCACCCGTCCTGCCAAAAGTTGGCATGGTCCAAATTTGCACGCGAACGCGGTTTCGACATCAGTAGACAAGTCGGCCGCAAGTGCCTCCCCCCTACCCGCAGCCTAAAGGAGCACTGACAAAGACGTTTGAAGGCGAGATAACTCGTGAGATAGATTTTGTGTGTATACACACACGCGTAATGTTCGAAGCATCAACAAATATTATTACCTTGGACGCATTTGAAATCATTGTTAAAGTGCATGTCGCGCCCCCGCACACGAAACGCGCCTTTGTTTTTGATGTGAACAATCAACTTCCACCTGCGCCCCGAGATAGCGTTGGCTGCCGTGACCTTTGCGAGCGCTCTCTACTTTAGCAGGCCTTTTCAATGGAAAGAGACTGTCTGACGTCCTTGTCTCGGAAGCGCATCTTGAGGTGGTCACTCACAATGGCGGGTCCTCCCCACCCCCCTTTGAAAAAGAGTTGTGCGCAAGGCGCTCACGTACCCTGCTTTGTGTGAAAACCAATCTGTGTGCCGCTTCACTCGGCACTTATTGAAACCGAAACTGCGACTGTCTCCAAAAAATTAATCATCGCATGCTCGAGCCCACGAGATTTTAAGCAGCGTTGCGCGGGTTATTAGCCTAAAAGAAAGGGCGAGATGCACACTTCGACTTGAAGTACTTAATCGATGAGGATTTGCGAGCACTGAGTTTTTATTTCGAGTTATCAGACAACAACAACAACAACAACTCAATAATTCCAAACTAATAACATCGGTAGTTCTGGGTACGAAAAGTTCATTACACGTTGTTGCTTTTTTAAGCGCTTCATTATAGTTCTTCATTGACTGTAATAGCAAACTACAAAAATGTTGCAGGCTGATCAGGCGCTAACATCGCCCCGAGTTTGCGTTTTTCTGGGCACGGTATATGCATAGGCAAATACATTCGATCATTAGTTTCATGTTTGTCAGTAAACCTCATGTGAACGCGACATTAATGACCAGATTTTCAGAGCAATAGTTTACCAGTCCTAATTATATACGAGAGAAAATCACAGCGAGTAGGCATTCAGAAAGAATTCTTTCTCGGACTACGATTTCGAAATGATGTACCCACGAATCCGTTTTGCGTCTCAAACAAAATAAAACATTTAAATGTGATCAGTAAGTCGCTGTTAATTGCTTGATGCATTCAGAAGGTAGTTAATGCCGCTCATTTGTCTTTCTGTTTTCGTTTTCTTTCATTGACCTTCTCTTCTTTTTCATTTATTATTGCGCAGGGAGAGACTTCCTAGTTGCCAACGGCGTGATACCAGCAGTAGGTAATTGTGCTTTTCTGACTGCCTATCTTGTCTCTGTGTTTTGTTTGTGAACTTCGAACGCGGGCCCACAAGAAGCTAAGACTGCAATAACAGCGAGACCCTTTATGCCAGCCGTTGGTTGAAATCCACGAACGGTCGACTATCACCAACATCATCATTAAACGGGACGCGCTATCTTCGTCCTCCTCTTCATCTTCTTCTTCGATCCCAGAACAAGGGCGCCGATTTGCCCGGCTTGGCACTCGATAACTCTGGTGGGTGAGAAAGAGAGAGAGAGAGAGAGAGAGAATTCGCAAGTGCGAAATTCTTGAGGAAAGGGGTCATTTTTTATTTATTTGAATATACTGCAGTCCTAATGCAGGGCTTTTGCAGGAGTGGATGAGCTATACAAAACTAATACAAGCAGAGCAACAATAATAAAACAACACTACAACAATAAAACTGAAATACACTACAGCAATATACAAGAAAACATCACTATGATATTGCAAACATGATCTTTACCTGTTTTTAAATGGGCAATGGGGGCATCAATGAAATTTTGTAATGATAGAGAACGAATACTGCCCGATAAGGAATTCCGGAGGTCTATAATACGTGGGAAAAAACTAAATTTGAATGTGTTAGTATGAGCAAATAAAGGCTTTGTGTTCAAGATGTGGGAGCTGCGGGTGCAAGATTCTTCCATAAATGCGATGTAGTTACCACCAAAGATGCCAGGAGAGGAGTTTATCACTGTATATAATAGGTTTAAAGATTCGATACAATAACGAGAATGTAATGGTACAATGTTCAGTGATTGCAGAGCCTGTGTCGGTGAGAAGTTGTGGCTGTAGTTACGGCATATGAAGCGGATGGCCTTACGCTGAACGCTATCAAGGATGTTTAGGTACCAAACGACAGATGCGTATTCTAGAATAGAGCGAATCTACGTTTTATACAGAAGTAATTTGGTATCACGGGGCGATTTAGCCAAAGTACGGCGCAAATAACCTATCTTTTTTAGAGCTGCCCCGCCGCGGTGGTCCAGTGGCTAAGGTACTCGGCTGCTGACCCGCAGGGCGCGGGTTCGAATCCCGGCTGCGGCGTCTGCATTTCCGATGGAGGCGGAAATGTTGTAGGCCCGTGTGCTCAGATTTGGGTGCACGTTAAAGAACCCCAGGTGGTCGAAATTTCCGGAGCCCTCCACTACGGCGTCTCTCATAATCATATAGTGGTTTTGGGACGTTAAACCCCACATATCAATCAATCAATCTTTTTTAAAGCTTTCAAGCTGATATATTCAATGTGGTTGGTCCTGGAAAGATTTTTGTCAGAATCACACCCAAATATTTTTCTTGTGAGACTTTTTTAAGTTGTATACCATACAAGTAATAACCAAACGAAAACGGATTTTGTGCATTGGAATTACATGACGACTGTTTTAATGCAATTGACATTCATCTGCCATGTTTCACACCAAGAGCTGAAAGAAATGAGCGATTGTGAAAGACGGTGATGATCTTCTGCAGAATTAACGGATTCGTATAATACGCAATCATCAGCATAAAGACTTATTTTAGATGAGGTGCAGTTAGGTAAATCATTAATATAAATGAGGAATATTTATGGGCCTAGTACAGATCACTGAGGAACACCTGACGTTACGTCAACAAGGGATGAATTCACTAAGTTGAAGGAAACAAATTGTGAGCGATAATGAAGGAAACTGGCGATCCAAGAAACAAGGCGGGAATTATTGTGTATGGCATCTAATTTCCCAAGCAACTTAGAATGGAGAACAGAGTCGAAAGCTTTAGAGAAGTCAATGAAAATGGTATCTATTTGATTTACTATGTCTATAGTGTAAAGGTGACGTCATGAACAAAATCGACTAATTGTGTAACCGTGCTGTAGCCACAACGGAAACCGTGCTGAGGCAGGCGTTGGAATTTCATTGGAGTCGTGGAATTCAATGGTATGCTTGTGAACATAGTGTTGCAAACATCTTGCACGACTGCGGTGTAAGGGATATTAGCCTGTAATTAGATAAGAGTTGTTTATCACAAGATTTATAACACAGGCAAAACTTTCGCTATTATTTATGAAGATGGTACTTCACCACAGTCGAGGGATTTCTGGAAAATTACAGTGAGGTAACGGGCTGTCCATGCAGAGTATCTCACAAGAAAGGAATTCTGTATGCCGTCAGAACCGGAACACTTCTTGGTGTCGAGATTCAAGATTAAGTTCAATACACCTTCAGTGCTTATTACAATATCACCTAGTTTATTGGTTTGTGCGTCATGATTAACAATTGGAACAACATGATTGTTGAGGGTGAAAACTGACTGAAAATAAAAGTTAAATGCATTAGAAGCCATGATGGGGTCGTTTGTAATGTGTCATTAATCTTAAAAGAGGAACTGGTTGTTGTACTAGGCAAGGCTGATGTCCGGAACCTGTGAGGATTAGATTTAAGGGTTGATGAGTGGTTATTTATAACGAGGCATGATTCGCACTCACGTACCTACGATACGAAGGCGTGTACCGTAACCACTATCGGCTATCCAGGCACGCTATGCAGAGCAAAACATAGCCTTGTATAGTATACAATTGCAAGGGGGTGGGAAGGAGAAGTGAGAGTGAGGAGGAAAAAAGGTGAGGGGAGAGTAATGCTAGAGTTTAATGGAAGAAAGAAATGGACAGAAAAATATCAAAGGAAAGAGAAAGAAAGGCATAGGGAGAGAAAAACATAATGAAATTTTTGTACAGAGAGGAAAGTAAACGGGCACAAAGAAGACAGTGGAAAAATAAAGTGAATGGAGAAAAAAATTAGAAAAAAAAGAAGGCCAACATGCTCAGAACTTTTTTCCAGCTTGGTTCTGCTATAGTGTGAAGGTAACGTAAACTTAAACATATTTTTTAAAGATTAGGATACGCTGTATTGAAATAGGCGATTTCTACAGTAGATGTTTATAATAGTCTTGTGTGGAGGTTGAATATGCTTAAAAACAATGAGACAACTGCCAAATTCCGGAAGTGAGAACTACTTAGTTTCGCTCTTTTTTCTTTCATTCATTAAACTACACACGATTAGATAGTTTTACACAAGGAGGCCTCTATTCTCAAAATCATCTCTTTTTACGTCCCAAGACTGGCAAATACTGGCTACGAGACAAAGACCGAGCTGACGCTGTGCGGTCTCGGCATCAGGCTGCGACATATGACGGTAAGTGGGTGCTACGACCTCGTTCTTTTTTTGTGCTCATCCATAATGCAGAAGGAGCGGTACGAATACGAAGTTGAGAGTACGGTGAAAAGTGCGGTGCTCATTGAGCATGATTCAGCTTATACTGAGACCTTTATTGCTAAGGATACTATAATAGTATCGATGTGTCAAAACCAACTATAGTTGCAGCACCTTGACGCATGACAAACCAAGGGTCCGTTGTTTTTCATTCGACCGAGCTGTCGGCTAGCCATTCCGATGCCCTTTCCTGATAATACATGTAGTGTTATGTAGACCCGACAGAGGAAAAGTAACCAAATAATGCTAGCTTATAGAAGGGCAATCTTGCAAATCTCGTATTGTAAGTGCACCAACCTACCCTGAATACTGTTTGATCCGGGAGAAGAACTCTCACCAAATCGCTAGACTTGAAAACAAATAGTATTTGAATCTTGTCGTTGCCTTGATGACTTCAGCCCCTGTGGCACCAGCAAATCTTCATCATAGAATGAAACATAAAGCAAAGCTAGTAAACCCTCTGGAAGGAACATCAGCAAGCTAGGTTATATTAAGCTAGGTGAGTGTACTACTACTACCGCTACTACTACCACTCTCTACTACTACTACTACTACTACTAGTACTGTTGCTGCCACTACTTCTGGTATACTACTACTACTCTTGCTGCTGCTGCCACTAGTACTGCTATTAGTATATTATAATGAAGAAGTCGATCGCCGATCTCGTGCTTTTTCTTGTATTGATGATAGTTGGGAGATAATATCAACGTATTCTTCTTCACTATATTATTATTATTATTATTGTTATTTTATTTTAGTTTATTATTTTATTATTATTATTATTATTATTATTATATATTATTTAGTATTGTATTGTGCGGCAGGTGGGTAGAAACTGCTGCACCACGAGTGTCAATATCTTTTTTTATGTTTTAACAAGACAGGAAAGCTCATAAATACATTAGAATACTTGCCTGTTGTTACCGCCCGCTGAAACAGAGCATTTATGCATTTATGCATCAAGTATCAAGAAAGCGGCTTCATCGAATAAAGCCGATGGATGACTTTTCCTCCATACCATATATGTACGTACATCAACACTTTGCCCCACCCATTTTTCCGCTCAGCAATCTCCAACATCTTTTCACAGCTGGTCGACCTTCTGGGACGTCGAAAATCAACCATGAAACTTGGGTTCAGCTGCTTGAGAATGAGGTTGCGATAGAGCCCATGGAGTGCTTCGTATTACCAAGGTATGGTGCTCGCTGTGTTATCTCTTCCTACACTTCTGTCTAAGGCTCGAGCGCAAAAACAGAAACTTTTCGAGCGCATGACCTACACAAAACACCTGCGCCTTTTCCAATATAGAATGCGCCGCACCTTGCCTGATCACTCACAATGCGCGATATGAGGGTCAATCAGAAATAAGTCACCTGACAAAACTAAGTCGATCAGCTCACTACCCATCGGAGTCATGTATCACTTGATGCGACAGTCGAAGTTCAC